>OX101786.1:15482693-15900193 GCA_944452715.1 Ophion slaviceki | reverse complement strand
TGGCAAATGGCCGTCAATGAAATAATGTTTTTCTATACACGGTTTGCGGTGACCAACATTGCGGCGAAGTGGATCATCTGAAAAAAAAATGCGGGTGGATTTAGTCAAATATAAGTATAAACTAGTCTTTAATCGAAGGATTTTTAAAAATATTCATTTTTCACAAAATGGCGGACAGTCAAAGTTAATGGTTCGATTTTAACGAAAAAAACGGCCGTTTTTTGGCTATAAAACGGCCATTTTTTTCGAAAAAAAAATCGAACGATTAAAGATTACATTTTTATGTATTAAATAAGCCTGCCAAATTTCAAGAAGATCGGTTCATTAGTGTTCGAGTAATCTTGGTCACCGACTTCAGAAATGCCATTTTGAGAAAAACGCGTTTAAAGTTTCAATTTCAGTTTACACGAAGAAAATATTTTTTTTTAACTTACATAGAGTCATCTATTCCGGGCATAAAAAAAAACTGCACTTCAAATTGCACTTCAAAAAAATGCAATAAAAAAATCGATTTGTTCAAAATCGCAAGTGGGGCTAACCCCTTAAGGAGGTGAGAGCGTTAGCCGAGATCCGAGATTTAATTTTTAAAAAATATATGTTATTGTCTAGACTTTACTGAGTCTACGATTTTTTTGAAATTTTTTCCCTGCCAAATACCAGAGATGAAGTATAGTTTTATTTCTGTAATTTTACGTGCGGTTAGATGGGAAAGACGTTCACGCTGCGGGTGATTTTTTGGCTATTCAACATTAAGATAAACCATTTCTGACAACGCATTAACGCAAACTAAACGTTTTTCAACATTTAGCGAAAAAACACATTTTGCCCATCGTAAACCATATATGTTCTGTATTGAACCATCAAGGTTTGATGAAAGATTACGAATTTTGGGTCACAAATGAACAGTATTTTTGCCAATCTTAATGTCCACGAAGTTGCTGTATTTCGGCAATACTCAATATTAATTAATCGTAACAATAAATAATCTCGTGACGTAAATAGGCATAATTATAGATCACTCAAAATTTAAGTCTGAGATGTATAAAACATTTGCTGACGCAGTTTTGTTCATAATAATCATCGATAATGTTATACTTCTTCAAGTTGGTAGTAATACAACAGTTTTTCTTATTTACGTAATAGAAATATAATTAACTAGATATTCAATTGGGTAATATTTTTGTCTGTCTTAGTTCTTAGGTAGTACTAAACTGAAACCATTTAGCGTGATGATAGCTAAAGAAAGCTTTGTGTACTCCTGCTGTGACCTAATAATGAAAATATTCAAAACTATTGTTATTTAAATATTTACCAGTATATAAAATGTATTTTACCCTTACCAATATTTACCTGACTATAAAATATATTTTATAGTCAGTACCAGCCAATTGCTGATATTGTCACATTTTTCGCATAAAGAGAGGAGGCGAAGAAAAATTAATGAAATATACGATCTACAGTCTTTTTTAAATTTTCAATTTTGTTTCTTCCGTGACGTCAATCTCTCCTCCTTGGCTGGCACTAACTTCAAAAATAAATAATTTGGTATTGTAAATATTTAAGTAATCACAATTTCATATATTTTCATTATACATTTATTGTATTCTGTATACATTAAATTATTATATATACTACATTGTGAATCGGCGTTTTCAGTATTTGTTGTTTAAATACGGTATATGGTACATACTGTACAGAAATCCCAAATTTTTAACCAGTTTAGTTTTTTAGATAGATCCCGTAACGAAAATGGTTTGAAACTGACAACTTTGACGGCCCCCCATTTCTTTATTTTGAAAGATGAAAAATTTTTAAAAATATATTTGTACACTACTCAATGAGCTTTGAAAAACGACACCTCACATGCCTGGGTGAGAAAGAAAATTCTGCTCCTTCTTCATCTATGGGGCCCACATGAAAAACAATTTAATTGAATTTCCAATTCAAGATTCGGTTTTGGGTCGACATTCTACATAAAATATCCAAATTTCAGATCCGATTCAGTTCCGTTTTGCCCTTTGGGTACGGAACCCTAAAAATGCATAATTTTCCCCTGTAATGATATATTTTATAAAAAATTAGCACCTACAGCATAAATCAATAACTCGTAAGCATTTTTTCGCGGTTCATTGAAAAAAAAAAATGGATAAACCGTCATTCGACTCAACTGGAGCGCTCCAACATTCCCGAGCATTTTGTCAAAGACGCAAACGAATCCTGGCAACGGGATATTTTTTTTCAAAAAGCCCGGATATGATTATGATTTATCGAACGTATCGATCAACCGATGATTATTCTGTACTGGGCGTCGATTGATCGCGAGCTTTTCAGCAGTCAAATAACATACAGAACGTTTTATCGCCTGGGCTGGATTGTAATTCACCATTGCCAAAAGCTCTTGTTTCACTGGTTTGCCGTAACTCTCGGAACAATCGAGCTTCCACCCCCTCCCCCTACCCATGCTCAAACCTCACGAACAAACAAAAACTATATTGACATCGTTGCCGGGCTTCGAGAGGTCCTCTCTCGTTACAGGACACACGAGCCAGGCCATGTCCCACGCAACTCGACCTGGGATGTACGTCGAAAAAAATGAGCATAAAAGCCGCGCGTATATCTCAGTCCCAGGGTAAGGAATCCATCATCAAACAATGGGGATAACGTGTATGTGTGAGCCAAAAGTTTCCCTCAAACGGCAAAATTATTCATGTAGTCCGTCGAGGGACGAGGGGAAAGAAAACATTATAATTTTTCGCGTGAGATTAGAAGAGAGATAATTTTTCTTTTCGCCCAGATGATGTACTCTCTTCGACCATGAGGGATAGTTCCGTTGTCTGTGTGTGTGCGTGCGTGGGATCCTGCGTGCGTGCGCGCGCGCGCGTGTGTGTGTGTGTGTGTGTGTGTGTGTGTGTGTGTGTGTGTGTGTGCGTGCGTGCGTGCGTGCGTGTGTGTGTGTGCGTGTGCGTGTGCGTGTGCGTGTGCGTGTGCGTGTGCGTGTGCGTGTGCGTGTGCGTGCGTGCGTGCGTGCGTGCGTGCGCGCGTGTGTGTGTGTGTGTGTGTGTGTGTGTGTGTGTGTGTGTGTGTGTGTGTGTGTGTGTGTGTGTGTGTGTGTGTGTGTGTGTGTGTGTGTGTGTGTGTGTGTGTGTGTGTGTGTGTGTGTGTGTGTGTGTGTGTGTGTGTGTGTGTGTGTGTGTGTGTGTGTGTGTGTGTGTGTGTGTGTGTGTGTGTGTGATGAAAACGCGACGATATCATTTTAATACGAGTGCGGGTAACAGGAGCTTAAATATGGTGGTTTCCTGACTCGGAGACGATTAGATTGGAAATTCCAGACTCCGAGGGTGTAGGAGAAAGTGCCAGGAGACCCCAACTTCTCGTTGGAGAAACTCGCACGTAGACCGTCATACCAGAGGGACAGAGGGAGAGAAGAGAGACTCAGGAACTTGGCTCTCAACGAGACTCTTCTCCTTTTCTCTCTCCCTCTCTCTCTCTCTCTCTCTCTCTCCTCCCTCTCTCTCTCTCTCTCTCTCTCTCTCTCTCTCTCTCTTTCTCTCGGTCCCTCCAGAGAGTAAAATCCAATTTAAACGTAGCACGATACTCGAATTGCGATCTCCGGAAGCTCGGAGGGAGTGTCGAAAGCAGTTATTATTCAATACGCGGTTCAGCCTTACGTTTTCCGTAATCATCGCCTTATCTAAAATTTATCACTTTCTCTCTCTAGTCTGTCTTCGCAATACAAACAATTCCGTGGCTGTCAGTAATCTCGCGCAAATTCAGCACTGCTTTACCGATCGAACGATCCACCCACTTGCACCGATCCACCGTGCCCACTCTTCGAACAGTTCGTTCAATTTTTGAACGTGTTCAAGATTCTCGGAAAACCTTCGGTAATCGTAAAGTCCCAATCGTAACCCAAACGGCAGTTTGACATTTTTTAATCGAATGCGCGAGCAATGCCAAAGAAATCGTGTAGCCCACAGGGTGGGACATATCGCAATGAACAATTCGCGGAGACAAAAGCTAATCTACGATTAAGTTTGAAAAAAATATATGTTATTGTCTAGATTATACTGAGTCTTTACGAATTTTCAAAATTTTGTTCACCTTAAAACACCACAGAAAAAAATAGTTTAATGTATGTCATTTCACGTGCGGTTAGATGTGCAAGACGTTCACGCTACGGGTGATGTAATTTTTTTAAGCAAGGTTTAATGAAAGATTACGAATGTTGGCTGGCGAATGAAGAGCATTGCTGCCAACCACAAGTCCGTTAAGTTGCCGTATTTCGGCATCACGTAATATGACTTACTTGTAATAATAAATAATCTCGCGACATAAAAATAAGTAGGCATAATTATAAATTACTCACAATTTCATTCCGAGTTGTATAAAACATTTGCCGACGCAGTTTTTTTTCATAATTATCGATAACGTTATACCTTTTCAAGTTGGTAGTAACACGAAAGTTTTCTTTATTTACGTAATAAAAATATAAAAATGCATAATTTTTCCCTTTAATTATTTATTTTATGAAACTCACAATTAGCATGTGCAGAATCAATCTATACCTCGTATGCATTTTTTTGAGGTATATTGAAAAAAAATTCATAAGCCGTCATTTGACTCCGTTGGTGACATTCTACCCATGATCCCCAATGATTAGGCCGCGAATAGATGAGGGCAAGCAACAGATAAGTCTTTTTTTCTAATATTAATATAACATTTTTTTAATATCGATATAACATTTTCTTTATTATAAAATATGAAAATTTGATTTACAAAAATTTTTTTTTGATAAAACATGTTTTATTAAAAAAAACATAGTGCCTTATTCAGCCGGGGACAAAAATAAACCGAAAAAAGGATACAGTTCACAATTGTTGTGACAAACGTTTGAGTCGTTGGAACCAAAGTCCTTTTTTATCCGGATAAGTGAAAAGTTTGGAAGGGACCGCGCCCTCTTCCGGAATAGCAGGGCGTCGAAACGCATGGAGGAGAATAAACGGCGGCGTCGGTAGAGGTCGCTGCAGGAGGAGTCTCAAAGACAGAATGCAGGGGGCGTCCTCGGTAAACGTAGAGAAATTCTATTCGTCGTAAAATTGCAGAGGTGGCGCGGGGTCGGAAGCGAGGACCTTAATGAATTCCCCTTCTCTCTCGAATAAATATTTAACGTGAGAGCAGCACCCGCTGATTTACTTTACGCCGCTCTTCCCCCCCCCCCTCTCTCGTTCTTCATCGCCATGTCTCTCCTCCTCCCACACGAACCTGAAAACGTCCTGTGCTTTCAACTATCTAGGAGGAAAGCCTGTGCACATTTTCGCCCGACCACATCTGCATACACTTATATCTCGCATAGACATACAAATGTGCACGAAGTCGCGGGCAGGAAGAGCGCGAAGCTCGTATGATTAAATACTTGACGTAACGTAAATTGCACTATTTTGTTTGCCAGTGGTCCACCTATGTACGAATCCTTTTAACGCGCTAGGAGAATTGCGGTTGAAGCTACGCCAATTCGTGTACCTTTTATGAAAAGTTTGACCGGTCGACGTACAACTCTCCGAGACTAATGGACGATCTTACAGAAATTCCGTGTGGATGGATTTCAACGTTCGTAAATTTGTTTTTTTCCATCAGTTGGTACATTTGATAATTACACTTTATAGGATCTTTATAGGGACTTTATGAGAACTTCATAGGAACTTCATAGGAACTTTATAGAAACTTTATAGGAACTTTGTGGGATCTTTATAGGAACTTTACAAGAACTTTATAGGAACTTTATAAGAAGTGCATGTGAAGGATTCATGGCTACCCTGCGGGTTTTAACGCTCTTTCAAATTGCTTACTTTCATCAGTTGGTACATTTAATAATTACACTTCATAGGATTTTCATAGGAACTTTATAAGATGTCTAGTAAGAGATATCGAACGGGCGAAAATATTTTCATGTGCAGGTTTCATGGCTGCCCTGCATGGTCGGAAATTTGCCATGAAAAAGGAACAAAGAAAAACTGGACTAACGCATGCCACATGCTTGGAAAAAAAAATAATATTGAAGATTTTTCAATAATACCGGGAGGCAGCATTTTGCTGAACAGAAGGACAAAATCAATTTAACTAAAGCAGTGAAAAAAAAATTACCAGAAAATGACGTAGTCGCGGCGGAAAATCTCTAGAGAATTTTTAAGCACTCACCCTCGGCGCTCTGTGATGGAATGAAATTACGTAGGTCTATTTGTTCGCGAATAATTCGCGTTGTGCGTACGGAAAAAAGAAATTCCCTGAGCCACAAGCGTTTCCGGCTGCGGCCCAAGTGCAAGCTCACATTGAGCATGTTCTGTGTACAACGTTTTCGCAGAGAGAGAGAGAGAGAGAGAGAGAGAGAGAGAGAGAGGGGGGGGGGGGAGGGAGAGAGAGAGAGAGAGAGAGAGAGAGAGAGAGAGAGAGAGAAAATGAAATCCACATAGACCATCCGACAACCACTCGAACTTCCGCACTGTTCTCGTCATCGCCCATGCGGCCAGATACTCTTCCATGCTAGCACGCTTAATTCATGCATTAATTACGCTCCCATTGGGTGAAGAGAAAAATGTCCCTTGTCGCGGTAGGTACGGACCGTACAATTTTATTGTAATGTCCGCGAGCGCGTAACGCAATCGAGAATGCAAAACCGATTAGGTTATAAAAAACCCCATGGGAATTTTAATTACATTTCCATCGGTACCTCCCGTGTAAATGGCTCCATCTGCTTTGCAACTCTCTCTCTCTCTCTCTCTCTCTCTCTCTCTCTCTCTCTCTCTCTCTCTCTCTCTCTCACTCTCTCTCTCTCTCTCTTACACGCTCGTCTGTCTCTAGAATTCGCATTCAGCATTTATTTTTCATTAACACTCTCGGTGTAGCTCCCAGTGTGAAATTAATTTTTGATAAGTTCGTATGTACCCCATTTACTTGACTCAGACAATAAAAATCACTTCGTTAAAATGAACTACGTACAGTATATTCTCCAGTAATTGAAACGCCAAATAAAAATGGATTTTTGTCTCTCCACACAAAAAAAAACACAGACGAACTATATAAGCTTGCGAGCCTTCTCTACTGCACAAGTCTGACCACACAGAGACTTTTCTACTTGCACTCGATATTTTTGTACCCCTCGTATGGGATCAAATTAAAACCGTGACAGGCATCACCGATGAACATGCTGCGATGATCAGGATATATTTTTTTCATTATCTCTCGATTAAAATCGAAAAATTAACATTTGGTTGCCGATAAAAAATCGAGCCCTTTTCTCGCTTAAGACCTTTTTTTTATAGATAAAAATTTTTTCATAAAAAAATTACGCTTTTATTCGATTAAAGTATAAAGTGAGCTCTTGTTCGTCGGCTGTATCACCAATTATTCTCTTTCGTCTGTTCTGTATATCCTCCTTTTTTATTTTTCCGTACGGCCGTGTATTCTGTGATATAAACGCAAAACCCGAGCTCGACCGAATAGATTGATGTACTTTCGTATCTCGTATAAAATAAACGTTTGTCAATCTAGTTTCTCATACCAGAATTGCGTTTTCTCATCTCTGGGCAACCCGTGGGACAGTTTGGCCCAGAAAAATCCCATGAGAATCGAAACTTTCTACACCGTACATGTGCATAAATGGGCATTCCGCACCAATTTGGGAATTCGAAAGTCGATCGGAATACGAAATACAAAAACGAAGAATCACATTTTTGCGGAATAAACATTCTCGAGAGTGTCGTAAATCAGCCTACTGTGAATCACGTAACAGCTTTTGTGGTTATGCGAATTCAAGCTCTTGCACTTGTCAATTCGGTTCGACAGAGGTTTTCGGTCGCAGAGTTAAGTTTGCACGGACACATCGATATGTATCTAACGGACCGAGATTGAGTACAGGAGTACAGGAATACGGAGTACAGGATGTTATTCGTGATTTCTTTTTTTTTCAAGAGCCAATCGTCTCGCCGTCATAAATAACCGTCTTTTATCTAGGTCGTATTATAGTCGATACCTCTTGGTGGACACGCGTCTCGGTGTTCCAAGTGACATTTGGTATTGTACCCACAGTTCATTTTTATTCGTGTTGCCGAGCGTCTGTGACATATGGAGAGCTAGATCGAGGAATGGAGAATCAGAAAGAGAGTCAGAGAGAGAGAGGGAGAGCGTCAATAAAAAGTATTCGCAATTCCGAGAGTCTTAAGGGGTTACGCCTACTTGCAAAAGTCGGAGAGACACTGCTTTCAAAACCAACATATTTTGACAGTACGAGGTTCGTTCAAAAAATAAGGTGACTTTTCAAATTTCGCGGGCTACGGACATTCGATTTTCGATTTTTTTTTGTTATGTTGGTACACATGTCCCCAACATATATTGAAATTATCAGCCATTTTGCATATTTAGTTCGTTTTTGACAGATATAAACGTGTTTTGGTGTGCTTGGCGATCTTTTGCTATCGATTTGTGGCAAAACAATGCATGGCTTTTGCATCACGATAATGCACCTGCTCAGACGTCGCTGCTTGTTCGTGATTTTTTGGCCAATAACAACACGACCCCCTGCGACTTTTCTCTGTTCCCAAAACTGAAAAGACCCATTAAAGGACGGAGATTTGCCACAATTAAGGAGATAAAGACCGCATCGCTGGGAGAGCTCGAGACCATACCAAAAAGCGCATATCAAAAATACTTCGAGAATTGGAAAAAGCGCTGGCACAAGTGTATTATGTCGGAGAGGGGATTACTTAGATGGGGACAAAATAGATATTGATAAATAAATAAATATTTTTCGAGATAAATAAAAGGTCACCTTATTTTTTTTAACAAACCTCGTATATCATCTATAAATGTTTCCTGAAAATTTAGAGCGATCATAATTGACAGATTTATAGGCTGTTATGTTGACGCCCGTTCGAAACTTTAAACGCTTTTTCCTCGTGCGTACGATTTCAAAGTTGTTGAGCAGAATGTCTTAAAAAGTACTGCATCGATCTTTCAGACATTTTTAGGGCTTTTTCCAGATGTAAAAATATAGTATTTGATTGAAGGATTTTTCCCCACGTATATTTTCGATCAAATGAACGAAAAATTCCCATTTTTTTCGTCATATTCAAGATCATCACTTTGAACACGCGCCATTGTTTTCAAATTTAATATTTTAGAGATGCTTTCGATTAATCATAGGATAAACTAATATACTAACGAAATCTGATTTTGCGATATAAAATAACCTGATTCAGAATGACATTGCTCACCGCAAAAGACTTTTTCGAGAGGTGCTTCCCGGGCATCGTCTGCAAATTGAACATAATTAAATATTTTGACACAAAAAAATTACAAAGTGTTTTTCAGATGATACTTTTTCATCAACCTAATTTTTGTTGAATTTTATCGTCACGATTTTCTATTTAAAAATCCCAAAAATAAGTTGTTTCGACTGTTACAACTAGGCACAACCCGTTAAATAAAATACGAAAAGCGCTTTTAAAAAATAGAAAGGTTCAAAATGCGAAAATTATTTCAAGGCACTGTAGTTGCTCCAAAGAGCCGCTACTCGCGTAATTTCTTAGCGCAACAATAACGAATATATATATATATATATATATATATATATTTATTTATTTATTTATTTATTTATTTATTCCAAAAAGGCAACAATGTTTTCTTCACAATGAGAAGAAAGGTTCGAAATATTTATTTTCTCGAGAATATCGTAAACCCAGGCGTTAATTATTGCAAACAATTAACATTCATCGTTGAATAAAAGGAGAGCTATTTAATAAATGGAAAGAGGTGAAAAAATATTGAAATAATTTGAATGTACAACAATAATAACAACTTTGAGCGTATGGGTATGAAAAAGCTCCCTTTCGCTCCGGCCGGAAAGCCTCAGGGGAAAAAAGTGCACGATCAATGAAATTGTGAAAACGCTACAGGAAAAAAAGAAGCGGTAACTATAAGGAAACTTTTCTTTTTCGCTCCAAGCATTTTCGCAGCCTCGCATGAGAAGAATTTCCCTCATTCTACTTCCCTCTCGGGGTCTGAGAGAATACCGAATCGTCTCTTTGTCCGTCCCGCTATATAGAAGGGAGCGAAGAAGAGAGAGAGAGAGAGAGAGAGAGAGAGAGAGAGAGAGAGAGAGAGAGAGAGAAGAAGAAAAAAGCAATCCGAGTACAATAGGAAAGTCCAGTTTCCGAAGTCAAAGCACGAATGGTCCGTCGCTAGGTGCGCACACTTTTTTTTCCTTACCATTCGAAAAGAATAATTCGACAATCGCGTGTGCGAAAAATTCCGTGAGCGTTTTACCCTCGCACATATGGGGAAAAAACGACTGCAGTTCTGAAGACTCCGCGTCATCCCTGTGCCTTTCCAAAAGTCGAAAGTCGAGAATCGCGAAAATTTCGACTTAGATATGAAATTGAATTGCGTCATTGAATTTCAGCTTTATCCGTTTGTTTTTCTCGGTCGTCAAATCAAGCCTTTTGCAGGGTAGTGTTTTTCGCCGATCTTTCTTTCAACGTGAAACACCTTAAATAATTCATGTAGACAAGAGGCTTCGCCGTAGTAGTTTTCCGGATTGACGCGAGTCCTCTTGTCTCGAGGCACTCCATTAAAAGTTTCGTCGCTCCACCTCGCTAACTTGATCTTTCTCCTTGCGCTCTGTAAAACACGTTCTTCCGCACAAGCGCTCGCGTCATCGCCCACTGTATGGCAGAGCTCTTTCCGGCCCAGAACTTCCGGTTGACACTCCCAGAGCTCTCTCACGCGTTGTCGACTCTCTACATTTATCTCCTCGTCTCTGTCATTGGATGGTACATTTATATTTTTATATCTGGAAAAAGGCCATTTTGGAGACATCGAACTTCGAGAACCGTCCTCAAAACAACCGGATGTGCTGAAAGGCTACATTACGCAGATGTAACGAATTTTTTAAATCCTTTTCCTATATGTACAGGGTTACAATTGTAAGATGACGATGCATGCTTTTAAGGGCCTTGCACAGAGATTCGCAAGTACAGTAAATGGGATTTATAATGGTTTTTCAAGTACTTTTCGAAAAAAAATAAAGCGTTTTTACAAGCTTTTATTTAACTTGACTTGGTGTGAGATGTAAAACGGAAAATCGATATTTCACCCACTTCCCGACTACTTAGGGCTCGGAAATTTTGCAAACATGCATCTAAGAGGTGACAATACATGATTCAACTTAAAAAAATGTATTAATTAATTAATTAAAAAAAAACGACCTTCTGTGAGATACAAAATGCAAAATAGATATTTCAGCCCCTTCCCGGCTACTTAGAGCTCGGAAATTTTGCAAACATGCATTTAAGAAGTGACAATGCATGATTCAACTTGAAAAAAAAAATTTGTATCCAAAATAAAATATCTCTGATGGACCTATGTAACGGTGTTATTAACACCTTCATTAACAACTTTAATAACACTAACAAAAATTTCAGAGCTCTAGTAAAAGCAATTAAAGCCTAAAAAGTAGAAAATAATTTATTATGTAAAAAAATATTTTTGATCAATCTTTTATTACTACTAGAATTTAGTACTAGAATGTAGAAAATATATTTTTTTGACCAAGTTCATGTTCAGAAGGATCCATGTTCAGAAGGACATTGCTCACCGCAAAAGACCTTTTCGAGAGGTTCGACCCGGACATTGTCTGTAAATCGATCATAATTAAATATTTTGACACACAAAAATTACAGAGTGTTTTTCAGGTGATACTTTTTCATCTACCTAATTTTTGTAGAAATGTACCGTCACGATTTTCTGTTAAAAAATCCCAAAAATGAGTTGTTTTCTACTATGAATAAAAGCTTGGGACGTTCAAAACTTAGACATATAATCTTTAACTTATGTAAATCCGTTAACATATCAACTCTATTTAATTTACTGTAAAACATCCTTAGATTTCTTAAATAAATCAAAATCCTGAAACTGAGTATAAACGGGTGATAATAATTTCTCTACTTACTATTGTGCTCAATTAAATACGGTTGATAAAACTGAATTGATCAAATTCATTAAGCATGTAAAACGTTGAGCGCCCCAAGCTTTCATTTACAGTCACATATAGGTGACTTGGTAAAAAAAATGATTTTCTACTCTTTAGTACATTAAATAATTTTGTGATGAGTAGTATTTGCCAGAAAGAAATAAGCATTTTGGAAAAAAACGATATTCTATTTTGAGTGCAGCAGAATGAAGGTAATTAAATTCCCAATGAAACGCTCCTGTCATCGAGAAATTGCCAACTTTTTTATCAAACAATGGCCAGAATTTTTTTCGGAATATCGGTATTTTCTCGCGTTTCTGGGTAGATGGAGCCTGGGGTGGCAAAATTTTGAGCTTTATTTTTTTTCCCTTTTTCTCACTATCCAATTTTCCAATTCCAATTTGCGCATTTTTTTTACTCTTCTCACTCATAAATTTGACGCTTTGTAGAACTTTCAAAAATTCAAATTGTCATTAAAAAAAAAAATGATTTTTTTGTTTCGTTCGTCCACGTCTCACCCATGAATTTTACGGTTTATAATTTTTAAAATAACCTCGCGAAAGCTCTAGCCAGCGAATAAATATGTAGTGGTCGCTCAAGAACTTCGAAATTTCCAATTTGCGCAATTTTGTTACTCTTCTCGCTCATAAATTTGACGCTTTGTTGAATTTTTGAAACAATTAATCCTTTTTTCTTTAGAAGCAGATTTTTCGAATTTACCTCACACTTCTAACCCAAGAATTATAATTTTCGTTCTCATAAAATAATTCTGTAAAGCTCTTGTCCGTAAACAAAATTATAGGTCATTTACGAATAAAACTAAAATGGCAGCTGTTGTCCGCGCAGCGTAATGCGTTCACAGTTGGTCTCGTTAGTGAAAATGTCAACCAATCGTAGCCATACTGTGTGACGAGCGACACCATAATACAATAATACAGAATAATACATAATATCGTTTAATTGGTGTTTGCTACAAATCATTATAATAAATTATTCAGAAAATGTAACACTTCGCCGTTTACTTTGTTTTTATGCTACAAGGAATTATAGTGTAGCATAAAGAATTTTGAAAACTCTGAAAAAACAGTTCTTCATTTTGAAAACCTTGAGCGACCACTAAATATTTATTGGCCGGCTAGAGCTTCCCCTTAAAAGGACTTGGAAACCATTAAATACCATATTTTAGGTACAAAAACATTACCTAATAGTCAAAACTCCAAGTCCTTTTAAATTTGCTTTCACGTTTCTGCATTTATTAACCACACTGGCATGAACCATTGATAAACATCAGTCAGCTAACTTACTTTTTGCCAAAAGTGAACAATCAACTTTGTATTTTAACTCGATGATCGCCGAGGAATATTTGTCAAATTAAAACAAAATGAAATTCATTTTGTTCTTTTGCTCTTCCTCTTATTGAATTTCTTCTCTTTTCTACAAAAGCTCGGTTGTACTTCGTTTATTAGCTGTTAAATGCAGATCCTCGCGGTCGAGCAGACGGCCACTAGGTACATAATACGCGTACGTGTGTCGTAATATTTGTTTTCGAATCAGGTAGATAAAATGGGTGTACCAGAATGGCTAGAGAGGAAAAGTAAAAGAGAGAAAGAAAGAAAAACGTGCGAGCGAGAAAGGATTACTGCGGTAAGTTGACACGGAATATCTCGAAAGCGATTCTCTCTTTTCCTTCTCCCTTGTGGCAGAATAATGTTACTTCGGTGCCATTTGGGCGACACGAGAGACGCACGAGAGTCGACAGGATACGGAAAAGGGTGGATGGAGTGGGTGGGAGTCGAAATATCGATGGATCAATATTCAGATGGGCTGAAATATCGAATTAAAAAATGTCGAATGTTTGAATATAGATAGATCAATGTTCGGAGGGTTTATATAGTCGTAAATAAAAATTCCGAATACGGATATCTCGAAGTTGAAATATAGCGAAAAACAAAAACCGATTAAAAAAATATCGAGAGACATAATATCGATTTGCTTATATAAATAACACCAAATAATTTGAGAAGACGAATCTTCGAATTGTAAATATAGCGACGGTTCAAAAAACAGAAATCATTAAATCGAACGGTCAAAAAGTCGAGTGGTTAAAATAGCGAACGGTCAAAATGTCGAACGGCCGGGATGGCGAAAACTTGTGATCGAGCAGTACATTCCTTGCGCTTCAGAGCGAAGCTGAGAGATGTGCAAATATTTTCTTTTAGCCAAACTGGTTCTACTGAAAAAATAATTCTCCACAAATGTTCCTTCGGTATAAATTTTCTCATCCAACAAAATGTATTCTTCGGTTGGAATTTTCGGTGTAGTACAAATTTTCTCTTTAACACAACTTTTCTCTTTGGTACAAATTTTATACCAGACAAAATTTGGTAAGAAAGTAAATTCCCACCGAAGAGAAAATTTTGACCGAAACGAAAAATTGTATCGAAAAGACAACTGTATCGAAACGAAAAATTGTTTCGAAGAGACAACTATATCGAAACGAAAAATTGTATCGAAGAGACAATTGCATCAAAGAGAACATTTGTACTATAATGAAAAATTTTCGCAAACAGAATTTTTTTACGAAAGACAAAATTTGATTTAAAAAACAAAATTCGTTTTGAAGAGAATAACTCTGATGTGGACCTTTCTTCCGCGCGTTCACCCATCATAATCGTAAGTGCCGACGAATTTGAGGTAGGATATTAATTATTTTATCCAAGCAAAACGGAGACAAAGTAGCGATGGGTTAAACAGGCAAGTGGTCCGTATGACGAAAATTTGAAATATCGAGCCAATGCTACTTGCGCATCACAATGAAGGTGGCAGATAGCGTTAGCGGTCGGCTGGGACGGCGTCCATACCATGTTCGCTATTTTGGCATTCGCCACTTTGGCATTCGCCATTTTGACATTCGCCATTTCGGACCTTCGATATTTTGCGTCTCGATATATTGCTTTTCGCTATAGGCGGTATTACGAATATTAGATACTCGCTTTTTTCTGTTTCGGAGATATGGACGTTATAGATTGTTCGAATCTATATTTGTATGTCTCAAATTGCAAACGATCTGAATATACGTTTTCAGATAAATGAGCTCTCGAATAAATGATGCTTCGCTTTATAGTCCTTCGATTTTTTCTTCGGTCGAAACATTAAATTTCGAATAATTAAACCTTCGCTATTTTGAGAGTTCATAATTCTGTCGTTTCGAAATATTTGTCGATCTATATTTGGTCCTTCGATATTTTGATCCCCACCCGATGGAGTAAAAGGAATTAAAAAAATGCATCGAATTTCTCCACTGGCAAAAATACAACAATTTTCCGCTGCTGTTTTTTAGCATGTAGAAATGAGAAAATCGGTGGTCGGAATGCTCGTTCTGGCTAGGCATTCTTCACTGGAAAAAGTTCTCGAAAAATGTATCGTTGAAAGTGAAGAATAGAATTTCCGTATTTCTTTTATTTTTTCGGTTGTGGCAACAGTACACTCCGTGTTCGTTCCGCGAGCTTGAACGGAACTTCCGGAAGATCATTTCCGATTTTTCTTTACTCGAAAGAATCACGAGGAAAAATGGAAGGACCTCGCGCTCTCGCCCTCTGCTTCTCTCCCTCACTCGGTCTGTCTCCCTCTGCTAGTTTCTCTTGTCCTGGATTTTTCTCGCAGGATATCCATTTTAATCTAATATTGTGGGAGAAGAGAAAGGTCGCTAAGGGCGCGGTTCAACGCCCTTCCGTTGGTCTTAAGTACAGCGTGTGTATCAATGTCAATTGGTCCCTCAGCTAAATATTTTGGTCCGCAACATCCGAATTTACATCATCCAAATCACAATTATTATTCCATTCGTCGTCAATATTTCACCAATAACTCATGAATCGTCGCAACACGTTTTTATATTTTGAGCAATGACTTAAGGCGGGAGCCTGAATTAAAACGTCCAAAAAAAGCGTTTTGTCGGGAATTTTTTGAGAATGAAAAAAAAATAAATGAGCCCGGTAAAAATTGAAGTATCTTTTCATGTATATTTGAAATGCATAAAAAAAATGTTCAACATGAAACAATAAATGACTGCGGATTTATCAGCCTATTCCATGTGCCACTTGCCACTGCAGTCCCAAATCGGCGGGAAAGATGCAGCTCGTAATTCTTGCCTAAAACAGAAAAACCAATAGAATGTTCAGTTGTCATATATTTTTCTTCTGGGTGAACTAAGAAAAAGCTGAAAAAATCGTGAAATTGTAACTTTCCCCAGGTTTGAAAAAAAATGTGTTTAAAAAAAACACTCAAACGTGCTATAAAAATTATTTAAAATTACTTTTTCAACGACTTTGTTTATTCACTTAGAAAAGGTTTTCATACTGACGAAAATGAACTTTGGTTTCATTCGATAGGTCATTTAGTTTTTTGCTATCACGCCCGCCAACTTGGAAAAATCGTGAAACTGAAAACTGGAGAAAACGCGCTTCAAAGTTTTCGATGGGAGGGAATATCAATATCATATATCAATCGCTTCTCTGCTTTTCGCCTTGTATCTTCGAAAACATTTACAATTGTCCTCTGTAACATTGTAAATACATTCTTGGATAGTTTATCTGTCGATTTAAACAATTTAAGAAAAAAACGATTTTTCGGACCTTTTAATTCAGGCTCCGGCCTTAACGATTCGAAAGTCCATAATTAATAAAATATTACGATGAGGATGATGTGATATGATTGCAGAATGGATTGCCTATCATAAACAGCTCATCTCAAATACCGGAGATTTCCAAAGTTTGTCTCGTTTGCAATATAGATACATCATAGTCAGCCAGTGATGACACGTTCGTAAGAACGATCTTCCCGTTCTTGAAGAATTCTGAAAAATTCCATCAATTTTTTTCACCGTTTTCTCAGAGACGTGTGAGTGGTGGGAGGGGCGAAGGGGGTGGTGTACGGATTTGCGCAGGCTGGACAAAGGAATTGTTCCCTAGTGGAGATGGCCAGCTCCATCAGGCTAGGTGAGTTTCACGAGAAGCTTTATCGAGCTGAGTCGTCTTATCGGACCACGGCGACAGGCTTTAGCTGGGTGATACCGTCTAGGATGATCTCACCCAATCCTGAAGACGATAAGGATGGCGTTTATACACACATACACATACATACATACATCTAATATAAATCGAATACTTTGGTGAGCATCTCCTTGAAAAGACGAGCAGCGTGTAATGAAGGAAGTTTCGCTACGTCACAGCACAACGATTTGCAAGTTGATCTTGATTTAACTTCCAAATTGCTCGAGGCGCTACATGCGTTCCCTCACGGCTCACCCTCGATTCCTCTTCCCTTTAGGCTTTTCCCCGCATAATTGTATCTGTCTTTGTTACCTTCGACAGTCTTCAGGCTCCAAGTAGAGGTAGGGGCAAGATGATGACGCTGAGGTCATGTTCAAATGAAACATTACATATATGAAGTAGTCGACTTTAATTATTGTTTTGAACTAATCAACATTTATTAATCTTTTGATTTTGAAAGCAAAAAAATCAGTTTTTTTTATTGTTACCAAATAATATATATTTTTAATTAAACTTTTATTTTTCCCATCTTACGCCGTGTTCGAGGCAAGATGAAACAGCGCTGTGAGAATGATGGGACACGAATTATTGGCATATTTTGCATATAAAAGTGGTTTCATTCACAATACCAGCAATTTGATGAGCCAATGGTCTAAGTTCTTTAGTATTTAGTCCGAATAATCTTGCTTCCATTTCATTTTAATCATTTGTAAGGTCTTTTTCTTCCACTGGTAGAATCACCGGTTGAAAAGGAACCAAAGGCTTTACTAGTTTCATTTCACCCTTTCTAACGTAAATAGTGGTACGTCAGGGCCGGATTTAGGGGAGGGCATCCGGGGCTACAGCCCCGGGGCCTCCACAAAAGAGGGGCCCTCACAATAGAGAATCTTGTGGGGAATTTGAGAAAAAATCTTTCAAATTCCGACGAGTAAACTAGTAAACACTAGTAAACATTTCAAAAATGAAAATTATAAAAAATAGGCTGCGAACCACGATGGGACAAAACCGTCTATCAAAGCTATCGCTCCTAAGCAGTGAAAGTGATTTACGTCGGGAACTGGATTTCAGCGAAATCATCAACGATTTTTTGGCGAAAAAAGCTCGGAAGGTTCCGATCGTTAACACTAAAACTTGATTTCAGATAATTCTCGTTTGCGATTTTTTTTATATATATGTTTTTTAAATGCTAAGAGGATCTACTTGGTTTCACAATAAATTATTCATTGAAAAACTCGAGTGAAAAAAATTGTTCATTTTGTTTGGAAAATAATTTGGGGGGGCCTCCACTTCTTTGTTGCCCCAAGGCCTCCAGACCTCTAAATCCGGCCCTGTGGTACGTTGTAAAATATTGCAGTTTTGCGATGGCTTGTCTTCATCTTGCCCCATTAGACGGTTAACGAATTAACAAAAAATCACGCAATAACCTTGAAAATTTCTGACAAACCGTTCTTATTATATTAATAATTAGTACTTTCATTGTGTCAACCTACCTGTCTCTAATCAATATCAGCAACTCAAATGAACTGAAACGATGGTAAACTTTACCAAATATTAGGTCGTTTTCTCAAAAAATCGATATTGTTTTCTCACTCGAAACGCGTGCTTCCGCAACAATTAATACTTTCACACTCATTCACCTCCCCGCCAGCCCGTCAAAATCCAACGGGAGCACTGTGCTTGCGCACACTGTTTAGTAGCTAGGCTGATGATTCATTTTACCCCGCGTATTCGTCTGGCCCCGAGTCCCCCTATCTTGAACGAGCGGATGATCGAGTTTTCCTTTCACAACGCCTTAAGGTATTCCTTTCACGAACCTAAATATTTAACAATTAACTGATTGTCGTCTATAATCAATCAAAAATACATCCCAGTATACTGGTAAAATTTCAAGCCAAGTTATCGAACTTTTAACGAAAAATTACGACTCTAAAAATCGTCTCGTTGATACGGCGCTTTATGGAGATGTCACGCTCGCCAAATTTCTATCTAATAAATTATACACCAAATACGTTGATGCTTTTTTCATACCTCTCGACGGTAAACTCCTGTTAAAGAAAATATTAATGATAAAACTTGAAAAAATGTTACTAGCAGAAGACTTTTCGTAGCCGTGACGTTTCAAAGATAATGTCAAAATGTCTAAATCTACTAAATTTGCGCGAAACTTTTTTTTCTAATTTTTCGTTGGGTATAGTCATTGATTGTAACTTATTTTTTATTAAGCGCCATTGGAATTTAACGGTCATTCAGAAGGGCCCCGCTTATGCACCCACCAAATACGGCCCTCCGCGAAAGGAATACCTTAAGACACCGTCCAAGCTGGTCCATCGCCACTTTAAAGTTGACAAACATATTCATAACGAGAGAGTAATCGACACTGGTAGAGGGGCCGTCCTTCGAGTTAAGCAGCGTTGTGCATGGCCGATACTCGGAGCGGTGACCGCTTAGCCGTACATCGGCCGGCGTATCAACCAGTGAGCGAAAGGCCAACACTTTCGAAACCTCGGTGTAGATACATAAATCACCTGTGCACCACAGAATCAGAAGAATATCGAGCCGTCCATGCCCGTACGGAATTTCCATAGTTTCCCCGTACCCTCAGAAAATTCGGTGCAGTGTAGCTTAAGGGATCTTCTCACTTTAGACGCTAAAAAAGGCTATTTTCATGTTTTTTTTTTTTTTTTTTTTTTTGATACACTGAGAAAAAGGAATCGTTGAATGTGCAAAATGCATTTTGTTGTCTCGAAATTTTGTTGTTTTAACAGTTGCTCAGACATGCTAAATAAGCTACAGTTCACACCACTAAAACGATCAGTTAGATTAACAAAACGTTCGTTATGCCAATCAAAAATCAAGTTGAACGTATTTAAGGCGTTACCCCCACTTGTAGCGCAAAAAAAGGCCTTTTTCATGAATTTTTTTAAAGAAAACTACAAAACTTTTTTAATCGATCAATATACCATCTTAAAGAACACATCTTGAAGAACTTTGAGTAATTTTTTTATTGAAAAATATTACATTGTTTAGTGGCAAATGGCCGTCAATGAAATAATGTTTTTATATACACGGTTTGCGGTGACCAACATTGCGGCGAAGTGGATCATCTGAAAAAAAAATGCGGATGGATTTAGTCAAATATAAGTATAAACTAGTCTTTAATCGAAGGATTTTAAAAAATATTCATTTTTCACAAAATGGCGGACAGTCAAAGTTAATGGTTCGATTTTAACGAAAAAAAAACAGCCGTTTTTTGCTATCAAACGGCCATTTTTTTAGAAAAAAAAATCGAACGATTAAAGACTACATTTTTATGTATTAAATAAGCCTGCAAAATTTCAAGAAGATCGGTTCATTAGTGTTCGAGTAATCTTAGTCACCGACTTCAGAAATGCCATTTTGAGAAAAACGCGTTTAAGGGGGGATTGTCTTTTTTTTCGCAAAATTTACCGCTTTTTGGGAATTTTTTTGTGAAGAAAGTATACAACGGAAAACTTGTGAAACTTGGCATATAGTTTTATTGATCTGTTTACTACATACAAAAAAAATTTTAAACAATTTCATCAAAAAATCCGCCTCCCACCCCCCTCGACGCGCGATGGTCCTTTTTTGATGGTGTGCACGATTACAGCCTTCACGTTCATCCTGCAACAAAAACCCAAAAAGCATTTTACTTTAGACACATATAGCTATCGTTCGATGAAGGGAAAAAAAATTGACGATTTGGTGACGTTTTGAACTTGAAGTATCGATTTTTCGAAAAAAATTGATCGATTTTTTGATATAAATAAAAAACTATTAAACGTATTGCTTTTTTGCTTCATCAAACGATAAAAGGATGTCAGCTGAGCATTCTGTCCAAATTTGAAGGCAATCGGTTGAATAGTTTCACACCATCAAAACCAATAGGTGCACACCATCAAAAAAGGACCATCGCGCGTCGAGGGGGGTGGGAGGCGGATTTTTTGATGAAATTGTTTAAAAATTTTTTTGTATGTAGTAAACAGATCAATAAAACTATATGCCAAGTTTCACAAGTTTTCCGTTGTATACTTTCTTCACAAAAAAATTCCCAAAAAGCGGTAAATTTTGCGAAAAAAAAAGACAATCCCCCCTTAAAGTTTCAATTTCACAACGGATTCTTCTCTTTCAACGCTCATATCTCAGTCAATTTTGTTCGGATCGACTTGAAATTTTCAGGACATATTCTCAGATACTTATACTTCAAAAAAATGCAATAAAAAAATCGATATTTTCAAAATCGAAAGTGGGGGTCACCCCTTAAAGATACATTTTGTTAAACCAACTGAATTTTGGTTGGATGAACGATTTTTTTCTCAGTGTAGGCTTATAATAAAGATATTGATATAAAAGTTGTTACACTTAAAAAATACAGTTTCGAAAGACATCAAATTTTTTTAAATTTATTTAATTCATAAATGGCGGACATTTTTCGAAAAAAACATACTGAAAAAAATAAACTTTGGTTTGATTCAACAGGTCGATCAGTTTTTTTTTTCTATGACGCCCGGCAATTTGGAAAAATCGTGAAAATGAAAACTGGAGAAAACGCTCTTCAAAGTTTTGAATACGAGGAAATATCAATATCAAATATCAATCGCTTCTCTGCTTTTGGCCTTGTATTTTCAAAAATATTTACAATTGGCCTCTGTAACTTTATAAATATATTTTTGGATAGTTTATCTGTCGATTCAAGCAACGAAAAAACGATTTCTCGGACCTTCTAATTCAGGCTCCCTTAAGACGGGCGTGGACTCAACAGAAGTTAAGTAAGATCAACAAAGTGCGGGTAGGGCGTGATAGGGAAGGGTTCAATTGGGGAGGGTAATGCGTAACAACCCGCAAGGGTAGACGTTTGAACTCATAAAAGAATATATAACACAAGAGTCAAAATCGTTGAAACGTAAATGCTAAAACACTCTTACTTCGCACGTAGAATGCGTTATAGACGTGTTCTCAAACTCCGAAGCCTTTGAATTTATAGCTTCTACGTGAATCACCAAGGAGAGTGCACCAAGAACCCCGGGTACCCCTGGAGAATCGCGGTCGCACATACACAGGCACACGAGCAGACATACTTTTTCAAACATACGCAATTCGTGGTCTTTTTTCCTTCCCGCACAGCCCGCGCGCGCGTACTGCAATACTTAGCGTTGCCTCGTACGAGCGCTTCGTTTCACCTTTTCACGTCTCATCGCAACGGTTTCCCGCGATGTGAAAGCTTTTGAGTAAGCGAACCGAGCTGTACTTACCCTCGACATATATCCGGCAGCGAGCTGTAGAGACGTGGGTTGAAAGAAAAAAAGTTCGTATGAGCCACGTATCTTTGTGAAATATTGGAAGGAAAATCCATGCAGCATATATATATATACATGCAGCATATATATATATATATATATATATATATATATATATATATATATATATATATATACTAACAGTTTCGACACGTTTGAAAGCATTAGGAATAATTTTTTTAAATAAAGCACATTAAATATATATGCATGGGCATTCCACGCCATTTCACCTAGCCCGTGACCCGATTCATTTTTTGTTTTCATGATTTTTTTTGTAAAATTGTATCCCATGAAAGAAATACCCAGACCAATTTTTAGATTTTCATCTCTTCTCTTTTAGAAGTTATAATTTTCCAAATAATTTAGATTTCAGAAGTTTCTTAAACGTTCAAACGCTAATAAGGGGTCGTCCATTAATCACGTGAGGCTCAAATAGGGGGGGGGGGGGGTTTGGATAACATCACGATTGATGACACTGGGGGGGGGGGGGTGTTATGACATATAACGTGTATTTTTTTGTAACTGCGCAGGCAATGCCATTTAAGTATGCTGACAATATTTATATATTATTTCGTTTTTCATCATAAAATACCGCATCCTCTATCGCTTGTGTCAGACGTTTCTTAACAAAAAAATACACGTGATGTGGGGGGGGGGGGGGGCTGGCTAGAAACCTCACCACATATCACCATGGGGGAGGGGGGGTTCAAAAAGTGGCCTAAGAAACCTCACGTGATTAATGGACGACCCCTAACTCCTCAACTAATTGAGCGATCGACAAATGTCACTTTATAACTTTTTCATTTTAAAGCATACTTTCGTTAAGAAATATGAACAAATTATCAACTATCAATGTTGACATTTTTTGCTTCTAAAGTGAAAACTATTTTCTTCAAAGATGATTGCTGTTTTCGATTTATTTTCAAAAAATTCTCTGGAATAGGAGTGGCCCATTCTATGATTTTTGAGACTAGCCTCATCGTGGGCCCATTTTTTCTACAATTTTTTTCGTATTAATCATATTTTTTATCAGAATTTAATCATTTTAATCTCCAACAATGCTATTAATGATTTTGTGATTGCCAATTCGGCTTCGTCAGTCTAAAACGATTTATTTTTTATTTGTGCGGAATTTAACGAAAAAAAAATTGCAATAAAAAATCTTTTTTCGTCAAATTCAGCACAAATAAAAAACAAACCGTTACCCATAAACAGTTTGTCGATATCTCAATTAGTTCAGCTGTTATCAGCGTTGAAACGTTTCGAAAAATTCCGATATCGACATTTTTTGGAAAATTATAACTCTAAAAGAGAAGAGATAAAAATAAAAAAATTGGTGTGGATGTTCCTTTCATAGGGTATAATTTTACAACAACAAAAAAAACAGGAAATCCAAAAATTCTCGGGGTTGCTCTTGGTTATTTGTTTTTTCTATAAAAGTCTTCTTTTCAACCTTAAATGTTAAAGGAACTTAGAGAAAAAAGAGCTTATGCGGAATTTTCATGTACAAACGAATTCGAACCTCTGCCTTTGATAGCCTGTGGTGTAAACAAAAAAGTACTACGCATATCGTGCCAATTACTTTAAACAGTTGCTTAGTTATTGTCGATTCATATCATTTGTAGAAATGACATGCGAAAAACCAAGAGCAGATGACTTTTTTTTACAAAATAACATAAAGCCCAAAATCTCGAAAACCGTGGGTCTTTTACTAAACTGAAATGCTAACATATAGTAGGACATGATCTGACCTATCGACAGTTGCACGATTATCCAATCATAACAGGACACCCTGTATATATATATATATATATATATATATATATATAGGTGTGTGTGTACATGTATATCTATATATGTGTGTATATTTATATATATACATATATCCGACGGATCAATAACTTTGAAAGTTCGATAAAGTAGTCGAAAACCCCGAGAGGACGTGCCATCATCACCTGGTTCTTGAATACATGTATATTTATTTATTTTTCCCGGAGGGATGGCAGACCCAACACATCTTGTTCGAAAGTCTTCGCGAATTCGCGGACACATTTTCGTATTTGTCAAACGCTAGAAGCCGGGGATAAAAAATATTTTATTGATGGTATTAATCGATATTTGAAATAAAACAGTTCTGTCTGTAAAATAGTACTGTATGTAAAATAATCGTCTGTAAAAAAACGTTAGATTAGGTCGCCTCGTGTGCAAAAAAAGGTTTCGCTTTCCGGAGACAAATCTTGAGAACGAATAAATCTTTCTCGATTGCGAGTAATCGCTACTTCCTTTTATTCTTCGCGACGAGCAGAGCATAAACGATTCCGGATACACAAGATTTATATGCGAATATCGGGATGGGATCTACGCGGGAAGTTTCTAATCTTCGTGCGAACGATAACGCAACGTACGTGACTTTGCGTCGAAGTGTCTCGGAGGAAGGTCTCGGCGTGTCTTTTTTAACGAGAGAGGAAGGCAAGGGGAAAGGGCGAGAGGGAAAGGAAGCGAGACAGGAAAAGAGTCGTGTCCGTTAACCGGAAGTCCAAGCTCATTTTTATGCATGGAAACTGTCGTTCATCGGTGAGTATCGCTCTGCCTGCAGAAACTCGATTGCGCTCTTCTAACGTTGCAGCCAATATGAACTGAAAGGATACCGATATAACTGGGAACAGGATCGTTGCGTCAAGCAAAAGTGTCAGTTTTTCCGTATGAAAAAAGCAAGGCTTACAGTACTCGAAAAACATCGTAAAGAATGTCTAAAAATAAAGCACTCCTTATTAAGGGGAGATATACACCTAGGAGCCGGAAAAAAGTTCATTTTTGTGAATTTTTGCAAGGAAAACTATTTGAAATTTCGGATTGGGGTTTTAATTATCTAAAAGTATATACATTCAAAAATATGTTTAATTTACATTATTAAAAAATATTAAAAATATACAAGGATATTGTATGATCCTTGGAGGGTCGTAAAAAAATCTGCGTATACGGCACCCACTGGCGTTTCTTCAAAAATCATCTCAAAAAGAAAACCAAAAAGATTATTAAATTAGATACTATAATCTAGTACTTGTCATAGCCGATTTTGAAAATATCGATTCATGACAAAATGGCGGACGTTTGAACATAAATAGTTATTTTTGGGCCAAAAATTAGTTACTATTTTGCCTATAAAACAAAAAGTAAGTAACGGAAAAAAAATCCTACGACAAGTACTAGATAATGGTGTATAGAATAACCACAAAAAACCTCAAGGCAATCGGTTCATTGGTTTTCGAGAAATTTTGGGTACCGATTTGAAAAACGTGGTTTTGAGAAAATCGCGTTTGAAAATTGGGGAATGAATAAATCATGAAATTTGTCAACTTACATGGAATCATCGATACTAGGCCCATAGTGTAGGTCTTCTACGGTCGACGGAATGTTCATAGCTTCTAAATCCTCGACCTCGACCATCTAGGTGGATATCTCTCCTTACCATTTACTATAATTTTCAAAAAATTCCAAACAGCTGGATTAAATTTTCCAAAGGCCCATCGATTATTTTCCGATAGTTCTCGTTTCCAACGCAGACAGTTCCAAAAAGCGATACCAAAATACGACTATCGACAATCGTCTCGAATCGAAAGCTATCGAAATAAATTTGTAGGCGATTTTAAAAAAAAAATATTGTCCAGTGCTCAAACTTCTCACTCCCGAAGGTGGAAAGCTCCGGAAAGTTTCATCAGCGGTCTCTTGTCGTGACGAGTCCTGATCGTTAGGATAGGTCACACAAAAATGATGAGCCACATTCATCAAATATTGTAAGCGTGCGGGGCATTTTGACATTTTACTCCTACCGACAATGGAGCCCTAATCACCCCAATCTGTCACATACACCTGCCCGTATACCGCGGTTCGGAAACATGACAGCCAACAACAAAAAAAAGAGCGCCGCAGAGAAGAAACCGGAAAAAAAGTATATCGGGATGAAAAATGGCCGCGAGAGAGGGGGAGAGTCCCGCGGAATACATGCATATTGCTCCCAGGGGAGGGTACGATAACAGGAAAGAAAAAAGCGTGGCGTTCTTCGGCAAAGGGCTTCGCTCGATGTGCTCATCCAATCTCTGATCGATAAAAAAAAATTCACGAAGCCCCAATAAGCTCGTGTCCGAATTGATCGAGAATCGATTGCGAAAAATTTGATGTACGGTAGAACCTCGATTTTCCGAATTTTCGGTTATCCGAACGCTTCGGCGCCGTATATTTTCATTTTTTATCAGTTAAGGGGTCTCTTCACTTTAAACGCTAAAAAGGCTGTTTTCATGCATTTTTTTGATAGGTTTATATTATACATATTGATATAAAAGTTGTTACACTTAATAAATACACTTTCGAAATGCACGAAAAAAATGTTTTTTGAGTATTTATGTAACCCAAACAAAATTTGACCGCGTTTTTCCCGAATCAACGTTTTTCGACGGCTTGATGATAAAATCTTCAGAACTACTGAACCGATCCTTATGAAATTTTAACCACATATTCTCTACAACTGTAGCTCTAGCGTATATCAACGATTTTTTAAATTTTGATATTTACTTTTTTTGCTAAAAACGGTGATAAAAACACGTTTTTTTTTTCAAAAAATGTCCGCCATTTTGTTATTTTTGCATATATAAAAAATCCTATGATATGCGCTATAGCCATTAACATACTGAATCTAAAACCGTTTGATTTTTTTGTTTTGGATGATCCATCTCCGAGATTTCATCAACAGCGCAGACTTACAATTTTTTTAGGAATTTTTTTTTAACTACCATTTTCGTCTATAAATAGTGACTTAAATAAATAAATAAAGTAATTAAAATGTATTTCGAAAGTGTATTTATTAAGTGTAACAACTTTTATATCAATATCTATAATATAAACCTATTCTAAAAAATCATGAAAATAGCCTCTTTGAGCGTCTAAAGTGAGAAGATCCCTTCAGGTATCGCCCTAAGGTATCCACCTTTTTTTCTCTAATAAAGCTGTTTCCTAATACTTCGAGATATCTTAAAAATACATTTTTGCCTATATGTAACTTTGTGCATCGGATCGTATGTACATTGTATGTATATATACGGGAAATTGCCCTGGAATGATATGAAACCCAACCAGAAAATAGTCCCACACAGCTGCTGTAACAAATTCGAGACTTAGCGGCCAAAAAAAGCGCAACTACTCTGCGCCAGCCAAAAATTGATCATTATTTCAAGCCGCAATCGTGATTTAGCTGCAAAAGTAATGGTGGTTTAAAAATTGAAACTCTTTAATTTGATTGCTATCAAAAACAGAATTTAGGGTCGTTGGATTAATAAAGAGAATTTTCTATACTATTTATGATATACAAGTTGATTTTCCCGGAATTCCGAGGTATATTTTCGATTATCCGAATTTTTGATTATCCGAACGATGTTCGGTCCCAATTAGTTCGGATAATCGAAGTTCTACTGTAATTTCTCGTGATTTATCATCCAAGTCCTCCGTCAGACTTAAGGGGTCTTCTCACTTTAGACGCCAGAAAAAGGCTATTTTCATGATTTTTTATAGGTTTATATTATAAATATTGATATAAAAGTTGTTCCACTTAATAAATACACTTTTGGAATACATAAAAAAAATGTTCATGTATTTATGTAACCCAAACAAACTTTAATCGCGTTTTTCTCGAAACAACGTTTTTCGACGGCTTGTTGATAAACCTTCACAACTACTAAACCGATCATTATGGAATTTTAACCACGTATTCTTTACAACTATAGTTATAGCGCATATTAAGAATTTTTTTAAATTTTGATATTTACTATTTTTCGCGAAAACGGTGAAAAAATAAGTTTTTTTTTTGTTTTTTTCGAAAACTGTCCACTATTTTGTTATTTTTGCATATATCAAAAATCTTATGATATGCGCTATAGCCATTAACATACTGAATCTAAAACCGTTTGATTTTTTTGTTTCGGATGATCCATCTTCGAGATTTCATCAACAGCGCAGACCTGCAATTTTTTAGGACATTTTTTTAACTGCCATTCTCGTCTATAAATAGTGACCTAAATATATAAAAAAGAAAGTTTTTAATGCATTTCGAAAGTGTATTTATTAAGTGTAACAACTTTTATATCAATATCTATAATATGAACCTAGCGAAAACATTGATGAAAATAGCCTTTTTTAGCGTCCAAAGTGAGAAGACCTCTTAATATCCTCTGTTGAGCAATTAACAGATCTCCCGAGGGTAACGAAAAATGGATTCCAGCGTCTCTTGTGCGTCTCACGATACGAAATTCATTAAAGCGAATATAAATTAAGCTCCGCTTAAAATAAAGGAGAGGGCGGCAAAAACCCCTCCGCGATATCTTCTACGGATTTGCGAGATGGTTTTGGGAGAAAGGGTTTAGGAAGTTACAAGATCTACGATCCCTGCGGCATCTGAAAGGCCAGAGAGGGTTGCGAAATCGGGGAGTGGCGCACGGGGATGCTGAGAGAAAGAGAGAGAGAGAGAGAGAGAGAGAGAGAGAGAGAGAGAGAGAGAGAGAGAGAGAGAGCGAGAGAGAGTGAGAAAGGGGGGGAGAAAGGGATGGACCAAGAAGGGTGAGAACTCAGGAACCGTGTGACACATTAATCAGAAGAGGCATCGACCCAACGCCCCATTCCTCTATCGTCCATATATATATATATATATATATATATATATATATATATATATATATATATATATATATATATATATAAATTCCTATGTGTAGGTGTGTGTGTCACAAAGCGAAGACCTCGATATATGTACTGTATGCGCGCGTTTTCCATCCCCAAAGCGCGAGCGAAAACACCGAGCGTCCAGCCACCCCTTTGGCTCGATTCAACTTCTTCCATTCCTTCGGGAATTGGGCCACCGGTTCCTGCATTACTGACTGAACACACATACATTCCCGGACGTTTTTCTATAAAGGGCGCTCTCATCCAACCGGCGGGTACTTAAATATTTTTCCTTTTGTTTTACGTTTTTCATTGACGTGGGCTGCACAATAAGAGAAAAACTACACCACTTTCTTTCTTTTTTTATCACGCGTATACTGTCCCTCACGCGAATTTGCCACTTTCCGACCTTTCGTGAAACTCTAACATTTTTAATACTATTCGATTAAGGGAATAAAATATTTGATTGGAGAATATTAACTTTGAGGAATTTTAGGGTTACGAATTTTTATTTGGTGCAAAGGTAGGGAACGTTTAATAGGCTTATGCAAATTTTAATTTCCCGTCTAGGTATTGTTCGTATTTTGGCTTTGAACACGAAAAACGTATTTTCATGCACATTCAGCGATTTTTTGAAATTGGAATTGAAGGCTTTGGGGGAAATTAATGGTGAATTCGGATTTAGAGGGTATACATATATCGATGGAGGCTTAAAAAAATATTAAAATTCTAGTTTTTTCGCATCTCGGTCAAAAAATGAGTATTTTCATTGAACCGCTGGTAGTTTCTGTATTATTCATATTTAACACTCAGCTTTGCACTCAGTCTCTTCATGATAATTTGTTCTTCAAAATGCCGTTTGGGTCATGCAGCTTCGAACTTTTTCCGACTGTTGGCAGAATTTCAAATTACATTTAGCAGAATTACATACCCGTTTCGGCCATTTTTTTCAATTGCACTTTCCGGTAAACGTAATCGCGATATCGGGATGAATCAGGCGGCATTCTCTGTCTTCCGAAATCCTTTTCGGACACCTCCCAATTAGTCCCCGCAACTCAAATAGGATCGCTGCTACAGCTCTTTGAAATTACAGGATTTTTGCGATTTAAAAAAATGGCTAAAACGGTCGAAGCTCTTTTATTCACTTTTACACCATTTTAAGAGGCCACCCGATGGGAAATTTACCGCCGATTTCAAATATCGGTTTTTTTCTTTAAAAATCTCAAAATTACGTCGGCTGAAGGTGAAAGAAACCTATTTCCACACAAATTCGACCATTTTTATTAAAAATTGACGGCATCGGGGAAAATAAATGGTAAATTCGTATTCGGGGGTGAAAATAAATACGTCGACAGGGAATAAAAAAATTATAAAAACCCACAATTCTTCCCCACCTTGGCCTAAAATAATTGTCCTCCCTCAATTGCCGCTAACTTCTTTTCCGTTTCGGTTTGCTCTAAAAGTTGCTCCTCGATTCGTCCCCCTACGGTTATTTTTCGATTTTTTTGGCAGAATTTCAAATTCGGGACATTGATGTTCCCAAATTTTTCCAACAGCCCTTCCTCGTGGCCCCGTTTCATTCAATTTAATGCATCCCCTCCAAATGTAGGGTAAGAGAAATAAAAATAAAGGGGTGGTTTACCCGTTATATATATACCCCATTTTTCATCGTTTTACACTATACGAATTTACGTTTTTGCATCACTGAAATCGGCGGACCGCTTGTGGATGAATTTGCAAAATCACCCCTTGACCCTCACCCTAAAGGTTGATTCCACCCCCTAAAACCGCTTTTCCTCCCATGAAAAAAATATACCTGTCTACATTGAATTTCTCAAGTTTTTGATACTCCACCACATACATGAGTTCAACCAAAATCGATGATCCAATGTGACGTTTCACGTAAGACGCATCAGGATGTACACGGTGGCGCAGTACCAGCGGGACGTACTTTGCGATTTACGAGAAAACTTCTTTCTCCTCATTCCTCCCATTTGCCATTTGCGCGTTTTCCTCGTGGCTGTCCGCAAGAAAAACTGCTATTCTTCATCGTGCACGCGCGCAATGACACTCTTGTTGCTCCGTCTTTTCCATCATACATTACGTTTACTCTCTGGCAGCGTCGCAAGAATCGATGCACCGTTTCCGTGCGCGCGCGCGTGTGTGTGTGTGTGTGGGGTGCAGAAAAACGACCCAGCGAGGAGGATGAGGGCGTTGAGGTTATACGGGGACGAGCGAAACGAGAAAATGCGGGCGAGAGAGCTCAAGGAAATGGCTATTTTCGACTTTCCTCTGCTGGCGAGGTCAACCAAATAAATATCGCATTTTACAGTCACACCGAGACGATCACGATGAAAAAGTACAATTGACTCGGAAAACTACCTAGAGCAAAGGAATAAATTCCCGTGTGTGAATATCCAAACATTCGATGAACCGAGTATTTACCACTTTTACACATATACATATGCATGTATAAATATATCCTCGATGACCTCATCCTGATGCTAAAATAATCGACGTTATAAATGACGAAAGATTTTGCGGACCCTTTCGCGCCCTCGGTCTCAGAATAGCTGTGAAACTTTATATATAGAAGAACGTTTTCCACAGGATTTTCGCTGAACTCGGTTTTTAAACAGCCTGAATTATTGATCAATTGCCACTCGAGAACTGTCACGTGCGGATGGAATTTTACTATATCTGTAAATGAGGAAAAAAATGTCTGAATGATTCTTGAACAAAGATCCTTGTTCAGCGGAAGCCAACATCGTTGTTGGTGACCAGCTATTCCAGTTGTTTCACCATTGAATAATTTTAAATGTTTGCTTGTTTGGAAATTGCTTCAGAACTTGTTATTGAAAAGTTGGAGGGAAAGCTACGCTGTGAATTGAATTGAAAACTAAATCGGAATTGAAAATGAAATCATAACTGAAAATGATATTTTAATTGAAAATGAAATCATAACATCATTGTTGATGACCAGTTATTTCAATTGTTTCACCATTAAATAATTTTGAATGTTTGCTTGTTTGGAAATTTCTTCAGAACTTGTAATTGAAAAGCTGGAGTGAAAGCTACGCTGTGAATTGAATTGAAAACTAAATCAGAATTGAAAATGAAATAATAATCGAAAATGAAATCAAAATTGAACATGAAATCATGAAGTTTTCGACGAGAATAAATACCATATTATCGAAAAGTATACCCACAAGATCATTTTTCGTTCGAACATCTATTCACTAATAAGTGTTCACAATTATTATTGAAGAAGAACAACGGTATTTTGAAATTACTTTCAGCAAGTGTTAATACTGGAATAAATGTGTTCCCATAATTTTCGATAGTCTTTACGAACGATTCGATACATTACATTCAAAGGAGATGTTCGTTCTGTTATTTGTTTCATGTAGTATATGCGTCACGGTGGTCGTCCTCAACGTTCACTTCCGGTCGCCACAGACCCACAAAATGGCGCCTTGGGTGAAGCGGGTCTTCATACACATTTTACCACGACTTTTGGTCATGCGAAGGCCTCAGTACAAATTTGAAACGAATCGGTGAGTTTATTTCCATCTTGCGACAATCATAATGATACTTTCATGACTCGTTTTCAATCTTGCACTTGGCTCGAAGAAATAAGTGATTGCGAAATCCCCTTTTTATCTTCGACAGATACAGTTCGGGCAGAGTTCTCATGAGGACGGTAAGGGGTAAAGAAAAAACTTGCTATTATCCTTATCATCCATCGAACCAGGAGGACCCTGACGAGCACCTCACTCCGAAAAGGTTTCACAGTCGCGTACAGTCGACGGAAGATCTTTCGCCTTCGAGGTAACATTCTTGACTTTTACCTTTTTTCTATTCCATTTTTTAGCATAAAGTCTCAAAGGTTTTGAAAACTCCATTGGCTCTCCATTCGTCTCTGTTAGTTACTTAATTAAGAAATTACAAGGATGGCAATTAATTGTTAGCAATTAATTCTTAACTGTTGCGAGAAAAAAATGGTATATCAAGTTGACAATTTTTTCCCTCAAACCGGACGATTTTTGTTCTTAAACGCGAAGAACTAAATGAACCTTAGATTTTCGCACGAAGGGAATATTTGCTCGAAAGGTCGTGGTCGAACGATTGATTCGTATATCAATTAATTTTCGCAGTGCAAAACACCCTTAGCTACGTTTTTTTCACCCCTCCCTTATCCATCGCTTTTTTTTTATTGTCACCTCGTTTTTTCAGCTTAACGGACGGCGCGAGATTCGGCGGAAGTTGCCTGATACACGGACCACCCTTGCCACCGTTGCCTTTGCATCCCGAGTGCGACGATCTTACCGGAGCTGCGGCGATAGAGGAGGTCAAGAGTCCGGTACTCCGTACACCACCGGCCTTCTCACACTCCAACTGTCCACCCGAGGTGCACAGATCTTGCATATGCGTACGTTTCATAGCCGAACACACGAAAATGCTCGAAGATTCCACAAAGGTAAGCAAAAATAAAGAAGACAAATATTTTTATTTATATTTAATTATTATATTTAATTTTTCTATGTGGTATTTCAATCGTGGAATTTTAAGCAGCATGTGTATGTTCCACATTTGCGAATTTATGTGTGTGTGTGTGTGTGTGTATATATATATATATACATATATATATATTCCGGGATTTATTTGCGATTATTGATGGGGTAGGATCACTCTGGAGTTGTTTGGGTTTACTTAAAATCAAATATTTAATATTTGCCTACTGGTTATAGATATGCATATTTTCATGGTAATTATTCGTGCAATGAAAAGCGAACAGGATAAACGACACTGTTATCAATCGTAGCTTTTAGAAAAATGTCCGAGATTGAAGGTAAATTCAGTAAGCCGTATAATAAGTAGACCAAACTTAAAAGTTATAGCTAAAAATGTTGTTTTTTTCATTGATCATAACCTGTAATTGTTAATACTAAACTTCGTTAGGACAAAACCTTGAGAATGACTATGCCACACCTCACCTCGCACTTTTCAAGCTGCTCAAATGCTTACAGCGTTGGCACAGAGTTTCGTAAGGATGGACCTAACGAAAAAATGAGCAGAATTTCAACACGTTTCAATTAATTACTCTAAAATTATATGATAAATAATTGCAATTTATTTAAAGTTTCTCTCGTACGTGCATTATCTACACAAAAGTCTAGAACGCAGGCAAAACAATTGGAAATTATGCACGCTAGTGGAATTAATTCTGGACCCTTTACAATTTTTTAATTTAGCCTTTATTAATCATTTTTACGTTATAATTACTTATATTTGTATTCTTATCAAAGTCGGCTATCAAGGTAAATATTAAGTAGAAACATTACAGTATCATTTGCAATAGAAAATACATTTTCTCCGTAAATAAAAAAAAGCTAATTTTTATTAAAAGTGTCCCGAATTAATTCCGCTAGTGTATGTATGTAATTATATCAAATTAACCCATGCAGAATAGTCAAGAATTGTAATTATTTAAAAAATTATATGCAAAATTATACATAAAATCACAATTATTCACAAAACTATATATAAAATTATAATGAAGTATAACTATAAATTATACTTCAACGACTTAGCTGCTCAATCTCAAATTTGACATACAGGCTTATATCAAAAAAAGAAAAAATCTTTATCGCTGGATGGAATTCTGAAGCCTAGACACTCCCATACATCTTTAGGGGGGGGGGGGGGGGGGAGGGGGGATACATTTAGGCGAGGAAGAAATTGCTAATTTTTATGAATTTTTCAAAGAGAAAGATTTCTCCACCATTTTTGAGACTTAGGGTAAGTTTTATCACTACTTTTGGTTGTCACATGGTATTTTTTATTAATCTTCTAAAATGGAGGTGGTATGGCACGGTCTTGGAAACGGTTTGCGGCGGATGTTGTCAGACGGCGTGAACCGTAGCATAAGCGGGATTAATCTGCAAAAACCAACGAAGATATTTCTTTCATTAACACTCATACGCAGAATTTGAATCAAGAAGAAGTGAGAAATGGTTACATTTTGCAATAAAACAATACGTTTTGTTTTATTTTCAAGAACATTTAGGTCCATGTCTTAGACAATAAGGTTAGAAAGATTGGTACCAAATTTCACCAGAACCGGTCGATTAGTTTTTTAGCTATACGTCACTCCAGTTTTGAAAATGGAGTTCAGAAGACCGTGACACGTTTGCTATCTTTAAAGATTGATAAAAAAAATACCATGTAACAGCCAAAAGTAGTAATAAGACGTACCCTAAGTTTCAAAAATAGTGAAGAAATATTTCCTTTTAAAAAAAATCATAAAAATCAACAAATGTTTTGCTCGCTTAAAGGTATCTCCCCCCTAAACGTCCGTCACCCCAGACCTTCGTGAGAATTGATTTTAATTCTCGTCCATCCTGTAAACCCATGATTCGTGGCAAAATAAAACATCGACGTTCTTTTCGAGCCTCCAGTTCACACACAGCAAAAAACATACACTGAGAAAAACATCATTGATCCAATATCATTGGTGTTATTGAATGCAATTTCGTTGATTCAATTGTAAAATTGTTGGTGTAAATAATCGGATTTATTAGTCCAAACAAAATGCTATTGACTACAATAACATGATAAAATTGAAAGTTTTTTTTTCATTCAAAAGAAATATTGTTAGCCGAGAACAATATATTATTGAAACTATCTAAAAAAGTATCGCGAACAAATTATATAGCTTTGAATGCAATTTCTGCAACGAAGGAAAAAAGCGTTTCAGTTCATAACGTGAATATTGTTGATTCGAGTACACAAGAAAAATTGAATTTCGCTCGTTTGGTTCAAATAAAATTTCTATTGAGTAAATATGTTATTTTATTGTTTTCACCATATCCGATATTGATTTTAAGTACATTTTTCGTTAAAATATTAATATTTTATTTTGATTGAAAAATATTAAGCAAATGTCTGAATTGGTTAAAAAATTATGCGAAAGTAAAATTTGTGTCTTGCACATTTGGTTGAAAAAAAATCAACCAAATCATGGCCGAGCGCCACCGAAATCATAGGTGCGAGGAAACTCGTATTTCTCGGAGTAACCGCTAGAGGCCGCACGCGCGCTCATTTCTCGCAAGCGTAGCGCGAACCGAGAAACTCTCAAGAGTATCGCTTCTTGGTCTGTGGCTAAGATCAAAGTGTAGTATCTGTTCGAATCAGTTGAATATCTGATATTCTCTCCATGGATATTCCATTGGATATCTTATATTCTCTCCACTATTATCGTGGATGATCATTCGAATGCTCACTTTTTATTTAAGATTTAAAACGAATTGAAAAACTTACGTCCCATGGCATATTCATTTCGATGTAGTAAAGTAACAATTAATTCTATTGATTATATTTTTATACGAAATAAAAAATGTTTGTAGCAATCATTCTATATACATATAGAATGATTTCAATAGAATATAAATTTATTTGAAGGATAATGTAGATATTCAGAGAACAGAAGAGCTTTTTCAAATAAAATAATATGTTATTTAAATCAATCACATTTTCCAATATTTTATAGAATTGAAACAATCTCATATATCGGGGGCACTCCGCAGCAGCACATTTATTGGGATCACCCAATATATTTTTTTGATTGAATTGGTTTTTTTTCTCAGTGTACGCGTTGAAATCGCGTTACCGAAACGTCGTTCTCGGTATCTTCATCCAAAACCTGTTTTTTTCCTATCATCTAACTTGTATGATAAATTGTCGAAAAATTCGACAAGTCGGATCTACTTTTCTTCTCGGCTTTCAGGTGAAAGAAGATTGGAAATACGTCGCGATGGTGCTCGACAGGCTATTCCTCTGGATATTTACGCTGGCCGTGCTCGTGGGGACGGCCGGCATAATATTGCAAGCGCCGACATTGTACGACGACAGAGTTCCTATCGACAAGAAATTCAGCGAGTTCGCGACGACGACGGTCGTGCGATGTCCGCCACAGTAGTCTCCGCCCGAGCCCTGCACCGTAGAAAAAGACTAACCCTAGGTAACCTTCCCTAGGCGTTTCGTCCCAATTTCCATCCCCCCCCTTCACGCTACTGCCCACCCTCTCCGAGTAAGTGAGCACGAAAAAAAAGCGATGAAAAAAAAACAAAAAAAAACCGGGGAAGAACAAACGAGATCTGTTTCCTTCCCCTCCCCCCCAATGAGCAAAATTACGGTAAAAGGGCTCCGAATGTGAGTAAAGACATTTAAAAAAAATAACACGAAGGAACAAATCTCCGTGACACGAGAGAGACGATAAATACGAGAGATTGCGAAGAATAAAAAATTAAAAAATGTGTGCAACTTTTATTTTCGATCGATTGAACAAATTTGACGTTTAAGACGTCAATTGTTTCACCGGGATATAAATCGAAGAATATTTGGCACTATGTATGTACGAGTGTCATACGTCATATGCGAGGAATTTGAAGTGTGAAAAATGAAAGATGAAGAAATGAACATTACAAAAATATTGAACGAAAAAAAAAAACCAAAACCGGATGAAAAATTATATACCTATACTAGTCTGTGCTCAAGTACTCGTAACAAAGCTGCCACTACTTAATTCGTTAAATTAACACGTAAAGCAACAGCGACTATAATTAACGGTACTGTAACATAAAAATTAGCAAACAAAAAACATAAGAAGTAAAGCGCGGAAAAGCATTCCCCGATCCGTTTGAGCGGAAGATCGGGAGGCTCGGCGATCAAGACACATGTCGTTGTAAAATTGTGATTGGTAATTTTTTTCTAGCAATGGTTGTAAGAGAGAGAGAGAGAGAAATGGAGAGCCAGAGAACATTTCGGACATCGAGCACTTACCGATCTACCATAGAAGATATAGAGTTATGTATATTAAAATATATATATATATATATATATATATATATATATATATATATATATATATATATATATATATATATATATATATATATATATATACACGCTACTAACATATAATAAATTATATACGTATGTTTTATATACCCGGTACCCAGCCACAAGATTTACATGAATATATAACAGTCATCACAAAATAAATGGATGATTTTAGTAATATGAATGATTAAAATAAGAATAAAAATTATAAAAAAAAATTATGATAACGATAAAAAGAACAACAATTATTCTACGAGGAGATTAGCCGTACTGATTTTCAGAGATAAACATAAAATACATTTGCACATATACGGTAGAAACGCAATCGTTTAGCGCGTACAGTGTCCTCGTCATATGTATAGAAAAGTTCGTATTGATTGGGCTCGTGTTTTCCCTGCGCTCACGGATTTTCAAAATTTTACGGTTTTAAAAAGTGCCATTGACAGGGTTAACGATGAAAGCAACTCAGCGAAACAAAAGATTCAAAAATGGTGGAGAATAAAGTGTAGAAAGCGTAGTTTGTGTCAAGTAATTCTGGAAGCAGGTTTTCGAGTATTTTGAAAAATTCCGGATATCGAGGAGGAAATAAAAAGTCCAGTTGACGTCGCCCTATAAATATGAGATGGGCATAATCGACGAGCCGGTCTCTCGAATTCGCCCTGCAGTATCAACAGTTCCCCCCGCTGGATTTAAATCCGAGACACCAACGGCAGTTGTTCGTTTTTTATTTGGGCTTGTGCGGCGAGTTCGGTTAAGGTTCAGGATGACTAAGTTCGTTCTCGCGCTACAATAGTGTGAAAAAGTGTTCCTCGTGGATCTAGGAAGGGTTTACGGTGAGCTCGAACTTTTTTCGAGCCTCCACTCGGACCGCTGCTACACGTGAAAGAGATGACAGTCTTACAACTTCGTCCTCGTAACTTTGGTTGAAATTTCATCTTTTTCGTGATTTTATTTTGCAAACAAAAAGGTCAGTCATTTTGTTTTTATTGTTTTCATCTTTTCTTGATAATAATCCTCTGCTTTCTCGTATTTTTTCAATGAAAATATATTCGAACGGTTGAACGTGAAATTAAAAAAAAAAGCAGATCTAACATCAGTAATTGATGAAGTTGGCTAGGCGTGATGAGAAAACTAGCTGAGTATGAAATATATTTGGACAGAACCGGTGAAGGTCTTTGAAATTTAACAAAAAGTTAAACATCTCTTTTCATCCCCTACAAAGTTAAATTCCGTCGAAAGTAATGAACAAATAATAAATTCGCGACAGAACTATCTTAATTTACGATTAAACCTTCGACTGCACACTTCCGCCACGAACCTCTGACTCCATGTGGGGTCGATCGGACCCCAGACGCTTTTTAGATCGTTGTATTTCGGTAAATATGCAATTTTTTTGTAGAGACGTTTTTTGCAATCAATGATCCTTATTTTATGTCCCGAAATTTATTTTTTAAGAAAAACAAAAATCGAGTGCCCTGACATTTGTTCAAAGACGGAAATGCGTTGAAAAATACGTACTTCCATGAAAAAGATTATAATCTTTTTTTCTTCAAATTTTCAGAATTATTTTCAGAAAATTATGATTTTTTCAGAAAGAGATCATCATTTTTTTCAATTTTTTTTTTCAAAATATAATAAGAAATCCTTTAAAGTTTTTAAAGAGAAACGTTTGTAGTTACGAAAAAAGACAGTGTTGACCGTCTTTCCAAAAAGTATATTTATTCGGAAGTTAGAATTTGAGCATTTTCGGGATTGTGAAAAATGGAAAAAAAGCGACTCCTTCGGAAGATTAATTGTTGAAAATTTATATTTTCCGCATTTTTTTCACTTCAATTACTTATTATTATTGGCATTTATCGCAATCGACGCATAAGTAGGGGAAGTAGGGGCAAGATGATAACGCTAAGGTCATATGCAAATAAAACAATATACGTATATGAGTCAGTCAACGTCAATTATTTTTTGAAACCAATCAACATTAATCAATCTTATAATTTTGGAAGCAAAAAAATCACGCTTTCTGATTGTTACCATACAATATATATTTTTAATTGAACTTTTATTTTTCCCATCTTACCCCGTATGCGGGGCAAGATGAAACAGCGCTGGGAGAATGATGGGGCACGAATTATTGGCATCTTTTGCTTATAAAAGTGGTTTCATTCTCAATACCAGCAAGTTGATAAGCCAATCGTCTAAGTTCTTTAGTATTTAGTCCGAATAATCTTGCTTCCATATCATTTTAATCATTTGTAAGTTCTTTTTCTCCCACTGGTAGAAACACCGGTTGAAAACGAACCAAAGGCTTTACTAGTTTCATTTCACCCTCTCTAACGTAAATAGTGGTACGTTGTAAAATATTGCGGTTTTGCGATAGCTTGTATTCATCTTGCTCCACTAGACGGTTAAAGAATTTTAAAAAAATCACGCAATAACCTTGAAAATTTCTGACAAACCGTTCTTATTGTATTAATAATTAGTACTTTTATTGTGTCAACTTAACTGTCTCGAATCAATATCATCAACTCAAATGAACTGAAACCGTGGTAAACTTTACTAAAAATTAGATCGATTTAAAAAAAAATCGATATTGTTTTCTCACTCGAGTGATATTTTGATTTGATTGATTTTTGTTGATATTCTGAAACTAAACCGAAATATGCTCTATAACTCCAGATGCTAAAAATGATCAATCTGCCATTGATTTCCAAATGCCACGTGATAATTATTCTACGGTATCGGGACGAAGAATCTATTTGTAAATAAGGTGAAATCCGGTAACGAAGACTGTACAGAACGGGGGATACGCTAGAAGTTCGAGGGACCGCTCGTTTATCCTAGCACTTATGCAGCCTGAGATCGATGTATTTGATTTAAAAAAGAAACAGAAAAAAATAATAAAAAAAGAACCAAAAAATTGAAGCAAAAAAATCTCGTACGTCGGGTTATAAAAAAAGTAAATATTAAGCGACACGGTAAGCTAAGGTGAAGTAAAGCATACAAATTCTAAAACTGATAGTCGTAGGGCGTTGAACGGGCGACCGACGTTGTTCAATGCCGTTATTAGTCCGTAGTCGATGTCACTGTCAGTCGTCTACGTTGATATTTTTCTAGCTAGACACACACAAACACACGTCACACAGTTCATATGGTAATTAGGCATCATCATCACCCGTGATACATATGCAATATTACATATGATATATGACATATTATATATATATATACTGTATGTAGATATGTATATTGGTGTGGCGCCAAAGAAATTGATAATTTTTTTATCTCGTTGCTCCACAGATTTAAGCTATTCCAAAAACGTTTTTTTTTTTTCATTTAAGAATGTGCAATGCTGATGCTCTGGCCAAATTTGTCTATTTTTGTGAAAATTGCAGTGTTGTTACTGTTGTTGAGAAATTTTATAAGAGAAATCTTACAGGCCGTGTAAACGTGAAATTATACATTGCGTTAAATTTATTTTCATAGCAAAAGCGATGGTCAAATGTGATAAATAAATGAAAAATCTGATTAATTATAAATTAGTTGATTAAACACTTTCCGGCATATTTAAATATATACACATCCATAAATACACACATACATACACACATATACATATTAATAGAACTTGCTTAATTGTTTTTGTAGGGCGAAAATTAATGATTCTGTGGAACAGGGAAATACGAAGTTGTCAACTTTTTTCGCGGCATCCCAGGGTAATGTATAAATCTGTTTCCCCAGGCCTCGACAAGTAAACCATAAACGATATTTTCGCGAAATACATGTCCGACATAATACCGAAAACTTATGGTGAAAATGATAACCTTTTGATCTCGTAGGCAAACTGAGGTAAAGGGCCCCGGTCATCAATTATTACGATATCAGCACACCGTACACGATATTTTTTTCAAAACCGTCGCAAACCATCAGAAGTTTACTTGCCAACGTCAAACTCAAAAACGAAAAATGAAAACAGACAATAATGGAAGAAAATATTGAAAAATCAACTATTAGACATTTTTGCGAGATTCGAGCATTACAACTTTTTCCGGGTAATTTCAAATAGAACTTTAGGGTTCATTTCAGAAGTTGGAGTCAAATGATTTTTTTTTAATACTGCAAGTATTTAGGCCGATCGTTGATCAGGCACGATAGGACAGGGCCCTTCATCTCGGACAAACCACAGTCGAACATGTTGCCCAAACACGCAACGTTCGCTGAAACCAACTAATTTCGAAAAACAATTGCGAAAGCATCGACCCAATGACAAGCAAAGAAGACAAATGTCGCACAAGCGAATGTAGACGTGAATAATGTTTAAAAACAAAAATCGTTACGGAGCAATGAAAATCGTGTACGATAGACGTGATCTTATGTCATAGCTGTGAATACATGAAGATGAATATACATGTTCATCGTTGAATTAATGAGAATAAGAAAATAAACCATAGTCGCACGCGTGATGCACAACTTACGTGATGGGTTGTAAATACTGTAGTTTACGTACATAAATACACAGATAAAAATATGATATGATACCTCTAGGGAGATTTTATGGACCCCATTGACCTACTGCCAGAAAAAAGAATTTCTCGTAAAGAGTTCGTGGTGTACGGTTGTTTCTTTTTTTTTTCGTTTTTTTCGTGTCGAGCGCTTTGTGGCGTAGATAAAACGATGCCATGCATCCGGAGGAAATGAGTTCTGTTGTTTTTTAATCACGTAATGAATATTGTCCGGGATCATAGCGACTAGTACAGTCGTGCTGTATATTGGAATCGGAAAAAAATAAAGGAAGGCTAGTTTTTTGATGGGTGATTTTGTAGGTGCCGTGGGAGCTAAATCCAAGTTTGCCTAAACATCGGGGTGTAGGGTTTTTAGGGGATGAAGGAGGATGGGGGTGGATTAGTGCCAAACTACAACCCCCACGAGGTTAGCGCCAGGAGACAGAATGTTCCAAAAAATTCGGGCTTTATTTTTTCTACAGCGCCGAAGTCGTGGAAGTTCATTGTGGGGGTGAAAAAGGGGGGTGAAATGTTGAAAAATTAGTTTTAATTCTATAACTCTTTAAGAAAAATTCATACCATTTTTGTTCAAATCGGAATGGCGTTGCCCTAGAAAAGACGCGTCGATCGAGTCTTTGATCATCCCTCTCCGATAATATCTTCAACGCCAAAAAAATTGTTGAAATATTAAAAAAAAATGGTTTATTGAATAACTCAAAAACAATCGATTTTTCGGGGATGGTTTTAATGTACGAAATGTAGAGAATAATTTTCTCTATATTTTCGGTCTTATGGACCACCCTTGAATTTTGCTTTTTCCAACCCCTCCCAGGGGTTGGAAATTCAAAATGAAATTCTGGGTAAACTATTGATCGAAAATAAAGAGATACGAGTTTGGCGCTGTGGACACAAATGTAGCTGAGGGTTCAAGCTACAAATTGCTCCACGGCGGCGAATTCGTGCCGTCAATAGTTTTCTCAGAATTTCATTTTGAATTTTCAACCCCCGAGAGGGGTTGGAAAATCAAAATTCACGGATGGTCCACAGAAACGAAAATATAAAAAAAATTACTCTCTACTTTTCGTATATTTAAACTATGCCTGAAAAATCGATTGTTTTTGAGTTATTCAATAAAGAATTTTTGTTGGTATTTCAGCAATTTTTTGGAGGGTGAAGATATTATCGGAGAATGATGATCGAATACTCGATCGACGCGTCTTTTTAAGGGCTAAAACGTTCCCATTTGAACAAAAAGTGTACGAATTTTTCCTAAAGAGTTATTGAATTAAACCTGATTTTTCAAAATTTCACCCCATTTTTTCACCCCCAAAATGAACTTCCACGACTTTGGCGCTGTGGACAAAACCAAAGCCCGGATTTTTCTGAATATTTTGTCTCACGGCGCCGATCTCGTAGGGGTTATAGTTTGGCATCAAACGACCTCCATCCCCCCTTAATCCCCTTTAAAAAAATCCCACACCCCGATTTTTAGGCAAACCTGGATTCAGCACCCGCGGCACCTACAGAATCACCGGTCATAAAACTGGCCTTCTAATTTTTTCCGATTACGGGGTTTTTCAGCGACAGCACGACTGTACATCAGCCGACGATAGCGATAGAATTTCGAGATCATATACGTGGAAACGTGCCTTTTGGTGCATATATGTATCGATAGAGGATCGAACATAAACGCAGAGTTGCCAGGAACCGTTTTTTACTAAGGGAATTCAATGGCAATTGAATTCGAACGATCATCGATAGCTGGCCGAAATAAATGACAATTACAAAAAAATAGAGTCTCTTTTGCAGCAGATAAAATTACTTCTACTTACTGGAAAAAATGATAATTCGTCAAAAAAACAATGGAGCTTCAATACTCCTACTTTGTCTCATTCGAATTCACTAAATTACATTTCGAACGAAAAACTCGTAAAAAATCGAAATTGGGCAGTCGAAATTACCGGAAATTGCAAGAAAAATCCACCTCCGTGCGAAACCACAAATATTCCATCTCAATGGTTTTTCGAATACAAAAAAGGCCCGTTAAAAAATTTTGAAAATAATTTACCCACATAAACTGTTGGCAGAGCTGTCGGATAAATTTACGATCGTAATTACCTTCGTTGGAATGGCCTTTTTCGCGACTCTGTGCAAATAACATGGGAATAAGAAAATTGCATGAGAGATATGTCATATTTTTGTCCTAGCTTGCACTCTATCCTCGACGACAACGCATTAGTGATAATTCCACGTAAGAAAAATCGCGAATATTTTGCACTCGAAGGATATAAGCGCAAAGAACGACAAGGAAGCGAGGCATTTGGAAGAAGAAAAAAAAACAATGGCAATATACGCACACGTCGTTTTGTATATTAGTCTGCACATACACACGAGTGATCCGTAAATAATATCGAAGAATAATATGCGACGTCTTTTTTTCAAATAGACGCGTATATAATAACGAGATTTAAAAATATATATATATATATAAAGAATAATTCACACATCTTTAGTCCGAGGGAACGACGGAGCGTGAATTATTTTATTGTGCTGTAAATAAACGTGTATATACATATGCAGCGTCCAGAGGATCCGAATAGTGATATGGTGTTAATAGTCGCTGGCATTTTTTACACTCAAAACCGACGAAATTTCTCGGTCCGATGGAGCGAAAAAGACAAAGGTAAAAAAAGTCCAGAAAATCTTTTTTTCGTCACAATTTGTAAAGAGCAAAGAAAATTGCCATTCTTCGAAATTCTTTCTCATTCATCGGAGGCTTTATTCACTCTCACATTTGTTCATCTACATGACACCTTAGGCACTCCCAATGTTTTTTTCCCAAATCCTTAGCAAATAGTCAATGATTCACAATTAACGTAACATTAATAATAACAATAATGATAATCATGATTTTCATTGTCGATTCGTTCTTCCGGTGGGCCATCCCATCCAAAATAGCAATTACGTGTAGGAGCGACGAAACGCACAGGAATGAAAAAAAACGATTACATTCAGGCGGAGTGTCATTTCGCGCAGGAGGCAAACGCTATTTTCTGCACGTGTTCCCAATGGTATCGACGTCATTGAGAGCAATGGCGAACCGACGAACTGACACGGTTGCATTGAAGTTTGCATCGTTTGACTGCAACGAAAATATATTTTTTTCATATTGCCCATTTTTCGTTTTGGCACATTTAGGCTACGAAAATTACCGAAACATTTTCCAGGATTCTTATTCAAAATCTAAAACCCGAACCTGCGATAAAAGATTTTAGATAACACAAATAAAGAAATCAAGAATATCATGAAGAATTTTCGTTACATTTCAACGATGGAAACTTCGTTGGCGGTGAACTTTCCGAGTGTGTGAAAATCCACGATAAAGTGCCGCAACGCGATCCAAGAGGAGCACAAGAGAAAAACAAAGTATTCGCACACCGAGGCCTCACGAGAGGATGGCAAATTTCGACGGGGTTTCGAGTATGGCATGCGCGCATGGGCGAGGCACAAAGAGAAAAGGGAGAAAAAAATTAGCAACAAGTAGACTCATCGGAACGAGATAACGATTATTGATAACGATAATGATAAGTTATTGTAACGATACCGATGTGACGAGAATAAAAGAGAATAAAAAAAATTATAAGGAACAAAGAACACACACACACACACACACACACACACGCACGCACACACACGTAATAACCGTATAAGAAGATCGTCGACGAGACAAAATGGATTACGAGATCGACGCGGCTAACGGATACTCGTTTAAGTTAATGAATATTTATCGTTAGGCACACAGTTATTATGTATATCTTGTGGAAATTTGTTAAATATGTATACTATATATTACAAAAGACGGAAATGAGGAACGAAGAAGAAACGTCTCGCGTTCCAATGGTAAATAACGAGAGAAATGAGAGAAAAGAAAAGCCATTACTTGTTGCTTGGTTTTTGTAATCATGCTTTTTGACAGAACGAAAAAAAAGCATAAAGGAAGAATAAAACTTGTTGTCGTAGAGAATTGTTTTGTTTCTGCGAGGCTGACCAATACTTCGAGGGACGCTTATGGAAATCCATATTCGGACGTTCGACGATTATTTTTTGCAAATAAACGCTATTTTTTTCACCCTCGGTTGATAAACTACGAACGTCAGATCTGCGAGTCATAGGGCTTCTTATCCGAAGCAGGGTTGCGAAATTTGTAATGAAAAAGTAATGCATTGTTCGTTACTTTTTTAATGGGTAGCAAAAAAATATTTCATTACCCATTACATTTCATACAGTAATGTAAAAAAATTCCATTACTCATTACATTGAATTTTGTAATGTAAAAAATGGCCATTACTCATTACATTATATTTTGTATTGTAAAAAAAATGCCATTACTCATTACATTGCAATTTGTAATGTAAAAAATTGCCATTACTCATCATATTACATTTTGTAATGTGAAACGTGTTCATTACAAAATGCAATGTAATGTGTAATGGGCAATGGATATTTTTTACATTACAAAGTGTAATGTAATGAGTAATGGACATTTTTACATTACAAAATTTAATGTAATGAGTAATAGAATTTTTTACATTACAAAATATAACGTAGTGAGTAATGGAATTTGTTCACATTACTAATGTAATGTAAAAAATCTTCATTACTCATTACAAGGTAATATGGATTATTATTCGTTTCCCATCAGGTCAGATCGACCCAGTGCAAAAACCGCTGCCCCTAATGGGAAACGAATAATAATCCTTATTACACTGTAATGAGTAATGAAGATTTTTTACATTGCCTTGCATTAGTAATGTGAAAAATTTCCATTACTCATGACCTTATATTTTGTAATTTAAAAAATGCCATTGCTCATTACATTTTGTAATGTAAAGAAAATCCATTACTCATTACACTACATTTTACAATGTAAAATATTTCCATTACTCATTGCATTGGACTTTGTAATGTAAAAAATTTCCATTACCCATTACATTGTAATGGGTAATGGAAATATTTCACATTACAAAAGTGTAATGTAACGAGGAATGGATTTTTTTACATTACAAAATTCAATGTAATGAGTAATGGAAATTGTTTGCATTACAAATTCCAATGCAATGTATAATGAAATTTTTTTACATTGCAAAATTCGATGTAACGAGTAATGAAAACGCTAATGCATTACAAAAAGTAATGCATTTTTTGCAACCCTGATCCGAACACGCATTATTTTTTTCAATCGCGGTTTTTTGTGGAGTTCGATAACATGATCTGGGTGAATGAAATTTTGGCGTGTATGAGTGCAGACGAAAAGACCGGTTAGCCGCTAGAAAATCGCGTCTCCTGGTGGATAAAATTGCCATTGCTGAGTTACAAAGTGCATCAACGAAAGTCACTACGTATTGAGATTGGGAGTTTGTAACATCTTCATCCCGACAACCTGGAGGCTCGTCGTGTTGGCTTCGGCTATTGGATTATCCGGAAGTGACGTTATAAATGATACGGAAGCGTTGGCTTTCGCCTCCAGCAGCCCTGTTACATAGCCAACTTTCTTCAGGCTCTCGTAATGTTTGGCCTTGAAACTCTGGAACTGGAGAAGAAAGAAACTTCGGTTGATACTTCGTTCGAAATTTTGTTATGCTTATCCCAGGAAAAGGAGCTTTCAACTTCGCTTGGATAATCTTGGAAACTTTTATCGGATGGTCGAGCTTTAGAATATTAATAACTGAATTTTTCAGGCAATTCGGAAGGATTTTCCCCTCGTGGTAGTTTAAGAGCTGATGGAGTCAATTTGAGGAATCTTTTTTAATTGGCAATTTTTTATATTCTAAAATGAATGCTTCGCGATAAATAGCTTTTTTACAATGTCCATTTTAAAAACGGCTTCTTTTGCACAAATTTAAGTTTGTTCTTAAAGGGTCAACACCACCATGTTAGGCCGAAAACTGAAGTGAGCAGTTCCGAGTTTAATTTTAGAAAATTAATTAATTTTGTTGAATATTTACAGTGAGTACTTCAAAATATACGTAAAAAGAGTACAAAAGGAACGTTCCAGTTTATTTTCACTACTGGCGATGAATTTCTCCAAATTTATAGTATGGCACCGGGAGCAGAAAATGAAAGCGTTTTTTAGACCAAATATAAAACAATAGAGAATACCAAACATTTTTACGAAATATTCAAATTTTTTTTTGTATTTGACGTAAAAAAGATTATTTTTCGAATTAAGTGCGAGCGTGCGTCAGTTCTTCAGAAATTTGTCATGCTTATCCTAAGAAAAGGAGCTTTCAACTTCGTTTTTATGATCTTGAAAACTTTTACCGGATGGTCGCGTTTCAGTATATTAATAACTTCATTTTTTCAGGCAATTTTGGGATTTTTTTCTAATTGGCAGTAATTTATATTTGAAATTACAGAATCAGTAAAAAATGACGTTGTCAAAAGAATGCTGCACTTTAAATAGTTATTTTACAATGTCCTTTTAAGAAAGGACTTCTTTCGAACAAATTTAAGTTGGTTCTTCAACGGTCAACACAGCCATGTTAAGCCGAATACTGAAGTGATGAATTCACAATTGAATTTTGCATGAATGGATTTTATTCAACATCTACAGTGAGTACTTCAAATTATATACAGAAAGAGTTCAAAGAAGCGTTTCAGTTTTTTTTTCAATACAGACTAGCAGTGAATTTTTTCCAATATTTAAGTGGGGCCGGGTTGAAATTCCGAACTTTGAATACTCCGATGATTCAAAATTCCGAATTTTAATGGTCCAAAATTCAAGATGGGGCCGGGTTGAAATTCCGAACTTTCGATGGTCAGAAAGCTCAAAACTCCGAAAGAATAGGACCTCGAAAGATCAAAACTCCGAAAGAATTTTACACGAAAGACCAAAACTCCGAAAATCTTAACACCGTCAAAATAATCCGGCTATGGAAGTTTTAAAAGTTTCAAAATTTTCAACAAATCGACGAATTATTTCAAGAATTTTTTTTATCAAGAAGTGATTTTGCGTCAATTTTGAAATTTGTCTAGACAATGTTTTACGTTCTACATCATTTACAGTCAGCTGTGTAGACTTTCGCTGGCATGATCTTGACATGAGGACCGGGTTGAAATTCCGAACTTTGAATGCGCCGACGGTTTGAAATTCCTAATTTTAATGGTCCGAAATTACAAGTTTCGTCAAGATTATGCCAGCGAAAGTCTACACAGTTGACTGTAAATGATGTAGAACGTATAACACTGTTTAGACAAATTTCAAAATTGAAGTAAAATCACTTCTTAATAAAAAAAAGTCTTTAAATAATTCGTCGATTTATTGAAAATTTTGAAACTTTTAAAACTTCCATAGCCGAATTATTTTGACGGTGTCAAGATTTTCGGAGTTTTGGTCTTTCGCGTCAAATTTATTCGGAGTTTTGATCTTTCAGGGTAGTATATTTTCGGAGTTTTGAGCGTTCTGATCATTCAACGTTCGGAATTTCAACCCGGCCGCGTTCAGATACTCGGAGTTTTGGTCTTTCGAGTAAAATTCTTTCGGAGTTTTGATCTTTTGGTCCAGGAGCAGAAAACCGAAGTGTTTCTTAGGGTAGATATAAAACAGTAGAGGAGTACCAAACATTTTTACGAAATATTCAACAATGTCTGTGCATTTGACATTAAAAACATTTTTTTTGCTGACACAAGTGTGCGTCAGTTCTTCAAAAATAAATATTTTTAAAAATTCCCAAACTTCTCCGTTCTATATCTATATGAAGAAAATCTCTGGTATTTTCTCCTGGCGCAATTCTACAAATTCGCAAAATTGAGAGAAATTCTTCCTAACAAATTGTACTCGCTCTTGAGTAAATTTTGATAAACCATTTATAAATTCGCCCTTTTGAGTTTGCACCCTAAAATGGTGGGGGTGGCATGGTGGTGTAATCTCGAAACGTCACATTGACCATTCCAATTATTCAATCTTTCGCATAATTAATTCTGTAAGTTTTTGGCTCGAAAAAGGCTTTTCTCGCTCTGCATTTCAAGTCTACGTCTGCTCGATACTCACGTCCTCTATGTCCTTTTCGCCAGTGAAGCCAGTGCAGGAGGCATCCAAGAAGGCCGTAACGATTCTGCAGGATTTGGGATACCTGTCAAAGCAAAGTTCACATCGCACGATTAGTTTTTGTGTGAAGTATTTCGAGTCGCGAATAAATAAGCCGAGCAAGAAACCTTCGCGTAATGTTTTTCCAATTGCTCTGGACGAACTTGAGGGCGGTTTGTGCAGCAGGCGGATAAACGGAGAAGCTTTCAAGTATCACAAGAGCGTCGTCCTCATCGAAGCTCATGCTGTAAACTATCTCGTTGAGGACCCTGGACAAAGCATGAAAACGAGGAAACTTTAGTGTCCCTAGTTTTTCATCCCCCCCCCCCTCACCCCCTTTCAATTCATTGGAAATTGCAATCGACCTCCGATATCGGACGCGTGATAAGCGAGCGAGGAACGCAGAAAGGAAAGCCAGAAAAAAGAGATCGCAAAAAGAGGAAAGAAATACTCACGCCTGTAACATTGACGGCACTTGGAAACAAGCCAGCGAGGATAACAATGAATTTCTCTCCTCCCTGTTTGTTACATTTCCAAACTTTTGTTCCCACCATTGCCAGCCCAGCTCGTTGTTTAGTTTAGCAAAAGCGCACAGAAGACTCCCGTGAAGATAAGACGGTACGCTGCGAATAAAAAAACGACACGTGAACGCTTTCCGATGCATTGCAAGTATTTATGGAAGGCTTGTTTTCTTTCCAAATAATGAACAAAATTACTCCTTCTTGATGGGCAAGCCTGGCGAACTTTCAAATCCAGCGTAACTCCCCTTGGCCCATGTGAGATAAGCTGGATGATCGAACATGCAAGCCAACTGGTGAGCAATCATCGTCAATCGCGGACCTTCCTTGACTTGCAAACCGGCTCGGTCGAAGAGGTGCGAAACGAACTTCATCATGCGATCCTTCGAGAAATCAACTTTTAGCTCACGCAATACGAGATTTAAATTACTTTGTTGTTGCTGTATCTCGTGTTATCAGATTTCGAGACGACTACAATGACGGCGGGATCGAAGGATATACTTTTCGAATTTTCGAGCGGCGCAAATTAATGCTCGAGGTAGTAGCTTGAGACAGAGGTTATTTTTGTGAGATGAAAAAAAAACAAGCTCAATTATGCTTTTCCTGACTGCTGCTTTTTCACTCGTTTGGTTGTTTCGAACATGTTAATTTTTTTTGCGATTTTCCTAGTCTCGTAAACTCGTCGTGTAATTTTTTGGAAAACGACAATTGGCATTTCTTCTCACAAGGAACATCACTTAAGGCCTTAGGCCACAATAACGGGTATAAAATCATGTGCGAATTTAACCATTTTTTTCGTATGACAAAGTGATTCACATTGAAAATGTATTTTTATTATGTACAATATTTATTATATATTCAATTTATTATATATTCAATTGAAAATATATTTTTTTATGTACAAAATGGCCCACTACTCGAAACTTCTCGAACAGCTTTGTTCCAATTGGCGTGACAAATAACTTCAACAATTTTCACTCGATTTACTTCAAATTTAATAGTTATGATCCTAATTGCATTTCGCAGAGAAGTACGTACGGAATTTCTGGTTAATCGGAAACTTTTTATTTTATGAGCAGTTTATGAGCAGTTATAACGCATTTTTTCACTGAAATTTCATTTCTTAAGTTCAAATACCTACAACTTTTGAATAAAACAATATTTTTTAAGCTCCCTACGTACTTCTCTAGTTATTCTAATGTAGATTGGCGAGAATTTTTGTTTTTTGTTCTAGGTGAAAAATTGTGGATGCTAAATGTCACGCCGCGGAGCGCCTAGAAAAAAAGATAAAAGAAAATATTAGTAGTCGGCCATTTTGTACATCGAAAAAAAAATTATATTTTTTCTAACAGCTTGATATTCATACTAAATAGATGGGTAATTAATTTTGTAAGTGAATCACTTTTGCATACGAAAAAAAAATTGGTAAATTCGCACATGATTTTACACCCGTTACTGTGGCCTGAGGCCTTAAGTGTCCGCTGTCGCTTCTGCTGAAACTCATATATGTGATAAAGTATCGAAAACTATTAGACACCTATTTTTTTATCTGCGGAAAAACGATTTTAAGGGGGGAAACCACCCCTCAAAGAAAGGCGTGTCGAGGGCTAGTTTTGCATTTCCACCCACAAGTAGTTCACCGATCTGAATGAAACGCAAACCAAAATTCTTCTATTGTAAAGCGATGAAAAATCCACATAGGACAAATTGAAAGAAAAATTAAGGGGTGACACGCCTCTTTGAGGGGTTGTTTAGCCCTTAAAAACATTTTTCCGAAGATTAAAAAAATACGTGTCTAATAGTTTTCAATGTTTTATCACATATATAACTTTCAACAAAATCGAAGGGGAAACTTAGGTGATGTTCGTTGTCAGAGGGACTCGAAGGAATCGAGGAATATCGTCAGTTCGACTCTGAAAAATTATATTCTGATGTTTTTCGCAAGGTTAATCAGATTTTTGTAAAGTAGTGCAGTTTTTGCAAATATGTATTTAAAAACTATGGAGCCCTTCGCCTCCACACTTCCGCCAAGTACCTCTGACTGCATGTGGGGTCGATCGGACTCCAGACGTTTTTCAGACCGTTGTATTTCGGAAAATTACTTTTTTTTGTAGAGAAGTTTTTTTGTAGTCAATGATTCTTATTTTATGGACCAAATTTTTTTCTTTTAAACAAAAAATTAGGTGCCGAAACATTTGTTCAAAGTGGAAGATGCGTTGAAAAATACGTACTTGAACGAAAAAGATCGTTGGGTTAAAACGACCCGGTGGGCAGTCGAAGGGTCAAAATAACATATGCCGAAGAAGGAAATTTCAATGAGAAAATTGAACAGATAGGAGTTGAATTTAAAAAGTTGAACAAAAGAGAGTGAATTGGGAAAAAGTTGAAAAAAAAGTCTTCACGACTGCACCTTGTCAAAAAATCGCGAAAAGTATTTGCCAAATTGTTCGCCATCAGTGTATCTCGAGATTTTGCAAATATTCGGAACTTTCGCACGCAGGTACGAATCTTGAAATAAAATACTCTTCCTGATCAATAATCACCTGGTATTCGAAATACTGGGGACTGTCGTACAGAACGAGGTTTAATTTGATCGTGTGCTGCAACAGATACGTCCAAGGCTCTGGTTCTCGCTCCTTTTCCGATAGATAAGCGATCACGTCAAAAACGAGGGAATAAGGAATCGAACGAACGAAGCCAAGACTGAAGACGTCATCGATCAGTGCAGCTCTCGTTACCGCGGAAAATTTTTCGTGATTCTCACGTAAGGCTTTCGCGAGCAACTTCCAGTTTTGTTTATCGTAATTAACACGATAATATCCTGAATTGCAAAAAAAAACTTGCAATGGTATATGAACAAAGTTTGCGGAATACGAAGTGCTTTGATAATTTTTTGTCAATGATTTACCTGTTTTCGTTGGATTAAAGACGACCCAAGTTTGATTGCTCGTTCCATTAGCGACGACAATGCCAAGATCGATTTTACTCTCCGTTTCATTTTTTATCCACTTCAACGTAGTTTCAGAATTTGCACTGCTCACCCAAGTCAATGGTATGTGCCACAGTTGTTTACTTGTCTGCGAGGGCTTGTCGTAACTAAAGCGCGCCTGGAAACGATGAATTTTATATTATCCATTTCTCACAAATACATCGTACGAAATTTAAGCCAGGCAGTGGAACGTTAATTTTTATTTTGCATTTAATTTCCATTTAATTTTATATTATTTTTTATTCATTATGAAATAAAAAGTATAGAAATGGAAAAATAAAAATCAAAATAAATTTATAATTGAGTTTGATCAATTATATATATTTTTTCACATTTATTGGCAATTGGCTTATATATATATATATATATATATATATATATATATATATATACACATATATATTAGGGTGGCCCAAATTTGAACTCTTTTTTCCTTTTTCTCACCTTCATTAAAGAAAAAAAAATTGTCGCGAAATCTGTGAGCGGTCATAAAATATTTAGAGGTCGCTCAAGCCTCCCAAAAATGCAAGTTTTCATTAAAAAAAAAAAACGATTTTTCTTTTCGTTCACTTCTCACCTATGAATTTCACGCTTTACAATTTTTAAATCAAGCTCGCGAAAGCTCTAGCCGGCCAGTTAATACTTAGTGGTCGCAAAAGAGCTTCGAAATTTTCAATTGTGAATTTTTTTTCTCTTCTCACTCATAAACTTAACACTTTGTAAAATTTTAAAAACAATCAATCCTTTTTTTCGTTAGAACCGAATTTTTTAACTTCATCTCACACCTCTAACCCTATAAAACGGGGGACCTATAATTTTGTTTACGGACAAGAGCTTTAAAGAATTATTTTATGAGAACAAAGATTATAATTTTTGGGTTAATAGTGTGAGGTAACATTGAAAAATCTGTTTCTAAAGAAAAACAATTATTGTTTTGAAAATTTTACAAAGCGTCAAATTTATGAGTGAGATGAGCAACAAAAAATTGGCGAGAATTGGAAATTTCGCAGCTCTTGAGCGACCGCTGAATATTCATTGGGCGGCTGGAACTTTCGCGAGGTTAATTTTCAAATTAACCTCGCGAATTTTTTAATGAAAATTTGACTTTTTGGGAGGCTTGAGCGACCTCTAAATATTTTTTGACCGCTCGCAGATTTCGTGACAATTTTTTTTCTCTTTGAAGAAGATAATTGGATGGTGAGAAAAAGAGAAAAAAAAATAGAGCTCAAATTTGGGCCAATATATATATATATATAAATTTAACGTATCAAATTATTTAGCTATTTTATTTGACTATTAGATAATTAGATTAGCTATATATATATATATATATATATATATATATATATATATATATATATAGATACGTGAGAAGATTATTTCGAATCCGTTAAACATACGTAACGTTAGCTACCAGTACCTCCAGTTAAAAATGTCAAATAGGTCGTTGATTTTGTGATCTGAACGGTCCTTGAATTTCTTCTTTATATCACTAACCTCATCTCTATTCAAAACTAATTTTGAATACCTCAAGGTTGACATAATCCTGAACACTATGAAAATCGGCTATTGTAAAACCAATCCTCGAAGTAAAATATCTTCAAAATCACTTTCCTCCATACATCCATAAAAGTCGAGCTACCCATATTTGCAAATACGCGGGAAACGTGCGTCCATGATTCTTGAATGTCATTAGTCTGCTTTGCGAGTGGCTTGTAAAATACAACGTCGCATTTACATAAACATTATTTCAGTATTTTCGAGCGTTCTGTTGCCAGGGTGGAAGGAGGTATGATATGTGGCTGTCTTCTCAAGAAATCAAAAGTGTGTATCTTACTCGTGTATACCAGGCCTCACGTACAATGGCCATAAAATAGTAGACTCTTATCACAGATGTCAGATAAGCGTGCGTAGAATAACTTGTATATGTGTATCTATGTATACGTGTATATTTTAATCGTGACAGACGAGCAGTTGTGTAGCAAGCTGCACACACATTGCATATTGATTTAACAAAGTGAACATTGTATTTCACCTCGTCTGGATATTAATAAAAATTCGTTCCTGGGGGGGTTTTTCGGGCTGATCACTTCGAAATGAACGTTACCGTTCTAAAATTAGATATAAAATTCTACGAGTCAAGACGCTCGTTGAATACGTAGCACGTACGAAGTAAGCTTGACTGAGAGAACTTCTACTAAAAATGTCTTTTAAAAGACAATTCGTATAGTGATTTCCAATAGCTAAAAATGTCGGTTCATACAGAGGCTCGTAGAATATGATGAATTTAGAGGCTGACTACATAGGCAAGCCTCAGCTATCAGAATAAGTCATTTATTTTAGACATTCTTGCGTTTGTTCATATTTTCACCTGCAAATATTAACCATGGAGTAATAGAAATACCTGATGCACAGTTGCCAATCCAGTTTCATAGTTTCTCGTAACAGTGACAACCGGATATCCGTTCGCCGTGCTCCATAGATTCATAATTTCCGGTAAATTACCACCACCTTCGGGCTGTTCATCGGCACTCGAATTTACGGTCATGGCTTTCCAGAAGGACGCGACATTCGCATTACCACCGGACCTGCCGAGCAACATCGGTAGATATGAAGTATCGACTCGTGAGATACAAAAACGCGTCTAGATGGAAGTTACTGCATATCTGGAATTTCTATAATTCCAGAATTATTTATTATCCATAAATAATTCGTGTGCTACTAAGTCCTAATACCCACCACCTTGATACGAATGATCCGTATCCGGCACGAAATTCCATTGGCCTTAACGCGCCATGCAACATGCTAATCAGACATGCACCTACGGGTAAGCATTTTTTTAAAATCCTTATTGCAGTACGACAGGTACATTTGGTCGGGTCAAAATGTTTATACAAATATACAGGTATGCCTCAAAGCCAGAAAGCAACGTCGTCCATTTGTTTTACGAAAATGGCTACATGTCAAATCCTTCATCGAACGAACAGTTGGAGCAGGTAACCTGATACTGACGTTTCAATACGAAGGGAATGAATCATCGAACTTCAATTATTTGTACAGACATCATGCGAAGATTTCACGATCGAAAAACGAGGTTATGACTAATAGTCGTCGAGACTCATTTACATTTTGAAAAGTGGGTATGTTTTCTTTCAACCGGGTCGAAAAATGGAATCGTCTTGACGTTTACCCATCTCGTAAGCCTCCGATGTATAAAGCGAGTTAAAGTGTGTTGGATTGAGGCTCGACGCCAGAGATCTCGAGACGCTATAGCCGGCAACCTCGAAAGCATCCGGTTGAACGTCCATCACAAAAGTGGAATGATTGACTCCTGGAATTATCTACAACAGTGCGATTTCTCATTGCAAAAAGTGTACAAATGCTGCTTAGCAAAATCAGGCGGCTTCTTCTATCCTTGCCTCTTTCACGAGACGATGCTGAAGATACAAGAGCGAACTTTCCAGGATCCAGCGATCGGAAGAACTCTGGCTGTTGATCAGCCCACCGAGCCATTGTTTGCCAATTAAGTTCAAGAGATTCATCAGAGCATACTCTTTCGTCACATTTGGCGAGTCACGCTTAACGTCGAACAGTGATTCCCTGTAAGCAGAAACTCGATTGTTACGCAGTCACTAAAAATTCCGTAGAGATATTATAATTGGTACGACTAATGAAATACTGTTATCCAGTCACTAAAAATTCGCAAAAGTATTCGCACAAGATGGACGACCGTTTCAATTTCCAGATTGTACTCAAAGACATCAGCAGCAAACGATCGATGATCCATTTCGTTGAACGCGCTGCTGTCAAAGTCTACATTTTTCAAACTAGGTTCGTGAATTTTCAAAAAATTCTACCATCAGATGACCACATCCCTACCCACAATTGAACTTAGACTGATACAAATATTGAATCAATTGGGACTGGGAATTAATCAAGCTGCCACGAAGTATCGGGCACACGAGTACGCATGGACTTTTCGAGTTTCCGTTGATTGTGGGCTTATTGGAAATTCCGGATGCCTCATTTATTATCAGCGGTGATGGATGATGCGAGGCCGAAGCGTTAATTAATTAAGCCGCGTTTAATTTTGAACACGCCACTTTCACGGTGTTCCATATTGATTGGTGATGTTGAAGATTGTAATGAACGAAATTGAGTGCTCACTGGATCGTAACGACGCCGGGGTATCCAGAACTGTAGTCGCTGTGCCGCAAGCTGATTATGTCCAATTTTGGCAAGGTAAGATTCACGCTGAAGAGCTTGGCGAGGCTTTCAAAAACAGGCTCGATTTTATCCATCAAATACTGTGCTGCACCTTGCTGCAAACCTTCGCCCCAAAACTTAATCGTCGTATTTCGAACTACCTTAACGCCCAGGGGTTCGATTTGTTTCGTCGCCGTTACAGCAAGATTTTCCGGCGCAATGGGCGGCGTCTCTTCGAACGTGTCCATGGCCCAATTGTTTGATCTTTCGAAATAATAATTGTTATTAAATAAAGTAAAAAAATTAACGCTGTGGGCAGTTATCTTTTGATGTCTTCTCTCATAGATACGCAAATAAAAACTAACGTTGTGCATATCGTGCGATAGAAAATTGACGTAAATTTCGAGACTCGTGACGATTGGTGAAAAAAAATGATACAATTGCATAATCGATGCGCATTCGCCGTCAGACATTTCTCACGTGAGATGTACGAATAATGACTTACGACGCTTTGGTAATTTGCAACGGCATATTCGAGTAAACATTCATGGTCATCGGTCTGGGAAGCGTTAAAGAAAAACGAGCCTTCATTCTTACGTCATCGAAAGCAGGAAAGAAGTTTAGAAGCCTCGTAGGTCTCATACGACTGGCTGCTATCCACCTAAAAAACAAAATCGCGATGAGTTAATATCCATATAATGATCCTTGAATCGTTCCAAAATTGCGACAAATTTACCAACGAAGACAATAATTAATGTCTCACTTTACGCTACTGTTTTCGCTCGTGTTCGTGGCGTAAATGACGTAACCGTTAATTGGAACTTCGTACTCCATTGTCAAATGATATTCGCCCGACTTTATAGACTTTTCTGGATAGAGAATGAGAAATCCAGCTTGCTTGTCCATCTCGCTTTTACTTATCGCAATTTCTCTAGTTTCGTTTTTAACGGGCGATTCCGTAGTGGAGGATTCCGCCGAAGGTGATGCAGTCGGAACAGGCGTCGCAGTTACGTTAGTAGAAACTTCGGTTGTTTTTAATACCTGTTGGAATTTTTGATAGCATTCGGGCCAGCGATTGGAATTGCTCGATAATCAACTTATTACGTACGGGAGACGGAGTTTTGGGCTCTTGTAGTTGAGCGGAATGAGTTACTGATTCGTTGGACTCATTTTTCGAAGATGCAGTAGATGCGAGAACTTTGACTGTTTCTGCAATAACAATTACAAGCGTATTATGCGTTTGGTCGTTAAGGGGTTACCCCCACTTGCGATTTTGAAAAAATCGATTTTTTTGTTGCGTTTTTTTTAAGTATAAGTATCCGGGCCCATACAGAAGTATGGGCCCGGATACTTATACTTCAAATGCGATTTTGCAAAAAAAAAAATTATTGCATTTTTTTGAAGTATAAGTATCCGGGCCCATACTTCTGTATGGGCCCGGAATAGATGACTCTATGTAAGTTTACAAAAAAAAATATTTTCTTCGTGTAAACTGAAATTGAAACTTTAAACGCGTTTTTCTCAAAATGGCATTTCTGAAGTCGGTGACCAAGATTACTCGAAGACTAATGAACCGATCTTCTTGAAATTTTGCAGGCTTATTTAATACATAAAAATGTAGTCTTTAATCGTTCGATTTTTTGTTTTCGTTAAAATCGAACCATTAACTTTGACTGTCCGCCATTTTGTGAAAAATGATTATTTTTTAAAATCCTTCGATCAAAGACTAGTTTATACTTATATTTGACTAAATCCATCCGCATTTTTTTCAGATGATCCACTTCGCCGCAATGTTGGTCACCGCAAACCGTGTATATAAAAACATTATTTCATTGACGGCCATTTGCCACTAAACAATGTAATATTTTTCAATAAAAATATTACTGAAAGTTCTTCAAGATGTGTTCTTTAAGATGGTATATTGATCGATTAAAAAAGTTTTGTAGTTTTCTTTTAAAAAAATCATGAAAAAGGCCTTTTTTGCGCTACAAGTGGGGGTAACGCCTTAAGAGCAACTCAATTATTTGTCCAATAAAGTTGTCATGGCCTATAGAATGTTTGGTCGATTGAGGGGTTACGTGGGTTTGAAAATGTCAAACAATCCGTTTTTATAAATATTATTTTTCACTTATATCACTTTTTCAAAATAGCATTGACTAGTGATTGAACAAAGGTTTTTTTTTCAATTACAACTAATTTTACAAGGCCTTGTAATGTACCAAAAATTCAACTATTTTGCATACTACTCTGCCAAAAATACAAATTTCATTTTTTGTCAATCCTTCGTTCTATCACGAGCTATGCTCATCTACTAACAGAAAAAATTGGTTTTTTGATTTCAGATAAAGCTATCATGAGTTATCCTGACCACCACGAGGACACTTTTTTTTAGGAGTCTCCAGAAACCAGGTCCCACCGGCTAAATTTCCCACATTTTTTGACGAATTTTTTTTTAAATATTGTTGAAATCTTGCTCTTTTATATGCTTAAGATTTTGAACAAAATAATTTATATGTTATGTTACAAAAAAATAGCGAAAATATGCCTTTTTGGCTTCGAAATCCACGTAGCCCCTTAAGTATTTGCTATTTCATTGAAAAATCGCACCAAAAATGAAATAGAAATAGGTACGAATTGATGATGATTCTTTGATTCCGACGATTTATATTAATTTATAATTAATTTACTATGAGTGATTGATCACCATGATCATCATTGACTCATGATTAAAGTACCATTAACTTGTAGCTCGGTCCTTTCGGTAGTCAAATTTTCCGCTTTCGACGGTAGGGAACTGCTAACGATGGCTGTCTCATTAGTCGTGGCCAATCTTTTTCTCCTCGATTTAGTATCGTCAGACTCTTTTACTGTTCCTGAGATCAGCGTTATCCTCGTTAAATTGACGTGTTTGGAGTTCAGTACAAGTTTTGACAAACTCGCGGTGGCGTTGTATCGGAAATCTATCGTGACATGACCCCGCAGTCGCGCGACTCTCTCGCCTTCGATAATCGGGGAAAGTTCGATCCGATAACGAGAAGGCGACACCGACTCGGAAAGTGAAAATTTGGAAGACACAACCGGGTCGCAACCGACGTCACCGTCGATCAGTGCTAATGTATCATATACCTGTATGGTAAAAGGATATTTCAAAAAGTTGTTTGTGTCTCCATTATCTGTGGTAGTCAGCGTACGAAGTGAAATTAATGCTTTGTATTTTGCCTTGCTATCGTACCTGGGCATTCAAAATTCAATGCTAATTAAATATCGAACCGGTTGAGTCACTTTCGTAACTACAATTCCAAACTAAATTCAAATATACTGAAGTAAATTACATTCGCATACAAACATTTATTTTCGTTAAGGAGAGATATACACCTAGATGGTCGAGGTCGAGGATTTAGAAGCTATGAACATTCCGTGGACCGTAGAAGACCTACACTATGGGCCTGGTATCGATGATTCCATGTAAGTTGACAAATTTCATGATTTATTCATTCCCAAATTTTCAAACGCGTTTTTCTCAAAATCACGTTTTTCAAATCGGTACCCAAAATTTCTCGAAAACCAATAAACCGATTGCCTTGAGGTTTTTTGTGGTTATTCTATACACCATTATCTAGTACTTGTCATAGGATTTTTTTCCGCTACTTAGTTTTTGTTTTATAGGCAAAATAATAACTAATTTTTGGCCCAAAAATCACTATTTATGTTCAAACGTCCGCCATTTTGTCATAAATCGATATTTTCAAAATCGGCTATGACAAGTACTAGATTACAGTATCTAATTTAATAATCTTTTTAGTTTTTTTTTTCAGATGATTTTTGAAGAAACGCCAGTGGGTATCGTATACGCAGATTTTTTCATGACGCTCGAAGGATCATACAATATCCTTGTATATTTTTGATATTTTTAAATAAAGAAAGTTAACCATATTTTTGAATGTATATACTTTTAGATAATGAAAAACCCCAATCCGAAATTTCAAATAGTTTTCCTTGAAAAAATTCATAAAAATGACCTTTTTCCGGCTCCTAGGTGTATATCTCCCCTTAAGGCGACACACAACTGTGACGGGTCAAAAAATCGATTTTTGCATTTCCTCAAAGTATACATATTCAAGGATATGTAAAAAAAAAAAATATTGAAAATTTACCACATTACAGATGATTCAGTGAGAACAGGTAGCGCAACCATTTACGTATACTACGACTGGCAATCGCGTTTTATTCGATACGACTTATCTTGACCTGGCCGGAATTATAACTCTAGCTATAATTGTCCGATTTGCAATTTAAAAAAAAAAACAAATTTGCATAATTGCAGTAGCTTTCGTTTTACATGGCCGTTTCTTTTTTAAACTAGTAATATTAGTAATATTAAATTGGTCATATTACTAATTTAGTAGAAAATTAGTAATATTACTATTTTAAAAAATAGTAATATTTTGTGAAAATTGTGTTTTTCGAAAAAAAAAAACGGCTACGTATAACAAGAACTACATTTATGTAGATTATGAAACTTTTTTATTTTTATTTCTCAGACCAACCATTAGTCGAGCTATCGATCCGGTCGGTGGACTACTTTTCTTATACCGAGGCTCCTTTATACCTCAATAACGTCGTTAATTTTTTTAAATAAAAATTTCCACGAAATAAGTTCAATGGATGCTTAATAACATACCTTTTTTCCAAATCCCAAGTGAATAATTTATTATTACAAACAAATCGGTAAAACGACCTTTCTTCGGCCCCTCACCAGGGTGTTCTCTCTTAAATAATAAATTCATATACAAAATAAACTAAATAAATTTTGTAAAGACGATTCATTTTTGTATACAAGCAACCTCGGAATATGCAGGGTGTTAGGAAGGTCGATGCAAAGCCTTGAGGGGGTGATAAAGTCACCTCGTTAGAAACATATCTAACCTAGGCTACCTTAGTCCAAAGTCTAAGGATTTCGAGTTATCATGGTATGATTTTTGGAAAATTTACCAAAATTGGGCACTAACTCGTTCATCATGTTCAACCAGACGATAATTGGTAACTAAAAACTTATTTGCGTGTTATTAACAATTATCTGACGATTTTTTGGGCAAATTTTTCACTTTCCAATAATTTGCCTAAAAAATCTTCAGATAATTGTTAATAACAAATGAACTATGCAATATAAAAGAATAATCCTACGTCCTCCTATACACAACGTATTTTTCAAGATATATTCAACATTTCAAGTGATTCGGTTGAAAATTGTCTGAGTTACGTTTCCGGCCAACTTAAAAAATGCAGTTTTGAGATAAACGCTGCACAGCCGCCATTTTGAAATTAATCGCTTCAAAAGAATTATTGTATACAGTCGCTGATATGTGTGATAAACACCCTTTTTTGTAATCTCGATTTATGTTGTAGTTTTTCTGAAAAAAAAATCCCCGAAAAGCCTATTTTTTTCGGCCTCTAGAGTGGCCTAAGACCTTAATGTGTATTCAATCGACAAACACCAATACAATCATCCGTATCCACACAACTAACTGAATGGGACGTATTGAATAATTAAAAACTTGTCACAAAATCAAAATACCTCTTGTGTTAATAATATTTAAAAAAAAATAGCATTAATAGAAGAGGTAAACGAGTTAGTACTTAATTTTGAGAAATTTTCCAAAAGTCACACTTACCACAATAACTCGAAATCCTTAGACTTTGGACTAAGGAAATCTAGGTTGGGTATGTTTCTAACGAGGTCACCTATCACCCCCTTAAGGCTTTGCATCGACCTTCCTAGCACCCTGTATATATATATTTTTAATCCTTAGTAACCGCGCAACAGTAAATAAACGGGAAAACGTTTGAAAAGCAATACCGAAAGATTATGAGTTTGATTCATTGTACAGTTTGTCCCGTTAATTACATTTCACATCGATGGATAGTACAGTCTCTACAGACTAAACTCCGATCGATTGTAAGCCGCGATATATAGCGAATTACAATTGATTGGTATACTAACGATAGGTTGTGGAGATTAATCGTTGCCTAGAAGCAAACACTCGCTCACTTCGTCATCACGGGCATCAGATGCAAAATTGCATTTTACGACAAACCCAGAATGCAACGGGCAAAAAAAAACGTAATAAATTAAAGATAGCGTGTATTAAATAAAGTAAAGATAGCATTCAGGGTACATATGAACCTTTTCTTTCGGAATCGTGCCGATGTAAGCACCGACGAAGCCGGCAGCTATGATGATTACAACGAAGACGCTTATGATGATCGCCGTTTTTTTGTGCGACATGAAAAAACCACCTTTTCTCTCGTACTCGATGTCGTTCAAGCCGAGATCGCTTGTCATGAATTCCGATCTGCTATTGCCGAATTGCGCCATATTCGAGGCTAAAATGAATCATTGAATAAATATTATACGTGCTGTCATTCACCCATCGACATTTTTCTGAAAAATTGAGTATTCATTTTTTATGCGGTGTAGAAAATCGTCGATAATTCTCATTATTTGCGATCGAGGGATTTGGAAAATCCTGTGCTGAAAAATCTGTTATTGACGATACTCCAGAGAAAAAATTATCATCCAGTAAAATAGACTGTAACATGGGATATTCCACGCCATTTCAGCTAGCCCGTGACCCCGACCATTTTTGGTTTTCCTGATTTTTTTTGTAACATTGTCCCCCGTGAAAGGAATGTCCACACCAATTTTTAGATTTTCGTATCTTCCCTTTTAGGAGTTATAATATGCCGAAAAATATCGATTTCAGAAGTTTTGGAAACTTTTAAAACGCTGATAACTCCTGAACTAATTGAGATATCGACAAATGGCACTAAATAATTTTTATTCATTTTGAAACATACTTACATTAATGAATATGAAAAAAATTATCAATTATCAATGTCGACGTTTTTTTGCTTCTAAAGTGAAAACTGTTTTTTAAAAAGACTATTGCCTTTTTTATTTATTCACAAAATTGTTTAAAATACAGTGACCTATTCTATGATTTTTAAGATTAGTCTCGTCGTGGGCCCATTTTTCCTTTTATTTTTTTTCGAATTAATTATATTTTATTTAGACGATATTTATCATCTTAATGTCCAATAATGCTGTTAATGATTTTGTGATTTCCAACTCGGCTGCGACAAGCCTGAAATGGTTTATTTTTAATTCGTGCTGAATTAAACGAAAAAAAAGTTTTAATTCGAAACCACTTTTTTTTGTTAAATTCAGTACAAATGAAAAATAAACCGTTTCACGCCTGTCGAAGCCGAATTGAAAAACACAAAATCATTAATAACATTAGGGGACATTAAAATGATAAAAATCGTTTCAAAAAAATATGATTAATTCGAAAAAAAAAATAATAGGAAAAATGGGCCCGCGATGAGACTAGTCTTAAAAATCGTAAAATGGGTCACGCTATTTCAGAGAATTTTGTGAAAAAATCAAAAAACGGTAATCATCTTTTTAAAAAAGAGTTTTCACTTTAGAAGCAAAAACGTTGACATTGATAATTGATCATTTTTTTCATATTTATTAACGAAAGTATGCTTCAAAATGAAAAAAGTCATATAGTGCTATTTGTCGATATCTCAATTAGTTCAGGAGTTATCAGCGTTTAAACGTTTCCCAAACTTCTGAAACCGATATTTTTTGGAAAATTATAACTCCTAAAAAAGAAGAGATAAAAATCTAAAAATTGGTGTGAATATTCCTTTCATGGGGTACAATTTTACAAAAAAAAATCAGGAACCCCAAAAATGGTCGGGGTCACGGGCTAGCTGAAATGGTGTGGAATATACCTATATTTGTTTCCTGTTCTTCCACAAACGAAGATTTTTTTTCATCTTTCCGGAATGAAAGTAAATGATACTATATAGACGCATATGCGTTGTTGTACACTTGTACAAGGTAAATGTATAAACGAGGATTCAGCAGAGGCCGTCTTGAAGGAACAATCAAATAACTTGGAAGATGCGGACGTAATGAGGATCGTGCGAAAAATTCCATTGTTCTGAGGCATCTTCTGCACGATTCTCCCGCTAATGACTAAGAAAAGCAACGATAATCTGACTATCTTCACTCCGCTGTTTAATAACACGCATTCAATTATCGCGTCTCGTTTATCGTTCCGCACAACAAGTGTTATCGTCTATGCAATGAAAGATCAAAAGAACCAACATGTCGTTGATTGTGAATAAATTTGACGACGGTCATGCGCTATTGCACCGTTACGGACATAGAAATTTGAGTCAACTCGAATGCTTGAGCCAATTAAATATTTAAAAAAAAAGGTAATTCTTTAGATCAGTGACTTTCCCGAAAAATGAGGCTAACATTTTTTTGCTATTTTCTCATCTGTTGGATTATAAAGGATGATATTCAGTCGGGGGAAGCTGAAATTCAACATCCCCCCATAAAAAGTTATGGGGTTTTGAAGTTCGCGGAAACACGTGCTGAAATAGGGGATTTTTGAACATTTTGACACCTATATAGGGTTTGTTTGGGTTTTTTGAAAAATGCGAAATTATTTTCACCGATTTTTTGCTCGAAAAAAATTAGTTCATAAAAAATGTCAGCTTCCCCCGACTGAATATCATCATTTATAACCCAATAAATGAGAAAATAGCGAAACAAAATTTTACGCTCATTTTTCGGAGAAGTCACTTATCTAAGGAATTACCAAAAGAAAACAACCAGGATATAAAAGAACGCTTCCGTTATTTTTTAAATCATTAACGAACCGGTCCCAACGAATTTCATTGTCGTGCGACAATATATTTTTTGTTGAAATTGAGACCATTATTTATCGTGGTTTACGTAAAAGCGATAACGAGAAAAATTGTTGACCATACTTCTTCGGTTAATTTGTCACGAAAAGTGGTACTGAAGTTTTGAAAACAAAATTTACCATTATCTTTTATCATACTGTTCTTGAAAATTTTATCGAAATCCGGAAAGGGTCCCAATGACGGCATCATCCTCGTATCAGTGTCAACGCGATGAAAAAAATCTGCTCATCCCTTCCCTATCACGATGCAATGATGTATTTAGAAGTCCCTGGGATCGTTAGGTAAACGAGGCAGACAGACAGCAAACTAGTCAATTGTAGAGGCGTTTAAGTAAATCCTACAATATACAAGTTCGAAGCTTTCCACTGTCTCAAGGCTCTTGATGCCGGAGCGCGATATACGCATTAACATGAGTAACACACGCGTAATCATTTCCCGACGGTGATAAAAAAAAAGAAGTTTTCAAAATGCCGTTCTGTTTGAAGACGCACGAGTCTCGGTTGTTGGGTTATAAAAAAAATAATTAGGGCGGAAAAAATGTAGCCCTGAACAAACAAAACGTTACAGATAGCAATTAAAAAATTGCTTCCACGCGGAATTTTTTTTAAACCGAGGTAAAAAAATACTCTCAATTTGTGCTCTCTTGTGACGTGTAGTCGTCAATTCGCAGGGAACTCGTTGAAACTTTATTTAATTTCGGTTGATCATTTTTCCCGTAGCTTTCCAGCCGTGCAATTAAAGTTTTTCGAATGAAGGATTAAGTTTTCACCACTAAATTTCCGAAATACTTTTTATCGCGTTTTTTCACAATTGAATGCTTTTTTACAAGCATAGTAAAAAAAAATAAGTAATTGTTTTTTCACTGAGACCCAAAATATTAATCGGTAATTATCTTACTCGAAACTCATTGCGGCGCTACTGCACAGACACAAAGACACCCACACTCGGACTCGTTTAAATGAAATTTGCCGAAATTTCACCACATACTGACAAGTGTACGACACGATATATTTGTATATAATTGTTTATAAAATGCCACTTCAATCCCCCGGGGGGGAAAGTTCGATTGCCAATCAACAATGTAACACTCTTGTCGATAGGGTGATTTTCGCAATTCAATCAAAATCCAGATTCAGGAATATCAAATTGTTAATCCTGTTGAAAGATTCGCGGAAAAAAATTGGCTCAATTTCGAGTTAACACTTTGAAGCTTCTCGGATAAACTGATTTTCGTAGGACTATCATCGACCTTTATAAATGCGAATCAATAAAAAAGAATCAACGCGGACGGTCGACTCGAGTTGCATTGTCCATTGACGTTGATGTATTACGTAAGTACGTTTTAATGTCCCGTCTCGAACAACGAGGTCTGCGCGAATCGACGTGGAAAAAATCTTCCCTCGATAGTTAGTATGACGTCGAACAAGATTGCAATTGCATTACAACATATATATATATATAGCCCAAGATGCACGTGCAGCATCAATCTATTCAGCTTCCTTCAACCAGTGAAGAACTCCGTTTTATAGTCGATGGAATTCACTGCAGTTACTGAGCCTCAAATGAGTTGTTTTTTTTTGTTAACATTTTGCATAACCTCTACTTGTTATTAACTTTGGGTTAATTTTTCATCGCGAAATAAATGAAGACTCACATTGTCGGCGAGCCAATGGCTCCCACGTTTGTACAGACCCACGTCTCATCGTCCTTCCAAATCCTCCGGGTGTCGTGTAATTGAAATTTTTTCAAATTCAAAATTGAAACACCCAAACACCCGTTGCACCAAAAAAATCCCAAAAAGAAAATTGTTTTCGCTCGCAACGAAAACGCGCACTGGAGAAAAACGCTCACCCACGACTACGTGACTTTTCAACTGCGACTACCGTACACAGGTAGCGCACAATTAAGCGTTTCTATACCTTTGCTGATTGGAACGCGACGAGATGCTATTCGCTCGACGCGAATGTTAGAACCCTCCCACCAACGTGCGCAGTATTTGAGTTACAGAGATTGTGTGTGGCACTGGTATATAACAGCGCTTTTTCGTCGTAACAGCTTTACCGTGCGGTATTATAGTCCGCGTTTACTTCTCTCTTCTCGCACCCATGTGCCCACATTTCAATCAAAATACCCTCGAGATAAAGCCTCCATAAAGTGGTAGATCCCGGTGGTACTGTACGAAACGAAAATGAAAAACGTCACTGGTTCTACCAGTTAATTCGAAAATGTTGCTAAACGTTTTACACGCGTGGATAAGACGCTCGGGTGTACACAAATGCGGACCCCGCATGTTGCGATTTGTAAAATATTAATTGTTTAAGGGGTTAGGCTACTCTAAAGGCTACTCTTTTTTTCAGAAAAACTGCAAAATAAATCGAGATTCCAAAAAAGGGTGTTTATCATACATATCAGTGACTGTATACAGTAATTTTTTTGAAGCGATTAATTTCAAAATGTGCGGCTGTGCAGCGTTTATCTCAAAACTGCATTTTTTAAGTTGGCCGGAAACATAACTCAGACAATTTTCAACCGACTCACTTGAAATGTTGAATTTATCTTGAAAAATACATTGTCTATGGAAGTACGTAGGATTTTTTTTTATATTGCATAGTTCATTTGTTATTAACAATTATCTGACGATTTTTTAGGCAAATTTTTGAGAAGTGAGTTATTAACAATTATCCGACGATTTTTCAGGCAAATTTTTCACTTCCCAAAAATTTGCCTAAAAAGTCGTCAGATAATTGTTAATAGCAAATAAACTATGCAATATAAAAAAATCCTACGTACTTCCATCGACAATGTATTTTTCAAGATATATTCAACATTTCAAGTGAATCGGTTGAAAATTGTCTGAGTTATGTTTACGGCCAACTTAAAAAATGCGGTTTTGAGATAAACGCTGCACGGCCGCCATTTTGAAATTACCCGCTTAAAAAAATTATTGTATACAGTCACTGATATGTATGATAAACACCGTTTTTTGTCACCTCGATTTATTTTGTAGTTTTCCTGAAAAAAATTCCCAAAAAGCCGATTTTTTGGGCCTCTAGAGTGGCCTAACCCCTTAAGGGGGTATCCCTCTGAGGAAACTCCAAAAAATCGTTTTTTGCATATTATTACAGTGCGAACTTTCATGAATATATTAAGACCAACCGGACCCTGAAATTCTAAAAATTGACGAAGTTACACCTATGTTAGTGGAACAGTGTGCGTCGGGTTCACCGCGATCCGTCGAGTTTGAACGCGATCATCTCGAAACTACATATCTTGACACGGCGGGATTGATATCTTGAGTAACTTTTACACTATTGACTTGAATTTGTAGTTAGCGTTCAAACAGTAGTCATTTTCACTTCACGATCGCATTTTTTAATTGGATTAACCATTTGTTAATAACAATGACTTCGGCGTGCTGTTTTTCAAGCGAAAAATGAGATTTTCTTTGGAGAAGCTGTCATTTTTCGTATTTTTCGAAATTTCGGAAAGTGCGTCGTAAACCCATAGCCAGTTGGATATATTTGAAGAATTTCTCTGTTGTCTTCGTTTCAGATTACATTTAAGCCTGTAAGAGATCGCGCCGTTTCGGGCCTCGCCGCTGGTGGACTGCAACGCCAACCGCAGCACCACGAACACTTTGAAAGATTTTTTTCCGAAAAAAATGACAATGTAACCACAAACATGTGTAGAACATACGGGGAAAAATAAATTTATTCCAACTAGTGTGTTACTAGAAAAAAATTCATCCTTCTGACCCTTCAAATTGGGCTCCCAGAGAGGAATACCCCGTTAATAAAATCGCCACAGAGAGAACATTTTGCGAGTATGAGAAGCCAAAGAAAATCATGTTTTTATTTTGCATCGAATACAATAAAAGTTTGCACGAAATACAAAGACGAACATTTTTTAACAGTAAGTGGATAAAAAAGCACATGCAATTAAAAATTTTGTAGATCGCTGCTACCGAATTATGGGTGCTCAATAAAGTGTAAGAAAAATATTTCAAAAAAGGCCTACCTTCGCTTTTCTTGAATCTTCTTTTTTTTTCGTGTCTGAAAAAGTATTATTATATTATTTACGGCAATGATAATACAAACAAAAAAAAAGCAAGCGCAAAAACATTTCCGTAACAGAATAATTTACACGAGCGGACCGATAATGAATGCACCATGATTTACATGGAAGAAAATTTACACAGACGCATGACGTTTGAAGAAAAACAATGCAGGATAGAACGTCAATAATATTACTGAAAAAAATTAACATGGATGTGATTTATTATCTGGACGCGCGCTCGACCATCCGTAATATCCGACATCTCGATTTTCATGACTCTTTTTACACGTACAGAGCTTATATAATTCACCAGTATGGGAGTATCGCTTCGGAGTAGTTTTTCTAACGCGAAATTCAATAGAATAATTAAATACAAAGTTCATCACTGTTTCGCTTCGTTCACGTTCATTCACAACGGGAAATTTGACGTGCGTATAATTTTTTACTGACAAAGATCGCGGTTATGACGCATGTTTATAACATTTTACAACGTCTTACCTGCGTACCAAGAGAGAATGAGCGCACCGGTCACCAACGTCGAAGGCAAAATGCAATCTCGACTTCTTTAACACGCCGACCCTAATGCATCGTGACCGACCTGCGACCGATAGCAACGCTATAATATCGGTATGCATGCATACGTGTACGTGTGTCCGTACATAAACTAACGCATTCATGTGAGGTGTTCCCCGCGAACTGGAGCAACTCTTGACTCTTGCTCTCTCGGTCCTGATCACTTTATCGTTTGAGTAATCAATAATGAATGGTTCACAGTTCTTGTGAAAAACCCATTTTCATTGGTAAATTTCTACGTTTACAGGTGCGTTCGTGCTTCTAACGAAGCCGCAGGTACATGATTTTATTAAATAATTGGGGCACGCGAAATAAATAAATAATTTCGAATGGACGGTTACCACATCCATTCGTACACATTCTTTCGTTTTTCTCTCACACTTCTGGTAAATTAATCCACGAACAATTTCATTTGAAAAACTACATATTTTGCGAAAAATCTACAGATAGGAATATAAGGGGAGGCTGAAAAGTTCTCGGCCTAGGTGCGAGCGAGCCAATGAGTCATAGCACCTCGGCCGAGAACTTTTCAGCCTCCTCTAATCCTAACTAAGCATTGGACAGTATTCAAAATTCTACGGAAGCAACGATTCTATGTAAGTCAAATAGAAGAAATATTCTGATAGGAAAGTTGATACATCTTTTGGCTCTCGCTCTCTTGGTCCTGATTAACTCATCGTTTAAGGGGCTATACCAGTGTGAACGCTGAAAATTTGGGTGATTTTCGGGAATTTTTTGGGAGAAAAGTACTCAATTAAATGTTTCGGAAAATTAAGAATATATTTGACCTATATTACATGATTTTTTCATAGAAAAATATTGAGCTCCAAGCGACTTATGCGCTGCCTTCGGAGGCGCCAAAAAAAAAGTTCCTCTACTGCTGACGTGATTCCGACCGATTGAGTAGCTGAAACCGACAAAAGGAAAAAATGTCGTTAAACTAGAAGGTATTTCCTGTACAATGAGGTAGAATTTTCGAAAAATATCAAAATCTAACAAAATGGCGTAGTTATGAAAAAAAGTCTGTTTTCTTGCCTACAAAATGGTCGTTTTTTTCAATGCCAAATCGTCAATTTTCATCCAATCAAAAATATCCTACGTCATTGTAGAGTAAATATATTCAAAAGTACTCAGTTCAAATTTCAAGTCAATCGGATAATTGCACTTTGAGTTACAATGTCAGCAAATTCGAAAAATCTCATTTCGAGAAAAACGCGTTTAAAGATTTAACTATTGATTTTTGCAAGATAAAATGATAGAGATACGGCATTGAAAACTTTACAGGATATTCTTGAAAGTATAAACTGTCGAAAAAGGCAACAAAAAAATCGATTCTTTTTAAGTGTCACACTGGTGTAGCCCCTTAAGTAATTAATAACTAATGGTTCACAATCCTTATTAAAAACTTGTCATCAGTGGATTTTCACTATTACAGTTGCGTTCATGCTTTTAACGAAGCCGCAGGTACACGCTTTATCAAATAAATTGGACACGCGAAATAAATAAATAATATCGAATTGACGGTTGGGTTACTACATCCATCCTTACACATTCTTTCGTTTTTCAACACAAATAGAGCTCTTGGTTAATCAGTACACGAATAATCCCATTGAAGAAAAAACATATTTTGCGTAAATCTACGAATAAAAATACAACGGGAGGCTGAAAATTTTGCATAGGTCCAATGTTTAGTTGGGCTGCAGAGGAGGCTGAAAAGTTCTCGGCCGAGGTGTTATGACTCATCGACTCGCTCGCATCACGGCCGAGGACTGTTGAGCCTATCCTTAAGCTTAACTAAACATGAGACGGTATTCAAGATTGACCGAAGCGATCATTCTGTATACCTCAAGTTGAAGAAATATTCTCTTACGGATGGAAATAGAATGGGAAGCTGAAAAGTTCTCGGCCGAGGTGCTTGGGTCATCGACTTGCTCGCACCTCGGAACTTTTCAGCTTCCCATTCTATTTCTATCAGTAAAAGAATATTTCTACAATTTGAGTTATACAGAATGATCGCTTCTGTACAATCTTGAATACCGTCTCATGTTTAGTTAGGCTTAAGGAGAGGTTCAAAAGTCCGCGGCCGTGATGCGAGCGAGTCGATGAGTCACAACACCTCAACCGAGAACTTTTCAGCCTCCTCTTAAGCCTAACTAAACATTGGGCCGTATTCAAAATTCCACAAAACCGATAATTCTACATAACTCAAATAGAAGAAATATTCTCATACGAGAGATGATACATTTTTTTATTCGTAATCCTGAAATTTTGTTGATTGCTAAAAAAGTCTGGAATAAAAATGAGTAAAAAAGAAAAAACTAGTTTAGTTCTTCACTCTGGCAAGCCCAAACAAAATCTCTTCGCAGACGCTCCCATTCATCCATCCGATTTCGCAGGCACTGACGTACGCTTGCCTTTTCCTATTCCCAGCATCGAGTCTCCATGCTCAGCATCTTCATGCCCTAACATGTTTTTTTCGCTCACACGGTACCCCAGTTCCGCGTTGCTACCATAGTACGTGCTATGTTTGTGCACGTGTATCCGTGGATACTCCGTACGTGACACGCCGAGGTGACAAAACAATTTAATGGGGCTGAAGGTTGAACAGACATTGAGTCCGGTCGAGATGAATGGACCATCGTGCGCCGCGTGACGCAAAAGCGTGGCGCGTCGAAGCATCGCTTACAATTAGGAAGCTTTTACTGCTACAAATGTGTATGCCGTTGTGGCATAAATATACGCATGTTATATTCTGCAAGACACGAACAAGGGAGGGGGGGGGGGTAATTTACAAATTGTCGAGGTACGAGGAAGCACGGGTGAAGAGGCGAGGAGCGAGCAACTATCCAGCTTCCGGCAGATTGAAAGCGAGTCCCCAAGCGGGCACCAAGATAGTCGGGGTCAGACGTGACACGATGCATGAATGTACGCAAACGAGAATGAACTATAGCTGCGTGTGTATTTGAACGTATAAGTATTTGTAGATCTAGATATATCTGCGTACAACACCGCGTAAATGTTTTATCGACTGCATTGACACAGCTTTAGTTTAACCAATTTTAAATATATGGCTTAACGTACAGTAAATAAATGTGTGTCGATGATAAATAATATATTTCAGATGTAGCCAAATAATCGATGATCCATACCTACTATTTGGTGAAAGGCTGGCAATGGTCAGATTTTCCCATACGTTAAAAGACTAATTAATTTTTTTATACCTAATCTTCGTTTACATCAGAATGGGATTTGACGATAAACTGGAGCTTCAGATCAGAAAAATTGTTGGTTATTTATAAACATTGAAAAATTATGAATACTTGACCATCTTTAATGCGAGATGTTGAATGACGAATTGTTCGGAATTAATTCTCAAATAGGCATTCATACGTGGCCAGTATGATGGGTAATTAATCAAATATGGGTCATTAGCAATAACTTTATTAATCATCGAAAGAATGTGTGTCGTGATAACCACTTGTGGCTATTACCGAATGATTGATGATTGGTTAATTTTAGATTTAAACAAATTTCATGGCTCGGTCACATATGAACATGAAAAAATAAAGATTGTTTGAGCAGCTTTTATGCAACATCATTAATGACGAATTGTCCGGAATAAATTCAAACATAGATATTTTCACGTAGCTACAACAATTGGTAATTAATCGAATGTGACTAATTAATAATTACTTTATTAATTATCGATAGAATGAGTGTCACGATACCCACTATTGGCTATTATCGAATGATTCATGATAGGTCAATTTTAGATTTTTTAAATGCAAAGGATTGGTCCCATGTGAACATTAAAAAATAAAGATTCTTCGAGCAGCTTTTGTGCAACATCATTGATGGCGAATTGTCTGGAATGAATCTATACATAGGCATTTTCACGTGGCCAAAACAATGGGTAATTATTCGAATATAGGTAATTAATAATAAATGTATTAATTATCAAAGGAATGTGGTCACGGTTACTACTATTGCCTATTACAGAATGATTGATGATAGGTGAATTTCAGATTTGAAAAATTTAAACGTTTGTCCGCGTATGAACATCCAAACATGATGATTGTTTGAGCATCTTCTGTGCAACATCATTAATAACGAATTGTCCAGGATTAATTCGTACATAGACATTAGTTACCCAAACAATGGGTAATTGATAATTACTTTATTAATTATGGGCTATTACCGACTGATTGATGATTAGTCAATTTTAGATTTTTTAAATGTGATGTATTTGTCACGTATGAACATTAAAAAATCAACATTGTTCGAGCAGCTTTTGTGCAACATCAGTAATGACAATCTGCCCAGAATTAATTCATGCATAGGCATTTTTACGCAGCCAAAATAATGGGTGATTAATTGAGTATGGGTAATTAATAATAACTTTATTAATATCGAAAGAATGTGTGTCGCGGTAACCACCATTGCCTATTACCAAATGATTGATGATAGGTCAATTTGCATAATGTGTATGCACCGGCAACGGCATCCAGGCAATATATATTTATATATATATAATTGAAACTGACGATTGCACGTGTACGTTTTACGTCGTTCAGATCGATCTGTCCCTCCTCCTCCTCCATCAGCACACCCGTCCTGGATCACAGCATTAAACGATGTCCATCACCACTTGTCCATTGTGAACACATCACGCGCAAAACTCCAAATTGGATAATAATGGTGGCGTGCAATCGCGAGCGGTCATCGGGATTTGTACGCGAAGGGACGAAAGAGCCTAATCTTCGCCGCTCATGTCGTTTTTCTCAGCCAAGTGGTTAAGCGGGAATCCGTGCCATGACTTTTGAAGAGGAGATTCCTCCTCTTATGTCCTCGCGCCCCGGTAATAATCAAGCTCGGTGGCAAACTGCACGGGTGTTAAATTTTTTTAAACTCCTCCCTCTCTTTCTCGCTGTCACTCGTTTTCTTCTCAATGCGAAGCTTGGCACGTTGACGAAGGGTTTTCCCCTCTCGTGTATAGAACGTTCGCGATATTATTTTTCGTGAAAGAGGCGAATAACGGCCGTATATGCGGTCACAGTAGTTCGGGGACTACGTTGGCTCGCGGTCGTTTCTCGAGGCCTATCGCTCGTCACAGAAATAACGCATCTGGGGGCTACTTGGAATCAAGATTTTGAGGGAATTACCATTCCGAAGGTCACTCCGGGAAGGTCTAAAAATTGATACGGATTTAAAGGGAACAACGTTCGATCTCGTATCTTTAAGTATAGTTTTTTTTGCTGAGAAGTGTTGAGCTGCTGGTAAAAGTGATAGAACATGACACTTTTAGCCCCCCTCGTGGGGCTCATTCTCATTGTCACGTTAGCCAACTACGTCGACGGTGATTGTAATCTCTGTGTAAGTTCTGCACCTCATCAAATTCAAATGAAAGTCCAATTAGCATCATGAGGCGACATTCCAGTTATGCTCGGTGTGCTAGCGTTTCAGCCTTTCGTTACATGTGATTAAATACCTTTGATTTCCATTTTAGAAGCAACCAGATGACAAAGATAGAGGAAAGCGAAGCATAGACTTGAACGATGTGCTCAATGTACGGCCTTACAGACTACATCGAGAACTGAGACCAATAAACTACGATCTCGAGATAAAGCCCGACATTCCGAATGCAAAATTCACGGGCCAGGTCAATATATCGGCAGTATGGGTGGTCCGGGGTAGCACGATTAAACTCGATACCCATCATGACATCCAGATTGATGACATACAGATTACACTCCTCGGAGTCGAAGCAGCGTGAGTGAATTTTTTTGTTGGGATACGATCAACCACGAATTAACGTTGTTCGGTTTTGGTGATGCATCTTTTATGCCATTATGACACGTAACTCCGGTCGAAGTTTATTTTGGCCCTACGCCAGTTGAATTGCCAATCCAGAAATATCGATAATTGTGCTCCGCAATGTATATGAATGATTGACGTGGATTAACGATCACATGTGTTACCCACAAAAGAGCTTCGACGATCGACGTTGCAGAGTGGAAATTCAATCGGCAAAAATCCGAATGGGTCATAGAACTGGCTCAATTGATGATGCAGAATGACACTTGCTTGGTTCACGTGAAGTACTCCGGCAACATCACCACTAATGACACGTCGGGATTCTTCAAGAAGGAATATATGGCGTCCAATGGACAAACGCAGTAAGCTCAACAAATATTTTCATTAGGGCTGAAACCGGAATTTAAAATATATCTATTCGAGCTTCCTAAGGTGGCCGCGCTGGAGTAATTTACTGAAATGGTTTGGGGCTGCGTAGTTGCGTTCAACTCCTCATTGTCAGACATGTCAAAAACGGAATGTGAAACATATCAGTCCAATTGCAATAAAATGTAACGATAGGCATTGGATGAACAATCAAATGGCAATATGTTTGAAAAATCTGTAATGAAGTCAATTTGCAAAGGAAGACATCGTTTCGCCGATTCGACGGTGGGTCAATTTGATCCTGTGTGACATGAACGGTTGACTTGACTTTATATCGCAAAAAAACTAATTCATTAACTAATTATACTATAGTAATAATAACAAATAAATGTCCAGTATTTACGAAAACAAAAATGGTTCCCAATGTGACATCGTGAAACGATGAGATGCAGGTTGGAGACCGATGCAACTATCTGCATTTTAAATGATCAAAAGTTCAAATGATAAAGTTTGCATGTTTCAGTGCGTTCGTCGCGACTCAATTGAGGCCGGAAAATGCACGACGATGGTTCCCCTGCATGGACGAACCAGAATATAAAGCTACGTTCCAACTGAGAGTTACACGGCCGAAGAACATGATAGCACGATCCAATACACCTATATTAATGAGCTTCGAAACGTAAAAAACTTGAACCTTTTTTTCATTTTTCCAATGTTATATTTTTTACGTATTTTTCACAATTATATTTCAAGGCCTCATGATCCGACATACGTGACAGACCATTTCGAAAAAACACCGGAAATTTCGACCTATCAGTTGGCTCTGATGATCTCCGATTTTGAGAGCATCGCACCGACGATTCCCGTCGAGGCAATGGAAAATGGTACACTCGAGATAAGAGTATGGGGTCGTAAGGAATATTTGGACTCTTTGGCACACGTGCCTAACAAAATTGTCCGAATCGTCAATTACCTTCAAAGTTATTTTCAAAAATCTATCGGCCTGCCGAAACTCGACTTGGTGGCGATGCCCATGTACACGGCTACCAAAGCTTCGGATAGCTGGGGCTTAATGTTCTTCAGGTACTTCTTGATCGACCCATATTTTTTCCAGGTCAATGTAAACGCTTAAAAAACCGTTCACACTTTTTTACGGTTGTAGACTCTTTATTTCGGTATTTCTTGTAGAGAAAGCGAATTGAGCAGCTCTCTTGTTTGGAACACAGCGTACGAGCTGACTTATCAGTGGATTGGACAACGAATCACTCCGTTCAGATGGAGTGACGCACAAGTCAATAAAGCTTTTAATTCGTTTTTGGCTTCAAAGACAACAGTTGACGTAAGGATTCCCTATCAAGTACACTTTTTCGCAAGTAATACAATTGAAACGTGAATAAACAGGAAAAGTAATATGCTAAGGAATTATCTACGGGAAAATATGATAAAAAAGAAAAAATGCACAAGAGTGGAAATACTTTTTGAAAATCATTGATCAATTTACTGTCGCGTTACAGATCGAGCCGGACGAGATGGAAGGAAAGTGGCCAATAACAATGCTGTATTCGCTGTACTATGAATTCGGCAAAACTTTTCCGTTCTCCAGAGTCGCCGGTATAAGAGACGAGGCGACTTCTGCTAAAAGTAAAACAGTCATTTTTTTCAAACTACTAGTTACGTTCTATGAATATCAAGTTCCTTATTTGATTTGACAGCGTAGACAAATTGCATGTTACGAGAGAGTTAAGGGGGGCACTCAATATAGAACGCCAAATTTTAGTCGATTTTCATGATTTTTTTTTTTGGAGGTTAAGAAATGTATATATCTTTTCAGGGTCATAGGTACTTTTTATTACATAATTCTAGTTTTTTTTAACGATTTTTGTTGCTTAAAAAAAGTTAAAAATGGCGGAGATATAACCAGACGGCGTGAAACTGTCCAGAAGGGAGGCCGAATGCGGTGTACGCTCCAGCACCTCGTAGGATCATCTGAATCAGTCTGCGCAAAAAAATTGACTAGTGTATGCATGTGGTCACTTGATGAACCATTAATAGTGGAAAAATAACGATAATTAGCTAAAGGGGAGGCTTTAGAACAAAAAAAAACGTTGATTCTTTCGGAAATAATTTCAAACTTTGACCAAGCCAAAAACATGATTATTTTGATAATTTTCGGTCGGGCTTAGGTTCATCAATGGCACATAAGTATTATTAAAACGCGAGCCAAATATGAGTTTCAATGGTTGAATAATTTTTGACTAATCCTGTACACCGATTTTCAACTCATTGAAAAAAAAAAGTTCGGAGATAATCGCGTTTAAAGTTTCGGTTAGGGAAAAACGTATGATTCTGTGACTTATCGACTAGTCAGCTATTCCAGCACCGTATAATAGTCTTTCAGTTTGTTTGCAATACCATATTTAGGGGAAGTCGGGGCGAGATGATAACGCTAAGGTCTTGTTCAAATAAAACAATACATATATGAGTCAGTCAGCTGTATATTATTTATAATTATTTTTAAAAGTAATCAACGATTATTAATCTTTTAATTTTGGAAGCAAAAAAATCAGTATTTACGATTTCTACCATACAACATATATTTTCAATTAAACCTTTATTTTTCCCATCTTACCGTATGCGGGGCAAGATGAAACAGCGCTGGGATAATGATGGGACGCGAATTATTGGCATTTTTCGCACATAAAGATAGTATCATTCTCAATAACATCATTTTGATAAGCCAATCGCCTAAGTTCTGTAGGATTAGTCCGAATAATCTTGCTTCCATATCATTTTCATCATTTGCAAGTTCTTTTTCCTCCCCTGGTAGAAACACCGGTTGAAGAGGAACCAAATCCTTTACTAGTTCCATTTCACCCTTTCTAACGTAAATAGTGGTACGTTGTAAAATATTCCGGGTTTGCGATAGCTTGTATTCATCTTACCCCATTAGACGGTTAACGAATTAACAAAAAATCACGCAATAACCTTGAAAAATTCTGACAACCCGTTCTTATTTTATTAAGGCCTTAGGCCACTCTAGAAGCCGAAAAAATAGGCTTTTTGGGGATTTTATTCAGAAAAACTACAAAACAAATCGAGATTACACAAAAGGATGTTTATCATACATATCAGTGACAGTATACAATCATTTTTTTAAGCGATTAATTTGAAAATGGCGGCTATGCAGCGTTTATCTCAAAACTGCATTTTTGAAGTTGGCCGAAAACCTAGCTCAGACAATTTTCAACCGATTCACTTGAAATGTTGAATATATCTTGAAAAATACATTGTCTATGGAAGTACGTAGGATCTTTTTTTATATTGCATAGTTCATTTGTTATTAACAATTATCTGACGACTTTTTAGGCAAATTGTTGGAAATTGAAAATTTCGTCAGATAATTGTTAATAACAAATGAACTATGCAATATAAAAAAAATCCTACGTACTTCCATAGACAATGGATTTTTCAAAAAATATTCAACATTTCAAGTGAATCGGTTGAAAATTGTCTGAGTTATATTTTCGGCCAACTTATAAAATGCAGTTTTGAAATAAACGTCGCCGCCATTTTGAAATTGATCGCTTCAAAAAAATTATTATATACAGTCATTGATATGTATGATAAACACCCTTTTTTGCTATCTCGATTCATTTTGTAGTTTTTCTGAAAAAAAATCCTCAAAAAGCCTATTTTTTCGGCCTCTAGAGTGGCCGAACCCCTTAATAATTAGTACTTTCATTGTGTTTACCTACCTATCTCTAATCAATATCAGCAACTCAAATGAACTGAAACGATGTTAAACTTTACAAAAAATTACATTGTTTTGTCAAAAAAAACGATATTGTTTTCCCACTCGAGACCCGTGCTTCCGTTACATTTGATACGTTCACACTCATCCACCTTACCGCCACCCCTCCAAACTCCAACGGAAGCACTATGCTCGCACACAGTTTAGTGTTTAGTGTTTAGTGGCTAGGCTTATGATTCATCTTACCCCGCGTATTTGTCTTGCCCCGAATTGCCCTATATGGGTATAGAAGCGTTTCTAACAACTATTGGGTATTGAATAGACGACTCAACTCTCCACATGGTCACGCTCAAAGGCTCTCAGGATGTCATTTTTGCGAATTGACCAAAATCACTAACTGCATCGTATTCTACAAGTCTCAAACTATAAATTCAGGCAATAAAGAAAAATGCATTTTTTGAAGCCTCCACATGGAGTGTCCCTTTTAAGAACTGTGCAAATACTGGCATCAATTTGCACACATTACAACGTATTTCTTACCGTCGATTTTCACGCACACCTCGAACGAGGCAGAAAAAAATGTTACATTAAGATCGAAGCAACAATTTAAAAAATTCATAAATAAATTTTCATTCGACAGCCGAACTAGTCTTCCGCATGCTCAACTACACCCTCGGAGAGGATCTATTCCGGCGTGGAATTCGGAAGTTCATTGATTTCAGTTCGAAGCAAGAGTAATGGCACTTTGTATCAGAGTAATGTCGATGAATAGATTAGCCCAGTCAGACCAACCAAGCACTACAGAGCAACGATTTCTTTCTGTTTGTGGCACTCGTAGAAAAATGGACAATGAGGAAGTGACGATCGTGCGAAGTTTTTTCGCTAACGACATCTTTAAGCATCTCGACGATGTAGCGAACGAGACGAACTTTCATCGACCACCGGGCTTGACCATTCACAGTATGGCGGCGTCGTGGATCAACCGCGATCGAGTGCCGCTCGTCACGGTCGTTCGCGATTACGAGAACGGAAACGTCACCTTCATACAGGTAAATTCATCTTCTCGGGACTGTTGCAAAAAAAAAGACAATCGGCGCATTTACCGTCGTTCGTTGTGAAGATTCCGGAGGTAAAAGGCGAACGATAGATCGTTTTGAAAAAAACATACATTTGTGGATAATTACCGTAAAGTCGGGTTACTTTGAACAGGGTCTGGAAATTTTTGGAGGTAACTTTTTTTAACATCCTGCATTCCAACTTTTTTGCTCCAATAGAACAATGTGTTCTTTGGCTATCAAATGTATAAGACAGTTAAGCCCTACCACCCCCACAATCTTATATATTTTTTAGTGTCAAAGTAACCTCGAGCGTGGGTTTTCTTTGACAAGGCATTGAAATGCAACTTATATGTCAAAGGTTAAGGCATATTTTCATGTATATCCGAAATGTATTTAAAAAAATGTCAACATGAAGCGATAAGCGACTGCTGATGTATCAGCTTATTCCATGTGCGTCTTGCCACTGCAGTCCCCAATCGGCGGGGAAGATGCAGCTCGTAATTCTTGACTGATCCAAATGAACCAAAAAAATGTTCAGTTGTCATACACTTTTCTTCTGGGTGAATTAAGAAAAAGCTGAAAAAATCGTAAAATTATAACTTTTCTCAAGTTTGAAAAAAGAAATGTGCTCAAAATACTTTAACGTGCTATAAAAATTATTTAAAAATACTTTTTTAATTCACTGAGAAGACAATAAGAAAGAAGAATACTGAAGAAAATAAACTTTGATTTGATTCAATAGGTCGTTTAGTTTTTTTGCTATCACGCCCGCCAATTTGGAAAAATGGTGAAAATGGAAACTGGAGAAAACTTCAAAGTTTTTAATAGGAAGAAATATCAATATCAAATATCAATCGCTTCTCTGCTTTTGGCCTTGTATGTTCGAAAATATCTACAATTGGCCTCTATAACTTTGTAAAGATATTCTTGGATAGTTTATCTGTCGATTAAAGGGATTAGCCCAGAGTAACGGGTATAAAATCATGTGCGAATTTAACAATTTTTTCGTATGAAAAAGTAATTCACTCATAAAATGAATTACACATCTATTTAGTATGAATATCAAGCTGTTAGAAAATATATTTTTTTTTTTCGATGTACAAAATGGCCGACTACGACATTTAGCATCCACAATTTTTTACCTAGAATAAAAAACAAAAATTCTCGCCAATCTACATTAGAATACCTAGAGAAGTACGGATGGAATTCAAAAAATATTGTTATATTCAAAAGTTGTGGGTATTTGAACTTAAGGAATGAATTTTCAGTGAAAAGTTTCGTTATAACTGCTCATAAACTACTCATAAAATGACAATTTTTCGATTAATCAGAAATTCCGTGCGTACTTCTCTGCGAAATGCAATTATGAACATAACTTTTAAATTTGAAAAGTTGAACTCGAGTGAAAATTGTTGAAGTTATTTGTTACGCCAATTGGAAAAAAGCTGTTTCGAGAAGTTTCGAGTAGTCGGCGATTTTGTGCATCGAAAAAAATGTATCATTGAAATCAAAATCCACTTAAGCAACATTACAACCAACTTTAGCATCATTATAATAAACTTGAACAATAAATTTGAGCAACAAGAGAAAAAATTATCCATTACTAATTAATTAGTAACGCATTTTGGCGCTCTGTTAAAGTAGCCCCAAAAAATGTCAAAGTTACCCTTAATGGCAATTTAACCCCGTTTTACGGTATCCCGTCATAACGAAAGACTACTTCGGTATGAGAAATCGCCGATCCTTCAATGACTCAGCATTTTTCAGACGGTATATCTCAGAGAAGCTCCACCACTGTCCAACGACAAAATGTCTTATCGGTGGGACATACCGATCGTCATGATAACGGAGGACAAACTAGATGCCATTCAACATACGCCGCACATATGGATAACAAAAGACATGTCACCGATAGTGACAATAAAGGACGTTACTGATAAGGATAAATTCATTATCGTCAATCCCGAAGAAATCGGTAAGTTTTGAGACTTGAAAAAAAAGAATATCCAATAAAACCCTGAGTATCATTTGCAGCTTTCGAAAAATCGAACCGAATGATAAAATTTCCTAGAAAATCTCTACTGGATAAACAATTTTTGTTCCTCAAAGCCTTACCGTTTGAGACCAAAAATGGCAAAAATGAGCACGGCCGCAAATACGGGAAAAAAAGCGGGAGAGTTTGAGTTTTTCAGATAAAATAATGCGAAATTTTATGAAAAATCTTGCCAAGAACGTGAATATAGTCGTAACGTTATTTATTCCAGTAATAGATTTCAAGAAAGCATTTGCGTTTCAACAGGTATGTTTCCTGTAAATTACGACATCTGTAACTGGAAGATGCTCAGTAATTTTCTTCAAAGCCCGAGACGCGAGGCAATCCCAGTACTGACGCGTGCTAAATTGCTTCACGACTCCTGGAACCTTGCCTACGCTGGAGATCTTTGTTTCAAGGCTGCGCTTAACATGACGCTTTTCTTGAAGAATGAACGTAGCCACGTGGTCTGGGAGCCGGTATTCACGATGATCGATCACGTGGGACGAAGAATCGAGGGTTCCGAAGTGTATCCGAAATTTCAGGCAAGATCGCGACGACGTGAGATGTCAACGGGACAAATAATGAATGTCTCGGGAAGCAAAGGGTTTCGGTCATGGGAACTTTTATTTCGTACCCAACTTTAGGCTTATATCAGCAATCTCCTGAGGCCACTCTACACCGAGCTGGGCGAGACGGTACAGCCCGGAGAGCCCGTATGGAAAATTCACATGCGAAGTCTTGTCAAAAATTTCTTGTGTCGTGCTGGCTACGAGCCCTGCGTCGCTGAGGCACGCGAGCAGTACAAAAAATGGATGATCGACGACGAACCTGACAAGGGAAACCCGTATGATATTTTTCCATTGTTATTTTCAAGAACTTTCAATATACGAACTGAGATTCAATACCTCTGTTGATCGTTGTCGCATATTTAAATAGACATCAACAAGGAACAGCACTTAAGGGGGTGAGTTGTCTTCGATTGCCGAAAATGAGTCATTTTTCATGAATTTTTCGCAAGGTGATAAAATAATATCTTTTAAAAAATTTTACATTATTTTATGACAACTTTTAAGCGTTCATTTTTTTTCTTTTTTAAGAAAACAAAATGGCGGCGTTATGAGGTATTTCTTTAGGCGTCTTTTGAAAAAGTGCTCATGGTTTAGCTCAAAAAGTTATTGATCGATCTGGCTGATATTTTGGGAGCTTTCTCACTATAACATTATTGGAAGGATATACCTAAAATTTTAAGTCTATCGCGTTAATGAATTACTTTTTTGGGCCAAAAATTGTCGAGGAAATGGTCAAAAATATGAAAATTTGATTGCAAAGCCTACTTAATTTTGAATTTTATATTTTTATAGGTCTATCCTTCCAATATTTTCTAGTGTCCTATTATTAATCTATCCTTCCAATTTCATAGTGAGAAACCTCCCGAAATTTCAGCCAGATCGATCAATAACTTTTAAAACTATAACATGAGCAGTTTTTCAAAAGACGCCTAAAGAAATACCTCCGCCATTTTGTTTTATTAAAAAAGAAAAAAAAGGAACACTTGAAAGTTGTGATAAGATCATTTCAAAATTTTTAAATGATGCGATTATTTTATTACATTTAAAACAATTCAGGAAAATTGCTCATTTCTGGGCGTCTAAAGGGATTTCCCCCCTTAAGTGACTGCTTTCGATGTTATTGAAATTCATTTATGCGACAAAGCATTAAAAACTATTAGACACGTATTTTTTTTATCGGTGAAATAACTGTTTTAAGGGGGGGGAAACCACCCTTAAAAGAAAGGCATATCACCCCTTAATTCAATTTATTTTAAATACTTTTATAGTGGATTTTTCATCGCTTTACTTTGCAAGAATTTTAGGTTTTGTTTCATTCTAATCGGTGGACTGCTTGTGGGTGAAACTTCAAACTCATCCCCCGCCACGCCTTTCTTTAAGGGTAGTTTTCCTGCTTAAAACTATTTTTCCGCCGTTAAAAAAAATACGTGTCCAATAGTTTTTCATGCTTTATCATATATATGAAATTCAACAAAATAAAGGGCGGACACTTAAGTGATGTTCCTTGTGAGTTAAAATCATCGCGATGGGACTTCTATGTTTAACGTTTGAATTTTTCTGTTGCTTTTCAGAGTTGCCAACGAATTCATTTGTCCAGTATTCAGGTGGGGATCCCAGGAAGAATGGGAATTCGGTCTCCAACGAGTGATAAACTTTCCGCGTAACACACCCGAGAGAAAGCAGAGCGAGAGAACTTATTTGTTGAAAACACTGGCAGGATGTCCCAAGGATAAGTACAAGATCGAGAGGTACTGCCAAAAGCGGTTTGATTCGCTCCTATGCTTATCTCGTATTGAACGCTTCGTCAACACACTTATATTTGCCCACGATTTTGACACCCCGGGTCAATTTGACCCGGATAGCACGACTTTCACCTGCCATTAAGGCGGGCAACCACTTTAGGAGTCCGAAAATTATATGATTTTCTGGATTTTTTTTTTGATTGCGAAAAAACGTAAATTTTCGCAACTTTGACAATAATTTATTCATATTTTCATACATCTCTGGTAATTTTTTCAAGTTATTTCATGCATTCATTAAGGTGTAATCCGCTATGACCCTTGGCGTGTCCTTATCGTCGTTGTCGATTTGCGGGAATTGTGCAGCTCGCGATTCGCATCTGAAATAGTCCGACAAATTGTTATGCATTCTTGAGATGTTTTTTAAGAACATGAACCTAAATTTAGAAGCAAAAAATCGCGAATTGAATGTTAGAACGTGTTTGAAAAAAATTATCGATTTTTAGCATTTTTTTCCCGGCATTTTGCAACTATAAATATATTTTAAACAATCTAATCTTTCCAACTCCGGTTTATGTTTTAATAAATTATATTATGTAAACGTGTTCCAAATTTCAAGATAGTCCATAAATTGGTTTTTGAGTCATGATTCCCGCAAATTGAAAAAATGCCGTTTCGAGGAAAACGCGCTTGAAAGTTTTAGTATATGTAAATCGTTGGGCTACCTGTTCTCACTGAATCGTCTGTCACTTGGTCACTTTTCAATATTTTAACTTGACATTTTTTTGACATATCCTCGAATATGTACACTGTGACAAAAAAGCAAAATAAAATCGAGGGTTTTGATCCGTCACAGTGGTTGGGAGTTTATATACATACCTTTAGAAGGAATCCGAATATCGTTTTCAAATTTTCAAGGTGTATTCTTAAGAAATTTTGCTACCGATTTATGAAATTAAAAAAAATTGATTTTTCGAAGCATCTAAAGTGGTTGCGCGCCTAACAACCCTTCGGTGAGTTTTGAACAAAAAAAATCAGGTATACACTTCAAACATTTCTTAATAAGTCTGCATAATTAAAATTCATAAAATATCAAATCAATTTGCTGTTAAAAATGATTAAAAATGTTCAATTCTAGAAAGGTAAGCGTTTTATTTAAAATTCGTCCGGATCAAAATGATCCAGTGTGTCAAAGTAGATTGAGGCGTTACCCCCACTTGTAGCGCAAAAAAAAGGCCTTTTTCATGAATTTTTTAAAGAAAACTACAGAACATTTTTAATCGATCAATATACCATCTTAAAGAATACATCTTGAAGAACTTTCAGTAATTTTTTTATTGAAAAATATTACATTGTTTAGTGGCAAATGGCCGTCAATGAAATAATGTTTTTATATACACGGTTTGCGGTGACCAACATTGCGGCGAAGTGGATCATCTGAAAAAAAAATGCGGATGGATTTAGTCAAATATAAGTATAAACTAGTCCTTAATCGAAGGATTTTAAAAAATATTCATTTTTCACAAAATGGCGGACAGTCAAATTTAATGGTTCGATTTTAACGAAAAAAAAACGGCCGTTTTTTGGCTATAAAACGGCCATTTTTTCGAAAAAAAAAATCGAACGATTAAAGACTACATTTTTATGTATTAAATAAGCCTGCAAAATTTCAAGAAGATCGGTTCATTAGTGTTCGAGTAATCTTGGTCACCGACTTCAGAAATGCCATTTTGAGAAAAACGCGTTTAAAGTTTCAATTTCAGTTTACACGAAGAAAATATTTTTTTTTGTAAACTTACATAGAGTCATCTATTCCGGGCCCATACTTCTGTATGGGCCCGGATACTTATACTTCAAAAAAATGCAATAAATTTTTTTTTTCAAAATCGCAAGTGGGGGTAACCTTAAACCTTAAAAAAACCTTAAACCTTAAAACCTTCAACCTTAAAAAAAGGTTGAAAAAATTCCAAAAAGCGTTCTACTACGAAACTTGCATGATGTTCATAGCTTTCAAGCCTCTCTGTCAAAACGTCTGCCAAACAAACGCTGATAATCGCTCATCACCGAGCTCATTCCTTTCCATGACCTTCCAGGCTGTTGAAGATGACGATTTTGGAGCAATACGACAATTTTACGGATTCGGACATTCATCTGATCTACAGTATGCTGACAGGTGGTACGGTTGGCCATGCCACGTTTTTCGAATTCCTCAAAAATCAATGGGCCAGCGTGAAATGGCGATTCGAGAATAAGAAGCATCTGTGGAACGGCATACTGAATTCGGCGATAACGTCGTTCAATACTCAAGAAGGCTACGACAAAGTATCCCAGCTGTACCAATCGGTAAAGGGTAGCTTAAGCGAGAGCGACGAAGCTGTCTTCGATAAAGCACTGAAGAGCATCGAAAAAGAAATCGAATGGAACAAGGAACATCTGCCGGTTATCGACGAGTGGCTGGTCGCCCATCTCACCGAGGAAGATTTAGCAAGTACGAATACCACAGTCTTAGATACAGGTCTGGGTTCTTGTGTTCAACTCAGCTCCCTGGAACGAAAAGCGTTATCGTTTTCCCCTCACTAGTACCTGTTACTAGTGAACCAACGTCTCAAATCCTTCAAGTGCAAGCCAAACCTCTTTAACGCGCACTGTTATTGCGCCCAAAGTGCCCAGACCTGCATACCCAAAATCGTCATCAAAACCACCACACTAGAGCCATCTGCCGCCATTACAGACAAAAGCGGCAACGAGACAAGAGAATCCATCCCGAGAGCCGGATAAATCGCAATGAGACAAATCAACGCAGACCGGTTGATAACACTGTCTGATAGATAATCCGTGCCGATCCAACAAAATGTTCTCTGCACGAGACATTGATGTAAGTCCAGTGGTAATTTTTCTTTTTTCATCTAGCAATTCAGAAATAACGAAAAAGGCCAAGAGGGCATTTCGTTTGTGCTCTTTACACGTAATCGCATTCTCTGTTTTGTAAAATATTCGACTGTCAATAAAGAATTATTTAAAAACTAAAACGGAGATTCGGTGACTTACTGGGAGGATTTTCGTGACGGATTATTGAATAATCATTGCCTCGAGATCCGATAATACATCGTCGGTATAATAGAGTTTTCGATAGAACAACACGAGATAGGATGCAACGTCGACTGCCGATAAGAGAAATATTTTAGTCCGAATAACTTACGTAAAAAAGAACTTCGAGGGTTCATTTAGGCGTTTCGGTTACCTGCTGTAGAAAAACGTGTAAAAAATTTGATCAGACATTTAACGGCACTGGTTACTAGATTGGGCCAAAAACAAATCGATTTCTTTATTTTCATTTTTTGTTGAAAATGTTGTTGAGAATGACAACAAATTAATGCTGACCAAATTTTAGCCATTTATATCAATATCTAGAGGTCCCGCATCGACATTTTCTCTTGCCCATTCATTTAACATGGTAAAAGTTTTGTTTGACGCTCCTCAGCTTTATAACTCGCCTACGGGTAAACACACGGGAATGCGCAAAATATTTTACATAGGAAATTAAACGCTCTACAAAAAAGGTTATTAGCCTTCATACCATACATTCACTCGTTTGAATATTATTCAACGTTAAAGTTGAATTTATGATGAATTTCTTGATTTTGTGGGATTTTTGTACTTATACAACGAAATTATAGATTAAAAAAAATTCTGTTTCATCTTAAAAAGTATTGTATTTTTTCAAATTATTCCTTAGATAGTTTCTGAAATTCCTAATAGATTTAAATTTATTGTTATTTAAAAATACATTAGTAGGAAAATCTATTCTTCAACCGAATTCAATTGTCCATAGCATGATAAATAAATATCGGCAGAATAATTTGAAAAAATACAATACTTTTTAGGATGAATCAGAAAAAAAAAACAAAAAAAATCAATAATATTGTCATAAAATTCCAAAAATCTCACAAAATCATGAAATTTATCACAAATTCAACTTTAATGTTGAATAAAATTCGAACGAGTGAATTTATCCTATGAAGACTAAGGACCTTTTTTGTAGAGCGTTAAATTTCCTATAAAAAATGTCTTGGGCATTGGTGAGTTATAAAGCTGAGAAGCGATAAACAAAACTTTTACCATGATGGCTGGGAAATAGAAAATCGCCATGCGGGACCACTGAATATTAATATAAAGGGCTAAAATTTGGTCAGCGTTAATTTCTCGTCATTCTCAACATTTACGACAAAAATTTAAATTAAACAAAAAATCGATTTTGTTGCCCCTGTCTACCGGTTAATTTTCCGGGGGTTTCACGACTTTTCTAAACGTCATGACTGCTCCAATTTGCTACTAAAACATACATTGTTGCTCTCTATTTTGTGCGGATCACGACACATCTTCATAATTACTTCATTACGAATGAAACAATTCGCAATAATTATCGCTATAAATTAAAATCACGAGTTTTAAAAAGCCTTCCAAGTTCAAACCGACACATTGATACTTTTCCGCATCCCCAAAAATGCCAGGCCTACGATCTTTTGCGAAAAATAACTTTGTTGGTTCTTATTAATGAAACAAGTACATCCGATGGTATTTCTTGGTGTATTGTTTTGCTCCCTTTATTGTCCTTTTATAACATAACGTACAATCAACAATTGTAACAATATAACCCTCATGCCAGCATCGGATTCTAAAAGGACGCGAATCAATAATTACGTAAGTACAAACGAATTTAGTCGATCGTGGGTAGTTGGGGATTGTGCAATACTTTTATATATGTACAAACATACATATATAAGTATGTGTTATAAGTGATTGATTATCGTAATTTGTCATATTAAAATACTGTTTGACCGACCGAATCGACTGACGTCGTAATTTCCAATCTAACTTCCTGAAACAATGCATCTACATAAAAGTTGAAGACATCTATGACAATAGTAGAGCCGTGCAAAGCACACGTTACGAACTAGATAGGTGCAAGTTACAGACGAACGAGTTATACCTGGGGAATTATGGGGGTAAGTTTGGCCAAGAGGTCATAGAGTGGCGACGAGTCATAGACTGACGCCAAACGATTTCTCATCCATACACAGATTTTTATAGGTAGACAAGATCGTATGTTCCGATGAATTCACATTCATAATAGTGCATGCGTAGGCATTTTTCAAAAGTTTACGGTGTTTTTTTAAGTTCGACATTTTCATCTTTTCCGTTAGAGGCTCAACAATGGAAGATTTTTTGTTTTTACCACCGCTATTTTTATCGGTAGTATCAATATCCGATTAATACTCGGCGTTTCGACTAACAATACACATCACAGATATGTCGTTGTTTACGGGATCAAATTATAAGCAATCGTGGAGAAAAATCGCTTCGAATTTATTGTAGAACGGTAGGAATAATTATTAATATCAAAATATCTACGTGTAAGCTCGAGAAATATTTCTTTGCTGTCAAGCAGCTCGTGATATTTGATTACTAGGATTTTTAGCGACTCTCAATCGTGACGTTCGCGAGTACCATTTCCGGTCTTCAATGTTGATAGATTCTCTATCTTAAGGCGGTCCTCTAGTTTCTCGGGTCGAAAAAATCGATTTTTTTTCATAAATCACATCTACAACGTGTGTAGAAAATGTGTGCCAAAGGATTTTTCGATATTCGAAGTGGTTCACAAGTTACGGCCCTGGAACGGAGCAGGTATACAGAGCAGGTATACTTTCAAACGCGTTTTTCTCGAAACACCATTTTTCGAAACGGTGACCACGATATTTCAGAAACTACTGCACCGATCTTGTTCAAATTTATACAGCATCTTTAATATGTTATAAGCCAGCGATTGAACTAGGGTTATCATGATTGCTTCGATAGTTTTTTTTGTACGAACGAAAAACTTAAGAAAAAATGAGTAAAAAATAGAATGTAATTTTCAAAAGTGTATAAAAAAGTCAATTTTTGTAATTTAGAATTCACTCTAGTTCAATCGCTAGTCTTAAATATGAAGATTAAAATGCCGTTTGGTTTTTTGATTTCAGATAAGCAGAACAGTCGCAATCTTGGTCACCGTCAAGCACCTCTTTTACTTGATGTCTTCCTGTCGGCCACTATAACGTTTATTCTATTATATATTTTGACTTCAAAAAATGTGTAAAGCTTATTTAAATGTTAATAAAGATTATGCAAAAACAACGAGATTGATTATTTCGATGCTTTGCCCATAAAAAATTATTGAAAAAGCCGTAAAAAAACAGCCGAGAAACTAGAGGACCGCGTTAATTCGTGAATAGGGAAAGTTCAATAAATCTGCTCCACATAAAACGTACCAGCAATAAAGCTACTGATTAATATTTTACGGTCGTACTTATCAAATCACAAAACGAGAAATATAGTAATGCAATGAAATTCGGAAAATATCGTTTAACAACGACCTTAGAACCGTTTTCCTCCATATATTTGTATACTCCACGTAGGAAAATCGCACCCACACTGATGTAAGTACTGCATCTTCGCGAGGCCCGGAACTCGATGCACATCGGAGTAACGACTTTGAACAATTTTCCTAACACATCAGGCCTACTCCATACCAACTGAACGAACACGTGACCAATCTTTGATTCGGCTGATCCTTTTTTCACCTTTTTGCACGCGTTGAAAGAAACACACGTGATTTTTAGTAGACTCTTATCTTGATTCGTTTTTCCGATTTGCATTTTTGGACGTTGAGGGTTGTTTTCTTTTTCTCTTGCTGTCTAGGGCGGAAGGAAAATGAGATTGGTCATTTCGTTTGTCCTGAATCATGGTATGCAGTTGGTATTCAACGGGTCACGCACACTCATATATGTACAACATGCATATAAACAAAACTTACATATGTGAGTATATACGTACAGGTGTACGAAGTTGCGAGTTACTACAACGATCACGATACAGTGCGATTACATGATTCCGTAATTGAGAAATAGAGAAATATCGGCAAATATAGTTGTCACGAGCTTTCAATCATTTTATATGCACGGAAAAAATCGTTTGCCCAAAAGACAATCTTGCAGACTCAATTTCGTAAAACTTATTCGCCAATTTGGAAATGATAATCACACTTGCTTGATCTACTCTGACTTACGGACTCGTTTAAAATTGACGAATTCTTTCGTCTCTCAACATTTCTCGATTACGAAAATGCATTCATTTTGAAATTGGAATTGTTATTATTTTTCTTCGCCAAGCGAACGAACAATCGATAAACGTGACTTCAGTGATATTTATTTTAATCTTTACACAGACGTAGTCGAGCATCAGCAATATTGGCAGAGGACAAACGTGGAAATATTTGTTCCAAATAGAATTGTCGATAGACTTTCAAAATTTCAACGTATCGAAAGACAAGTTGAAATTAGTAAGATTCTTCTATCCAAAGTCACTGCAAACTTTGATGTTTTCACCGTTCGCTAATGAGCGAAATGTTACGATGTAATATTGTTATTTTCTTTTTCCATTCATTTTAACCCCAAACGATTCACTCCGGTTCTCTTGTCATCGTCGATTTTCATATTCATATATATATATATATATATATATATATATATATATACTGCATATATGTGTATGCACATTTGGTTTCATAAAAAAAAGTGACTCCACAATGCAACTCGAAAAATGGCATAACATACGGTTAACAATATTTTTTCTATCTATCTACTTTTTCTAATGTTCGTATTTTGCATTTTTATCTTTAGCATTAGAAGAAAGTATTCGTGACGAGCACGTTTCTCGACCACGTAAATACAACTCGTCATCCGTGTGCTATAGTCGGAATTTTCTTAGCAATAAAATAATCGATTTTTGCGGAGATGACAGAAAATTCTTGGCAAACGGTTTTTTTAAAATGATTTTCGACACAAATCGAATTCATTGGTAAATTTAGCACTGTAACGACGAAACACTTCCACATATAATCATGTAAAATAATGTGTCTGGCACATGTTGTCTTCTTTATATTCGATTTAACGATACGAGCAATAAGTACCAGCCACACGACGAACGAACAATCCCTGAATTATTTGGAATGTGAATAATACGCAATAATAATTCGAGACTAATCTCCAAAGATGTGCTCTTTGCAAAAAATATATTCTCGACATCCTTTTGTCATCGTTTCAGACGCGGTGATCGTTTATTAACAGAATGTGGTGACAAGTTTTGAAGGGAGCTATTTTATCGATCGAGTATCAAACCAATGTGCGTTTACATGGAAAGCATCCAAGAATCCAATAACGAGTTAGTAAATTCTATCCGAACGATTCAGTGTGCCTAGTTCATCGAACTATTGGGAACTCCTTTTCACATCCATGCGCGTATATGAAATTTCGTCCATGAGCAGACCGACGATAAGAATGAAAACGGCATTTCCTCGCGTTTTTTTGTGCGGCCTAACAAAAGCGACAACTTTTTGGTCTTTTTCACAATCGTTTGGACAACGAAAAAATTGATCGTGCATCGACAAAATTTTACAAACGTGTACATATCGAATAAAGAAGTTTCGGTAAAATATAACCGTGGATATGTTTAAAATTAGCCGAGGCTGATGGCGGTTTGTTTGTTATTTCAAGGTTTATCGTTTTTTGTTTTCGTTAATATTTGTTCGAAACCAACATTCGGTATATTCGGCACTCGTGTTATTGTATTCAACGTTCCTTTTTTTCCTTCATTTTTCTTTGTACTTGAGCATATCGCCCTGATAACGTTGGCGAGACTTTAAAAATCACCGTTGCGCTGTGCTTGTAACGAATATTATTATATCTTAATGTGACTACGTATATGTTCCTCTTCATCCTTCAACCCCAAGCTCTCGTATTTTTAATGTTTTTTCTAACCGCTACGCAGAAATTCTTAAATACGATGTACTAACTGTGCCTTATATCGGATGCGGTAAAACTCGTGTTCCAGTTATTTTCAGGGAATTTTCAGCGAAACGAGTTCGCAATTTCCTTTTTCTTTAACCATTTCCATTTTTATCATTTTTTTTGCCTATTCCATGTCGAACAAACCCGAGTTTGTTTATGAAAAAAATGCAACATTGCTGAGGCGAAAATAGCTCTTTAGCAACGATAACTTTATCGAACCTTCCTTGAATCGCTTTTCCGTTAATAAATATATAAATAGGTGATCAAGTGTTTTACTTGAGCCGAGAAAACGCTGGCTTAATCGTAGTTCTCGGACTCTTGCTGTACGAGCTTGAATCGTCGCGGGCTCTTGACGCACATTGAGCCGTGACCCTCGAGTGAGAGGCGACCTTTGCGCTGCAGATACCTCGTTATGAAACGTGAGATCAATTGCTGCGGTCTCATTTGCCACTCGTTCAGTACTTCCTTTGGTGCTAGAACCTGAGCAATTATTCAAATGTTATTTATTTGTGTCTCTGTATCCCTGCCCCTTGGTTTGCAACCAGCATGGCGACGATCCCTTGAATATACGAAGAAATAAACTTGCTCATTGATTAAATTCGGACTCGAGAACTTAAAACTGGGCAACATTGAAACTTTAGTACTTCAGAACTTGAGAACTTTAGAACTTCAGAACTCTAGAACTTAAAAAATTTAGATCTTTAGAACTTTAGAACTTTAGAACTTCAAAACTTTAGAACTTTGGAACTTTAGAACTGCTAAACTTTAGAACTTTAGCGATTCAGTGTTTTAGAACTTTGGAACTTTAGAACTGCCAAACTTTAGAACTTAAAAACTTTAGAACTTTAGAACATTAGAACTTTGGAACTTCAGAACTCTAGAACTTAAAAAATGTAGATTTTTAGAAGTTTAGAACTTTAGAACTTTAGAACTTTGGAACTTTAGACCTTTAGAACTTTAGAACTTTGGAACTTTAGAACTGCTAAACTTTAGAACTTTAGAACTTTAGCTCTAGTGTTTTAGAACTTTAGAACTTTAGAACTTAAAAATTTTAAAACTTTAGCAGAGCAGTAAAGGGTTGAAGGCATAATTTTTTTCCTATGCATTCAACGTACAACTATTGCTCGTTTATGGGCTTACACCTAGTTGAAATTTTTGAAAACAGAGATTTTTGTTTCTCGACGGATTCTCAAAATATAACATTTCAAAAACATTTACTGAAAATTCGAAATCGATCCGGTCAAAATTGAGAACCGGTGAACATTAACCGTCCGCCGGCTACCTGTGACGATATCCTCATATTTGGCTATGGTATTGACATAGGTAGACGACATAGGTAACCGGCATTTGTATCAAAACGACTTTTTCAAGATCGATGACCACGATATCTCAAAAATCACTGTACCGATCAACTTCAAATTTTACAATTTCACAACTTCAAATTTTACAATTTTACACTTCAAAACGCAGTGCTTGACCGAAGGAATTTTTTTTCGCTGCATTTTTTTGTTAATGAAAAAAGAAGGTTTTTTCACCGAAAATCGATACTTTCACTTTGGACTACGGCCATTATTTTCAAAAAACAATATTTTCATAAATCGTTCGTCCGATCACTAGATAATTTCTTGATTTTTTTGTTTCCGAGCAACAGTGGTCACCGCAAAGGGCGTTTTTGAAAATAATATCTGCCACATTTATAAATATTTTCAATACAAAAATTGTAAAAGTTTCTAAAAATCACACTCTTCAATGTAAAAAAAAAAGTTGGAAACCTGCACATGTTTTTCCAGAAAAGAATCACGAAAAGACGTCTTTTTCCGGCTACGAGCTAGGTGTAACCTGTTGATAGTACTCGAAAGAAGATTGTTTTTTGTCATATCGCATGCATATGCGATATGACGAATACAAACAATCTTTTTTCGAGTACTATCAACTATCAACAAAATATTTATAAAAGTGGCGGATATACATCCGGAGGCTTGATGATACCAGAATTGTAGTTTACCTGATCACCCTTCAGTCTGTCGAGCAAAGTAACGCAAACCACAGCGGAGGTGATGCCCGCGTGATGCGTCAGCGCAGCAAACGCGAGACTCTCCATCTCGATATTGACCACACCGGCTTTCTGCATCTTCGTCAGATAATCCATTTTTTCGTTTTCGGTGAAATCACAGAATGCACCGTCCAGACGTCCTTGGCCCTCGTAAAAATCGTGGGTGCACATTGTCTTACCGACAACCGTGTCGTAAGGATCCTCGGGATGTGCCAGAGCTTTCAGATCCCTCGTCAACTGGCGATCCAGTTTAGCGGGTCTACGTATCAGCTTGCCGAGAACCGGCTGTGGATTTGAAAAAAAAAACTTAGTCCAACTAGCTCAGACGACGCAAATTTTTTTGCAAGAAATAAAACTACCCAACACTTCCAACATTTCTTCTCATCTTCTCCAATTATCGATTAATATTGAACCAATTTTAAAACAGAAACAAAAAAAAGCGCAAGGAGGATTTGGGAAACGAATAATCAAAGGACGGTTCTAAAATTTAGATATCAAGGGGCCATTTAATTTTTAAAAATCGAAAGCAAGGAAGACTTGAAGAAATCGATGATGATGAGTAATCAGAAGGGATTTTGTACGGTGCAGGAATTGCCGATTGAGTTTAGGTGAGAGTTTTTCATAGTATAAACTTCTACTATAAACTTCACGTATAAACTAAAACTAATAAACCGATTCTCTTGAAATTTGAACCACATATTGTAAACATGATTCGCAACAAGATGACCCTCGATAGTTTTAAAATTTTTATTTTTACTCTTTTTTTGCAAAAAACTGCGAAAAAACGCGTTTTTTATTACTTTTTCGTTTTTCATCTGCCATTTTTTTATATTTTGATAAAACTTTATATCCGAGGGTCATTTTGTAGCTGGTGTCATACTGAATCTAATGGACTTTGATTTTTTTGTTTCAGACAAGCCGTTGCCGAGTTGTGATGGAGCTACCTAGCTCACCTATTTTTGAGGCGTTACGATAAACTATAGTTTTTGTACTTAAAAATGAATAAAAATGAATTCATTTTTTTTTAATGTATTTCAAGACTTTATTTATCAAGCCCAACAACTTTTATATTCATATCTTTCATAAAATCCTTTTAAAAAAATCGCGAAAATAGCCTTTTTTCGTGGCTCCAAAGTGGACTGGCCCCTTAAATTAATTGCAGGAATGAAAATGCCGCAGATAAAAACTCACCAGCTCGAGGAATGGTCTCAACAATCCGTCGACAGCCTCCTCGGATATAACCACTGTGCCACCTTCCAGGCCAACACCCCCGCAAGTACCGAGCCTGAAGAATATTGGGTCCCTCACTTTGGCGTGATACATCAGCTTGATCACCTCGTGAAGCAATATCCCCACCGATGGGATACCCATACCGTGCTAAACCCAGAGCAAAAATATAAATTGTCTATTGTCCATTGACAATTTACTTTCTATCGTGGTTTCATATTTCTCAAAAATCTCGAACTAGTGAGATAAAGTGCAACTCGGGATCAACGATTGTGCAACTCTGATAAGTTTAATTACAGAACGATAATTTAGCCTATGTAGAATAAATTACATTTACTGTGATTCATCAGCTATTTTCGGACGATGCAAACTTGTTTACAGAATTATTTAGCATAAATGCAATACGCATGCATACGTGAAAGCTTCATATATATATATATAGATATAAAATGCAAACAACTTTTTTCATTTTCAAAATTGTACAGAATTTTTCGGTTGGCAAGAGTGCAGCTCGTATCTAAATTTTTTTTAAATAAATTCTTGTAATACGACGCAGACTTCTGTCCGAATTTTTAGACGATCGTTGTAATGGTCATTCTTCAAATATTGTCTCTTTTTTAACTCCTGCAGTAATGCTTTGATCAGGAAATAATATTTTTGGGAATTCTACAACGACGAGCTACTTTCTCGTATTAACGTCACAGAAAAATTAATTTTTACGTGAAAAAAATATTTTGATAAGCAAAGTTTTTATTAACGTACGAAAAAGGAGAAAACATTTCTTTAAATGCTTAATAAATTCGATCAATTCAGTTTCATTAACCGTTTTTTATTTGGCACAATAGTAATTAGAGAAATTATTATCACAGGTTTATACTCAGTTTCAGGATTTTTATTTAAGAAATCTGAGTTTGTTTTACAGTAAATTAAATACAGTTGATATGTTAACGGATTTATGTGAATTGAAGATTATATGTCTGAATTTTGAGCGCCCCAAGCTTTTATTTATAGTCACATATAGGTGACTTGGTAAAAAAAAGTATTTTCTACTTTTTATTACATAAAATAAAAGCTTAATTGTTTAAAATATTTTTTCACATTTAAATTATTTTCTTTTGTTTAGTTTTTAATTAATTTTACTAGCAGTTTACTAGTTTACGAGTTTGTACGTTAAGACCCTGGAATGCTTGTACAAAATAACAAAGACTGTAATTGGGATTGAAGTTACGACTAATTGCTGCATAAAACTTTTCACATACATAGTCGACTACGAATTTGTTTGTATGTGTTAGTGAGATTTTCCGTGGATAATTAAACATCGTTAATTTTACATGAAAAGTTGAAAATTTTATGTATATTTTTTTAAAAGTTGAATCATGCATTGTCACCTTTTAGATCCAGGTTTGCAAAATTTCAGAGCTCCAAGTAGTAGGAAAGTGGGTGAAATATCGATTTTCCGTTTTGCATCTCACAGAAAGTCATGTTAAATAAAAGCTTGCAAAATGAACCTATCTCTCTTTTTGTGATTCCACTTTTTTATTATTATATGTAAAGTGTAAGGATCATTTGCCGCGATACCATTTTTTTTAATCGCCCAGTTGTAAATTCCGCAATACAACAATTTTTTTAAGGGAGACTTTGTCCTTTCAAATTTTCAAAAAATCAATTTGAGCTCAACATGAGCAGCTAGAAGAAGAGGAGGGATGCCTCTATGGACCAGGCATTGCCGATTAGCGGTAATTATAAACACATTTGTGTAAACACATTACAAAACTTTAAACGCGTTTTTCTCGAAAACACGTTTTTAAAAATGCCTGACATTCTCCTGACCGCTGTAATTAACATATCGACCTGAAATTTGGAGAGCATACTCAGAAAATATGTCTTCATGGAATGACGGATCGTTTTTTCGATAGATACATTTTTGCATTTATTATTTATCTTTATATGCGAAAAAAACGCGAAAATTCGATTTTTTTTTAAATTGCCGCCATTTTCCGAAATTTGTACTAAACGAAAAACCCATCCGTCATTCCATGACCAAAGGGTCACAGATTGATAATATGCTTTGAATTTGTGTTTCAGATCAACAAAGAGGGGGCAGTGATGTCAGCCGTTTACCTCCCGCGATTTGAGAACCTGTTTTCGCGGAGCTGCAACAGCCGCCTTTTTGGTTTTTTTTAAATTTTTTAACGTTCTGTATATCATGAATAAAAGCAAAAAAAAACCGCACTCAAAAAGCTTTACTCGTTTCCTTTAAAAAAAATAAAATGTAAACACCTGAAATATGGCACTCCAAGGACAAAGTCTCCGTTAATGAGAATACTAATCGAATTGAAAATAGCAAGATGGTTGGAATGCTTCGTCTACAATCTAGAGTTGTTTCCTCTCATTTTATCCGAAACGCCATTGCGAAAATGCGAGAATCGAATATCGCGCGGTTTATTGTTTATATTATGTACACGTAATGCGTCGATAAGTCACGTCATATCGATCAATGAGAAATATGTGATTAAATTATCGTAACTCGCGACACGCGCAGCAGCGAATCGGCCTTTCTACGCAGTACGATTGTACGATACTTTGCCAAGGTGTGTTTTACGGCGGTAGATCGCGCGCTTGCACCAACCGAGTGCATTTTATATTCTCAATCACTTTTGCAATTAACACGATATCAAAAACGGAGTCCACCAATAGCAATAATATCTTTGAATGATAATTTTCGAAAGAAAATGTTTAGATGTATATTCACTGCAATTTTGTTCGTCTTGTAAAATGATATGCTCGGAACATTAAGGGGCTATACCAGTGTGACACTTTCAAAAAATCGATTTTTTTGCCTTTTTCGACAGTTTATACTTTCAAGAATTTCATTATCATTTATATCATTTATATCAATGTCATTTTATCTTGCAAAAATCGATAGTTAAATCTTTAAACGCGTTTTTCTCAAAATGAGATTTTTTAAATTTGCTGACATTGTAACTCAAAGAGCAATTATCCGATTGTCTTAAAATTTGAACTGAGTACTCTTGAATATATTTACTCTACAATGACGTAGGATATTTTTGATTGGATGAAAATTGACGATTTGGCATTTAAAAAAACGACCATTTTATAGGCAAGAAAACAGACTTTTTTCATAACTACGCCATTTTGTCAGATTTTGATATTTTTCGAAAATCCTACGTCATTGTACAGGAAATACCTTCCAGTTTAACGACATTTTTTCCTTTTTCGGTTTCAGCTACTCAATCGGCCGGAATCAAGTCAGCAGTGGAGGAACTTTTTTTGGCCCCTCCGGAGGCAACGCATAAGTCGCTTGGATCTCAATATTTTTCTATGAAAAAATTATGTAATATAGGTAAAATATAGCCAAATATATTCTTAATTTTCCGAAACATTTAATTGAGTACTTGTCTTCAAAAAAATTTCCGGAAATCGCCCAAATTTTCAGCGTTCACACTGGTATAGCCCCTTAAAAATGTCAGAAATTGTCTGATTTTTCAACCGTACGCATAGACTCGGAAATCAGAAGGAAGTTTCCTCATTACGGATTCTCGTGTCTGACGGAGTTGAATTTTTTGCTACCATTGTTCTAAAGAGAACTTTTTTGAACTCACTACAATTGCTAGCTAGATATGGACGATAAGATGTTACACGTTTTTAGGCTTACACTGATGGAGAGTACAGGACCCACTTTGTACATGGAATAGCGATAAGAATACTGGCTTATGTCAAGCAGCGTTGTACCAGCCGGCATCTTGTGACCTATTTCCTTCATGATGTAGTAGGCGAACTGCTCCATTCGTTTTGGCGTACCTCCCATGCATACGAACTGCAAGGACAAAATCCAACTTCACTTAGTTTCTCGCTTGGCAAACTCCTATCAGTCTTCAGGACTTTTCTCGCTCATTTCGTATGCACTCTTGCCGGAGCTCCATTTAGCGCGAATTTCCAAACGGTCCGCCTTCTTTTTTCACGCACGTGAGAGATTGCACATACAGTCGATTTTTCGGTCATAGAAATATTAGCCCTGCTCTCAAACTTGATGAACATGTTGCGGCATCGGCAACGCGAGCTCTTTCATCTTCTATAACCGGTCCGGTAGAATGAAACTCGTTTTTTCGCCCCGGGAGGCTTCTACGTGAGGTACACAAAGGTGCCCATTCACTACTGAATAATGTACGTCATGAGCAAGCAGGGATCGCCCAAACGGAGGGCATTACGGATCGACTAAATGTTCTTCATCTCAGTCAGTATTGATATTGGATGATAAAATACTATAACTGTGATCGTGTTTTCTCCAAATTAACGAGAAGTCGAAAAATAGCGATAATTTCATGCAAACGGTGACATCAAAGAATTGGATTGGCTTTTTCGAGATTATTTGTGAAAACATTTGTAGAAATATTTCTATTTCATTTATTTTTATTTTATTTTAAACTTCCATCTGTACAGGGTTCTTCCCCCTTAATGCATTCCCCATATTCCACTTTATATCCCCTATTTTATACAATATTTGTAGAAATATTGTATGACATTTGTAATGCATTGAGTAGTTTCGGGACAATTGACAAAATATTACCATTTGATTTCAATTTATACAGTGAATTCTTTGTCATTTACTGAATGTACCCTCCAAATTTTAAATCGATCGTCTAGACCGTTTCTATAAAATGGATAATTGAAAAAACACTCTTCAATATAGGGCCTACGCTTATCGCTGAAAGGCAGTTTCACGCATGAAAAAGTGTGAAAAAATGTTATGCCAAACCATCAAATAACTCAGTACGTTATGATAATTTTGTCATCACTGTCATAATGTACTCCTTATGTTGTCTGATTATAGGCATCTTCCTATGTTAACAAATATTTTTTTTAATTGTAAATTTTATAGAAACCGTGTAGACGATCGATATAAAATTTGGAGAGTGCATTCAGCATATGACAAATAATTTACTGTATAAATGTGAAGTAGATGGTAACATTTCGTCATTTGTCCCCAAACTCCTTAAGACATTATTTGTAAAAAAAATCATTTATATTTGTTATTGATTAAAAGATTGTTTGTAAAAATATTCATTTATATTTGTTCTTTAATAAAAGATTATTTCTAAAAATATTTATTTATCAGGTACTCCAAATCAATAAACATATTCGAAAACTGACTTATGACAAACCGAAAAATTGAGCCTCCCTAAATAGTGTTAGGGACAAATAACAGTAGGTAACTTCGAAAAACAAGATCGGGGAGACGTTTCTTTGCTCCTTTTTCCCTACCATCGTTTACGGATAAAAACTGCCCCGAAAAGAATCCGGAACCAGGAGACGTGCCAGTTCATGCGTACACCACAGTTCTTATAGTTGGGCGAACGCTCTAAAGTCACGTACCCGTCAAATTTGCCTTTTTCACGTACTCTCCGACTAGGAGAAAGTTCCTCTCGCATGCTGACAACTAGTATTTGTTAAGTATTTGTCAAGGATCATCACAATGTAAAATTTAAACAAATCGATTTTTTTGCGTTAACCGATGGTATAGACGGTTATAAACATCTACCGGGCATCACCAGTTGATCGTATGTAAACCATTTATATGAAAACTCCGCACTCGAAACTTTAAACGCGTTTTTCTCGAAATGTCGTTTTTAAAAACGGTGCACACTATCAAAGAAAGAGTTTTCAAGTTAACGGTCTCAAATTTCGACACAACATTCTTCACGCCATTTTTTATCTTGCTATGAAAGCTTTTTTTTAATCTTCATTTTTTTCATTTCATACTTTTTTCAAACCGCCGCCATTTTGTTAATTTTGATTAAAAAAACCTCCATAGAAAGATAGCGGCTTATAATATTTTTTAATTATAGCTAATAATATTTATATATAGCTAATCATTTTTTACAACTTTTCTTTCGGATAATATTTACGGCCACAACCGTGTACACCGTGAGGACTCCTTTTTTCGAAGACATTTTCATTCGTTAAAAAAATGGGTAAAAAATTTAAATCAACGTTTAAAAATTGATTTTCTGTTCTTCACGAGTGCTTTGATTCGGCATAAACAAAATCAGACTGATTAGCGTATTTTTACCATTGAAAAAAACATCGCGAAAATCAGCTATTTTTCGACTCGTCACTCTGTGATGATCCGTCAATATTGACATTTGACAAGTTTCAACGTGGTATTCGGCAGAATTTCAAAACCCGGAACCTTACGCCAGGTGATTTGAATGACGTTTATAAATTATTTCATTTGACGAACGAGCGTTGTATCTGCATGTCGCGTTGCGTATCTTATCGCTATTTTGATGACATTGATACCGATTGTAAGTGCAACAACGCATAATATCCCGTCGATTGAAACTGAAATAGCGGCGTAATGACGGTGGGTAACTCGCGATAAAAGCTTATCAATGACGATATCGTTCTCAGTATAATTCTTTGGATCAATAATCGCGGATTTAGTTATCGTCGCTGATTTCGCAATTTTTTAGACACTGATTTAACCTTGATAAATTTGTATCCGTTTAAAAAATCGAAAGCCGTATTTAAAAAAAGAAAGGAAGCATACCTTGACATCGCCGAACATTTCGACAAGATCGTGCGATCCACTTCCTAACGCCAAATGGTACAGGATATCCTGATCCATAAGCTCGATATTTGGGTTCCTCAAGCGGACCGATCCATCTGAGTACCTGGAAAAAAATTCCGAAACAATATTGAGTCATACATTGTTGATTTTTATAAAAATGGTCTTTATGTTCCTGCGTATTTTGTATGCTATCATTCGACTGATTTCTTTTCAATGCATTATCGTGGGCATTGTTTTTGCAGATGTACAGAAATAACGTTTATGCGAGATTGCATCGATTTGCAGATTTGCTTTAAAAAAATTGGTTCTCCGCTGGCATGGCTGGTTATCTTGAAGCTGCAGAAGCTGTAATTGAGATGAATGTTTTGTACGATGGAAAAGTAGGACATGAGACGTGTCCCTGGATTCATAGAGGATGCAGTGTGTAGCTCCACTAATATTCCTGTAAATGTATCGACCCATGAACTGAATTTTTATATGCAAGCACATTCAATATTGCCCAGTGGAGAAATCGTTGCCAAGCAGAAGTGCTGGTAAAATTCGAAGATTCGAACACATTCGATCGGGCTATGAGGCAATCAAAAAGCAAATATAAAAACCGCGTAGCAGCATCTGTCGAAGCAGATCCGGAGAATGCATGACCATTTCAGAAAAAAAGAGCACAACATATTCTTCCGCTGTCAGGACCGATTCCGTGAAAGATCAGGTATGAGACGTAGGGTAAAAAGAGGAGATGAAACGTTTTCCGCAGTCCCGAGGGTCGCATCAGAGGATGAAGGTACCTGCGTTGCTGCCGGACCTTTCCATCACTCAGCACAGCGGAAGAAGTCTCGACGGCACAATACATGAATGATGGAACTCAAAAAGTATTCTTCGGGTTTGCATGTTCCCTTCACTATGTGCCTTGTAATACTATAAGTATAGTTTGCTGTTGAAGGAAGGATCAGTCCCTTCTCTTCCCAAGGGGAGCCAGAAGGGATCGAAGAAAAGTCTCACATTTCCGAATTCCGTCGCGGCCATGGTCCCTCCATAAAATGAACAAATTAAATATACATCTTAATTTCCATCTTCAATCATTGATTACTCTGATGCTCCATTTGTGGAATTGGCTGGATCGGACAGGGACTGTAATTACTCGCTGAAAAAATTCCGAACAAAGACAAAAGGGTACTAAAAGACATCTGCTTGTGAAGCAATCACCAGATAGTAAAAAGGTCCGTGTCGAAAGAACAGGATGGCAAGCACTTGAGGAATCTCGGGGATCGCAGGATGCGAACCACGTGATTACAGTGGTACGAGATGATTTCTTCAACGTTTTCTTTTACTTGCACTTTCCGATACACCTGGATACACGCACTCTCGGTATTATAGCTTGCGGTTATTTAAGTACCTGACTTCGCTCGCGGGTTCCCGAGGACAGCAACACTTTGACGGTCGTGTCGCCGGAAGTTTCAGGTGGCACTCGTGGTTATCATCGACCGAGAGCTCTTCCCGTCGTTCGCAACTGCAGGTTGGCATTTTCCCCCCCTTTTTTGCCTCCTTTGGTACAACCTCGCACTAATTTGTCTTCAGAGGCATTCACGGAAATGGCCGTGGCTCGTTCTACACCGGCAACGATGATCACAATTTTTCGCAACTTCGGCCCTCGACGCAGTTGCTTATCTTGTCATTTATAAACTATTTCACGATGTCATGAAGCTTTTTCCAAATGTACGATGTGGGAATTTATTCAATTGTACAAACATAGGCTCGTATCAGCCGCACATGGAGTGACAACTTTGAACAAAAAATGTACTCGTTCTTCCGCAAAATGACGTGTGAGTAATGTCCCAAAGCAGGAGACACTTCGAACGCCTCTCTTGGAATAGATCCGGTTTGTTGTGTGCTGAGGCCTTTATAGTCGTTGACCAAGTCGTCGTCGCCCCACCACGCTCACAACCGTTCGACCACGAGAACATTTACTACACCATCGCTCATAAAATCGCGCGCGCGGCTATGTGCCAATACGTGAATACGGCTGCATACAGATTCAACACGACGGCGCGATAGAATCGAATCGAGGAGCAATTCGAACTTGATACGGAAAAAACTCTGTACTAGAGGGAACGAAAAACGTTACACAATTTTTCTGTCAATTGCTCACGATTTGGATTGGTTTCCTCATAGGGGCACAGTTGGTTTCGAAAGAAAATTACGTATGCTCATCTTGGAGTGTTCAAGATATTCCCATCTGTCTCGGGATAGAGATAGTGTGTAAAATTCAAACAATCGTATCTCAAAGACTTGGCCAATTGTGCTCGAATGTGACAAGTGGATCTGCGAGTCCCCCTTCACACGGTTGTTTTTTATCGACTTGGAGAATCTACACTTACCGGAGTATCGTAGATTCGATCGAATTCATTTTCCTCCAAGACCATTCCAGCTACTACGATTTTTTAAATATAAATGTTTTACTGCCTTTGTTGCCGAGTTCTCATTTTTCAACCGATTTCACGGATTTGTGCGAATTCGTGAAGGTACACTGAAAAAAAAAATTCGTTCATCCATCCAAAATTCAGTTGGTTTAACAAAATTGTATCTTAAATACGTTCAACTTGATTTTTGATTGGCATAATAAAACAGTATAGTTGGACAGTAACCAAATATACATTTAAAACTATCTGCTTATTTAGCATGTCTGAGCAACTGTTAAAACAACAGAATTTCGAGACAACAAAATGCATTTTGCACATTCAACGATTCTTCTTTCTCAGTGTACGTGCAAATCTAGTAGTGGTAGGATTTTATTCCTTCTTTGGCCTTTTAAGGGTGTTTACATAAATGCCCCTCGCTACTCATTTATATTAATTATTTCACATTGGTTTTCTTATGGCTATCCTACTTGCTAGTTCCTCCAATTGTCTGCATTTTTAGTTGCTCTTCTATTTTTCAGTCAATTTCTAAACTCCCGCTATTTCCCAACCATTGCTCCAGCTTATTTACTATTTCCTGGTTTAGTTTTCCTTCAATTTTCGTACTCGCGCAAATATGTCTCAAATGCTCAATTGCCTGCTTGCATATTCTACATTTGGCGTCTCCTTTTTCCCGCTTTCCCGATGATTCCGCATCTTATCCCCAGTCACAATTCTCCGCTAATCATCTCCTCCCAAAATTGTTCCATGTGTAAACCGATTTTCCCCTGTTTGTATTCCTTGCAGTATGTTGACGCATCGATTTTGCTCCAATCGTATTGAATTTCTTGTTCGATCTTCATTTTAATGCCTTTTTCGTCAAAAGTTTTCAAATACTTCAGGTAATTAAAAAGTTTTTATCACTTTGGATAATTGCAAAATTTTATTGGAATCATACAATTCATTGTATAGAGCTATATAGTATCTTCGTAAAATAAAAAATGAAATGAATGATTTTATTCTAACATTATTTCGCAATTATCCAGTGATCAAAATTTTTGCATGATGTTGAAGATTGCATCGTGAAAACGCGACGAAAATTAATTTTTTCGGGGCATTTGTGTTATAAAAATCAGTTCAACTTTTTCAGGATCCTCATTAACAATCTACAATCCAAATTGGCAGGAAAATATTTTCGTTTATAATGAAAATAAAGAAATGAAAGAAGAAAAAATCATTTTCGTTGCATTCCAACGATGCAAACTTCAACACCGCAGTTTTGCAATAATCCGAAATGCCCGAAAATATTTGGCCGGCAGTGTGTATATTGTATATAACAGAAAAACGAGAAAAAACTTATTATAATAATTTATATTTATAACATTATCACAACACAGGAAAATATTTTTCACAATAACAGTGTCGTGTTATTCTCGGAAATAAATCGATAATATTATTAGTAGTAGTATCGGGTGTCTCAAAATGACCTGACATTTTCATTTATTAATAAAACGTATTATTTATTTGTAAAGGACGAATATTTTTATTTTAATATAAGATACAAACATGGAGGTTATGTGGGGAACAAAATATCCGATTAATCGCCGCCTCGTCCCTGTTTGCAAACGTTCATTGTTTTGACGAAATTTTCAATAATATTTTGCCGTAATTCCGGACTAATTTCATTAATGGTGCGTCCAATTGCTTCCTCGAGCTCCGGAATAGTCTGTGGATCATTGGCATACACTTTTTCTTCCAAAAAACCCCAAAAAAAGAAGTCCAATGGCGTCAAATCGCACGATCTCGGTGGCCAATTCACTTCGCTCCGGCGCGAGATAACACGACCATGAAACTTCGTCTGCAATAACTATGCAGTAACAATGCAGCAAACAACGATTTCTATGCGTTGCTCAATTGCATAATTCTTCATGACTAAACCGCAATACTTCGTGATGCCAGTTGTCAGAGATTAGTACTCGATGTTCGCCACAAAAAATGGCGCGCAATTTAAAATGTCAGATCATTATGAGACACCCTTTAATTTCTCGTACTTCATCCCTTAGCCCTTTTTGGCTACCTACCATCCCCCATCTTCACCTGCGAATGGATTTAACAATCGTTAAATGCGTTACGATAATATTGACTGCGCGTCCGGCTTAATGCGCACTTGAGAATGGACATCTTATCTTGGTATTTCGAGTGGCATCGACAGATCGATTGAGTTATGAAGAGACAAGACCGGAAGGTTTTGTCTACTCGGTCCATTGTTCTGCAGATAAAAGGAAGGCTTTTCGCACAACAACTAAGGAGTTTGAAACCGGCGAACTTTCGACTCGTGACTATTGCCATAATTGCAAAATTTACCTGACAACTGTTCAAGGGAGCGGAATTGCATGAACACGTAAAGCAAGATAGCTCACGTTCGCTCACGAATACGTGACGAAATAAATGGATCTAACTGAGATCCAAGGCTGCAGTTTCCGTAAATAGCTCTTGATGGAACTACAATGCCTTTCCTTGCACTAGACGCAATCATTAATTTGAAAAACCTTTGACATTTGTGATGCACGAAAGTAGGGCATTCAAAATTTCGAAACAACGGTGCTATGACGTTTTCCATTCGTGTTTTTGCGGAACTGACACTGTATGACGACACAATATCGGAGTAACCGTTAGTTGCCATTTTTTTTCTAGTCTTCGTAGTCTTGCCGGTATTACGAAACGGATCCGAGTTGATAAAAAATGTCGATTAGCGCGTAATAAGAATCGCCGAAAACAAAACTGACACAGCATTTCAGCGTAACGAGGGGAATTCGACTCGTGCGAGCACGAGGTTTCAACTGATCGAGAATATCGCTCGACGAGACCAACCAGACCCGCGGCGGAACTCAAGTTTTGCGGTTGGAAGCTTTGGCCGTTCGCCAAAAGTGTTGTTTGAAACCGCTTGTACTAAGCTCGCGATCTAACATTGAACGTATATGTTACATCTTCTCTGCCAAGTTAACCCAGGCACTCGCAAAGCCGATCAAGCACACCAATTATTTTCGCGTATGGATCACGACTATTTTTTTCGCACTACTCACTCGCCATAATGGCCTTGCGGCTACAAGTAAGTGGGGAATTTTTTTTACACTCAGTATCGCGCACCGTATGGGATTCTGCCCGACAGAAGACATCTGCATTTTTTCGCCTTTTTTCAATTTGTTATTACTCGTAAAACAAATCGTAAGACATGATATATTTTTCTTTGATACCTTAAGGGGTTACCCCCACTTGCGATTTTGAAAAAATCGATTTTTTTTATTGCATTTTTTTGAAGTATAAGTATCCGGAATAGATGACTCTATGTAAGTTTACAAAAAAAAATATTTTCTTCGTGTAAACTGAAATTGAAACTTTAAACGCCTTTCTCAAAATGGCATTTCTGAAGTCGGTGACCAAGATTACTCGAACACTAATGAACCGATCTTCTTGAAATTTTGCAGGCTTATTTAATACATAAAAATGTAGTCTTTAATCGTTCGATTTTTTTTTCGAGAAAAAATGGCCTTTTTATAGCCAAAAAACGGCCGTTTTTTTTCGTTAAAATCGAACCATTAACTTTGACTGTCCGCCATTTTGTGAAAAATGAATATTTTTTAAAAGCCTTCGATTAAAGACTAGTTTATACTTATATTTGACTAAATCCATCCGCATTTTTTTTTCAGATGATCCACTTCGCCGCAATGTTGGTCACCGCAAACCGTGTATATAAAAACATTATTTCATTGACGGCCATTTGCCACTAAACAGTGTAATATTTTTCAATAAAAAAATTACTGAAAGTTCTTCAAAATGTGTTCTTTAAGATGGTATATTGATCGATTAAAAAAGTTTTGTAGTTTTCTTTAAAAAAATTCATGAAAAAGGCATTTTTTTGCGCTACAAGTGGAGGTAACGCCTTAAGGAGGAAGATACCTTTGGGCGAGGCAAAAAATTGCTGATTTTCGTGACTTTTTTTAAGGATAGAGTTCTTCACCATTTTTTAGACTTTGGATATTTTATTACTACTGTTGATTGTTGCGTGGTTTTTTTATTAAGCTTTAAAAATGGCGGACGTATGGCACAGTCATCTAAACTGCATTTTCAAAACTGGCGTGTAATGTTGAAGTTTGCATCGTTGAAACGCAACGAAAATAATCTTTTTCCAATTACCAATTTTTTGGCAAATCAAAGCTTCTGTGAACTTTTCTAAAATCCTTATGAGAGATCACAAACTTAAATCTATCAAAAGTTATTTCGGATAACAATGAAAATGGAGAGAAACGAAGATGAAATAAAAAATTCGTTGCATTGCATCGACGCAAACTTCAGCAACATACTGACGTGACGTATAGCTAAAAAAACTATTCGATCGATTGTGATGAAATTTCGTATAGATCTTTCGAACCTTATTGTCTAAAACGTGATCCTAAATGTTTCTAAAATTTAAAAAAAGTATTTTTTATTGCAAAATGTAGTCTTTTCTTCGGAAAATCCAATCTTTTTCTTTCAAAGCATACAATTTCATCGGTTTTTGACATTTTTCACTTTTTATTCGTTCATATTCTATGCATGAGTGTTAATGAAAGATAAATCTTCGTTGATTTTTTTTCAGATTAATCCCGTCAACGCTACGTGTCACGCCGTCTGAGAACGTCCGCCGCAACCCGTTTAGAAGACCGTGCCATACGTCCGTCATTTTGAAGATTGATGAAAAATTAAAAAATACCATTTAACAGCTAAAAGTAGTAATAAAACATACATTGTGTCGCAAAAAAGGCGAAGAAATATTTCCTTCTAAAAAAAATCATGAAAATGCGCCATTTTTCCTTCGCCCAAAGATATCTACCGCCTTAATTTAAATTTATTGTCGTTTTTTTTCGATAATAATTTACGATTATTTATTATTGCGTCGGCCGCAAGATGAACTCAATATAAAAAAAATGGAAAAACTTCCACCGAAAAATCGGATGATAAAAGATTCATAGAAATTAATATTAGTCATTGAGTTTTACTCGTATTTACAAATGCAGAGGTTTAACAAATTTAACTATGGAATTTGCAAAATCAAACATTCAACAAATTTATCTTACAAAAATGAATTTTAATTGTGGCGTTTTACGTGTACTCATATATTTCAACGCGTTTCGGTCGTAGGAACTAAAACCGAACATTATGAAAATACATGCAATGTCGTCGTAAAGTTATCGCGAGGCTGGAAAGATTTTCGTATTTTAAAATTTTCCGCGAACCCAAACCTACAGAATTATTGGTACAGAAAATCGTACGAAATATGACTGGGATGCTTATCGTTGATCATGAACTGTACTCAATACCCTTATTCGTGAATGTCGTACTGCATTAGGAAATTCACTTCTTTTTTAATCATCACCCAAGCCCGCCCATGTCACAGGAACGAACTTAGATTTTTCCTCACCTATGCACGTAGTAGCCATAAGAACAAATTACTAAATTATTTCCGTGTAACGCCCAAAATGTCGCTAGACAGAAAAAAATTGAAGACGGCGTGAAAACAATGCATTAATAGATTGCGCAACTGAATCCTGCTGGGTTTTTCTGTTACTCACAATTTTATCATGATCGATATTTTTTATCGCCGTGATTAACGATTTTATGTAAATCTCGACCTTTCTTTCTTCCGTCGTATCTTTTTCAAACGTGTATGATAAATGTACTGCGTAAATCTGGTATAAAAGACCATTGTATTCGTTTCAGAGGATTCGCGGTGAAATAGGACGACGTAAAAACCCCCGCAAAAAGAGAAGTTTTCACATATTTTTTTCAAGCTCCCTTCATCCGCTTTTAATCTCAATTTTCCAAACTTCCACTCAACTTGCACAACGGTAAATCACTAAGGGCTAACACCACTGTTAACGTATAAAATTGGAGCGATTTTTTTTGTGCAAGGACAAGTAAGTGGATAATAATATTCAAGGATATTACTAGTCATATCTTTGAGTGAACAAAAAAAAATTAATATTCAAAAATTTCTCAAAATGGTGACGCTCTGCGGCACGCAGTATAACTGACGCAAATTTGAATGTAGAACCCTTTTTTAAATTCCATTAATTTACATGAGTACAGCTAGAGAGATACGTTGGGGATTTTTTAAATAGGAATTTTTGTGTAATTGGCAAGCATTGAAAGTAAAAACTCAATTTACGACAGAAAAAAAGAAAAATAATTTGTTAATAAATAATGTTATAATTAACTCACGAAAAATTCCGCACGTATTTGTCTTCGGAGTGTTATTGTCAAGATGTGCTCAAAATTTGGAGTGAATAGAATGAAAATTGTTGGAGTTATACTGCGTGCCGTTTTGCAAGGCCTGCGAGCATTTTTTTACAGGTGACAAACTTTTTTCCTTATTTTAAATGGTTCAAAGCATCTCTCATGAAAATTTAGAAAAAAAAATTGAAAATTCTACAGTGGTTTTACCCCCTAAATTTGGACAAGTTTCCGGGGAATGTAATTTTGTTCAACAGAAAAGCGCATTTAGATCGAAAATCTGTTTTAAAAAAAGTCTTCGTTCATATACATATTGAATGCAGACACTCGTAGATAAAATGATTTCATCGCCAACTCGTTATCTCCGTCGAGAGGATCAATGATCAAATCGTAATTCACGCATTGTTTATGAACACTCGATTTGATAGGCTCTGTGAGCGATGAGCTCCTTTATATCCGCTTGAATGGGTCGCAAAAGACGAATATGAGTAGGGATTGATAATTCGGAATAAAATGCACACTCAGCGCGACTGTAACATGACACTACCACGGCAGTCGATAAGGCAAGTGATATAACGCATCAGATGCATCCGCATATGGAAAAAAAAAATTGCGTTTAATCGTCAAATGAAATAAATAGCACAGTGAAAGAAAACCGTGTGACGAATTGAAATAAACACTCATACGTCGCAGTCAGACCTCGACATCGATTAGTAATATTTGAATATTGATGCACTCAAATCAACGACGACAAACGATTATGTTATTTAGATAGCCGAGTTCCAATGAACTGCGATTCATTTCCATTAAATCCCGGCGACTTATTTGTCCTCTTAAGGCGAGACATACATTTAGACGGAAAAAAATAAGCAATTTAGAGGAATTTTTAAAACTGAGAAATACATATTCTACATTTATCAAACTGTAGGTATACTTTAATAGTATATTTAAGTATACAAAACAATGTTTTAATCCATTTATCGTGAAAGTGGCGATGCTGTAGCAGAGTGTTACAGCAAGGCAGACTTTGATTGCCAAAAAAATTCAACAAAAATTCAGTTAAAACGTGTATAGTTTCTACTTGACAGTAATTTAAATGAAGAAAATTCGAATTTAAGAGAATGGCGCGTAATTAGAAAAAAAATCACCATTGCACGTAAAAATCCTGTAAAATTTTTGTATTAAAAAAATTGTTTTTATTTATAATTAAAAAAAAATTCTCGTCAAGTAGAAAGTATCAACATTATCAATATTTCTACCAACTTTCAACTCAATCGGCTTAATAGTTTTCGAGTAATCCTGCACGCCAATTTTGAAAAGGCAGGTTTAGGAAAACGCGTTTAAAGATTACGTTGAATTTGAATTAAATTGCACGAGGTACTTGGGGTAACTTATTACTTAAGTAATCTGTTACAAAGTAATTAAATGATCAATTACATTAGTAATTGAAATTGTTTGTCGTTAATTTAATTACTTTTTGCCCATCTCTGCCTGCCCCTCTGCGCTTTTTTCGAATCTCACTTTGAAACTTTCGGAAATATCGATAGATATGAAAGAACATGACCTGACTGATTCATCAACGCCGAGCCCGAACCGCTGAAGCTAATGACGTGTAATTTGGACAGTAGGTTTCTTTTTGTGACAAAAGCACCCACTGAGAAGGGATTTTTCGAAATTCAGCCCTTGAGGGGAGAAAAGGGGCGGCAAAGTTTGTATGGAAAGTTTTGAAAATCTGGTCGGCTTTACTCGACATTTGGTATACATGATACCAAATACATCTTGATACAATTGATCAAACACGTATTTCAGCGTTTTTAGAAAGTCAACCCTTAAGGGGAGAAAGAGGATGACAGTTTGTATGTAAAATAAAAAAATTTGGCCAGCCGGTTTACTTGAAACTTAGTACCTTCAACACAATTCTACGTGTTCCTTGAAGAAGGGGCTATGCCAGTATGACGCTTTTGAAAAATCGATTTTTTTGCCTTCTTCGACATTTTATACTTTCAAGAATATCCTGTAAAAATTTCAAGGCCGTATCTCTATCATTTTATCTTGTAAAAATCGATAGTTAAATCTTTAAACGCGTTTTTCTCCAAATGAGATTTTTCAAATTTGCTGACATTGTAACGCAAAGAGCAATTATCCGATTGACTTGAAATTTGAACTGAGTACTCTTGAATATATTTACTCTACAATGACGTAGGATATTTTTGATTGGATGAAAATTGACCATCTGGCATTGAAAAAAACGACCATTTTATAGGCAAGAAAACAGACTTTTTTTCATAACTACGCCATTTTGTTAGATTTTGATTTTTTTTCGAAAATCCTACGTCATTGTACAGGAAATACCTTCCAGTTTAACAATATTTTTTCCTTTTTCGGTTTCAGCTACTCAATCGGCCGGAACCATGTCAGCAATGGAGGAACTTTTTTTTGGCGCCTCCGAAGGCAGCGCATAAGTCGCTTAGATCTCAATATTTTTCTATGAAAAAATGATGTAATATAGATCAAATATAGCCAAATATAATCTCAATTTTCCTAAACATTTAATTGAGTACTTTTCTTCCAAAAAATTCCCGAAAATCACCCAAATTTTCAGCGTTCACACTGGCATAGCCCCTTAAACATTTCAGGAGCACATTTCATTAAGGAGCATTAAACACAAGTCTACGCGAGCGAAGCCGCGGGCGGAAAGCTAGTCATACATATATAGTTCTATCGTTTAAAGAGAAAAAATAAATCGATCTTTTTATCACTGTACATGTATATCCTGGCTTAAGTTTCATGCATTCTCATGCAAAATTGAGACTTCCATAAATTTCACTTCGCATACTGGATGACGTTCAAGTTTGCATCGCTCGAATGCAACGATTCCCTTGTTCATTTCACATCTATGTATTTTTTATCCAAAGCCTCTTTTGCGAATTGAGATAATCAATCTATAATTTAAAAAAAAACGTAAAAACGTTAGAGATTTCACATCCTAAAACAGTACAAAAAATTGAAGAATTCAATGAATTAATTTCCGTTGCATTCCGACGATGCAAACTTCAACATCATGATACTGGATACCAATGATGTCGAAGGGATAAAAAAAATCAAACCAGGGCATTGTTTCATTGCCAGAACACATTCCGGAGTGCAATATCCTGTCTGGAATATTTTTTGTGCCACAAAACAGCGGAGACGTTTCAACCCGACGATGAACGTTCCATCGCTCCTCTTTCGAGCTGTTTTTTTTCACGATATTGAATTTTTCTCGCTTACCTCCATAGCTCTATCGACGGAAGAAAGTTGTGATCGTGCAATATAAGTATACGCTTTCAACGGTAGACGAGCGCAGGTAAAGAAAAATAATGAGGCGACGCGCCGTCGACAAGTGTGCAATACATAAGCCTGTAACGTGCGGGGGAGTCACCATGAAGAGAATCGGTAAACGTCAATCAGACGTCATCGACGTTTTGTTGGGATGATTAAAAATTGCGATCCTACTGAGAGCTCGTTTAAAAAATGGGAAGGTACAATCGGAATAACGAAAGGATTATGGCCCTTGAATGATGATTGGCAGTTCCAACAGTGAATCACGCAGCTCTGGCTGTTTTAAATCATTTCAGTACAATGAGGAATGGATACGAGAAAAAAAACGTAATTGAGTCCTCCTGTTCCATCACAGCTTAATTGAACGACGAGTGATCCTACTGACTGGACTGACAGACCATTTGTGCAAATTATAGTCCATGGCAGAACGACGTCAGAGTGAGAAGAGCTGGCTGGACCTCTCATCCGATTGCATAATTGAAAATCTGTAAACTAATAACGACCATCCCACTGAACGGATTGAACCACTTCCCGTAATTTTTAACGTGTTGAATTAATTCGTCCTTTTATTTATGGAAATACCAGCCCTGTCCATTGATATTTCACGATATTTTTGAGTCATTTTGTCATCAACATCAGATTGCTTGTAATGAGACCATCAGTTGCAACAAAATGCCAACGATTATTTATTTTCTCGTTGTTTTGATTCTTTCCCGTATTGACATGCCGGCAACCGGGTGCGGCCGCTTTTTTTATTGAAAGAATTCCGTTGCGAAGGTATGTTCGAACTTCCAATACCCCACCCAAATCAATATTTCGCTACAGCTATGGAGTCTATCTTGGTGCCCAAAACAAATCGATATCACATGCTATACAGCCCTCGAGCTTTTTCGCCCTGTATCGCCCTTTGCAAAACCCGTCGAAATTATTCCCCTCTGCCCGTGGCGTTAAAAATTACGACGAATCCGGATTATCGATTAGATTTCGCCGATAAATATTGACATATTTATAGGCTGTTGTGTTGGCGCATCGATCTTTCTGAAATTCTTTGGGCTTTTTCTAGATGTAAAAATATAGTATTTGATGGAAGAATTTTTTTTATGTATACTTTCAATTTGATAAACGAAAAATGTCCATTTTTTTGCAAAAATCAAAACTCACTTCGAACACATGTCATTTTTTTAAATTGGATATTTCGGAAATTCCTTCGATTGATCACAGGATAATCTAATGCTGTCGAACCTCGATATAACGAATCTCTAGGGAAGTTCGTTATATCGAGATCATGTTCCTTAAAATGTTCTTTGAAAAAAATATATTAGTATCATAAATAAAGGGATATTTTTAAAAGAAATAATGGTTAGTTGAGAGCAATTTTTACAAGCAATTAGCAATTAGAGCACAATGTATATTATTGTGTCGTTGTATCAAGGTGTCGAGAGTCTATCGGAAGGGAATGGACAAATCTTCCTTATATCGAGGATCTCGTTATATCGAGGTTCGACTGTATACTAACGAAATCTGTTTGATTTTTAAATCGATTAGAATTAACTATTTTGACACAAAAAAATTACACAGTGTTCTTCACATAATACTTTTTCAAATACCTCATTTTCGTAGATATATATCAACACGATTTTCGAGAAAAAAAAATCCAAAATTGAGCTGTTGTCGACTGTTCCAACCAGGCATAACCTTATAAGGAGCTCCTGTATCGTAGAATAACAATTATCGCTGCAAACATTCTTTTCCGCCCGTGTCCAAGTTTTTGTAATAATCAACCTTTTCATTGAGTAAATTTCGCATTATTTTATTATCAGGTGTAAAGATTATTTCACACGAACAATATTTGATCAAAATTGTATGAATGAATAATCGCTATTTAGCCACGTAAATACTTGCCATTCCGAGGATTTCAGAATGGGGAGATGATCAAACGCGATACGACGGGGTTCGTTCCCGGTGAATGGGTGAATTGAATTGACGAGAAGCCTGGCGATGCTGATAAAAGGACAGGACATACAAATATAGAAGTCATGCGGATACGACACGTTGAACGGGGTGTTGGATCGATCGGCGTAATCGAATTTCCGGAAGCAATATACAAGGATGCTCGTGATCGCTCCGTTTCACGCCCACGGGTGATGAAGTACAGTGAATGGCCAGCCTAACAACTTACAAAGGACTCGGGTGTGGTGTTGGCTGGGGCTCTCGAAACTTTGCGGTCTCAATTCGTTCATCGCGTAACGACGAGAGTGAATAAAGCCTCCAATGCATTTATCGCACTGCACTTCTATACAAATATTTCATACAATGATCCAAAAATCCTTCAGCAAAATCGTCAATCTGGCGATTATACTCTTATCTTTCCTCCTTTCAACGATTTCTCCCCACTACGGTCGTTTCGATTCCGCGCGAAAAAGACTATAAATCGCAAATGGAAAATTCACGGAGCGTTGAAGCCATCATTGGTAAAACGTATCCCTTTTAAATCTAAAGTGTTTTTTTTTAACAATTCACTCGATAAATTCTCTGTCTACGAGGATGCCAATCACTGTCCCGTTTTCCCTTCACGTGCCAACGACTGTGGCATCTGTCACGTACCGGTGCAGATCGCTTGAGCCAGCTGGCGACACGTTCAGGCATTTCTCGTGTCGCCACAGCTATCTCACCCCAAGTTAAACATCGGCAAGTGCTGCCAGAGTGCAGCAAACGGGTTAATACCTCACGCGCTCGGATCTCATAGTTGGCATGGCAACTGCGAACGGTCCAGAACCGGAAAAGGTATCCCTTCGTCTTTCACTGTTCAGAAAGTGACAAGAGCCAGCTATACGTCACCAGAGAAACAAGACTGAGCCGCAAACGTAGCAGGCCTTTTTGCCATATTTTAATTCAATTTATAATCTTTTTATAAACAAACTAATGATTCAAGCAGGACTTGAAATATGCTCGAACACATATTATACTCCGGAGCCCTTGAAAATCGGCGCGATTTATTCATAAAACCTCCACTAAACGTCACCAGCTATACGTCACGAGCTATACGTCACCAAAAAAACGAGACGGCAGGACAACAACTCTATGCTTTATTTCTCTATTCTCAGACATCTCTCTCCTTAAATATCTCTATTCTGGAGTAGGTTTGATCAGAAACATCTCTATTCCAAAATATCTCATGTATAAAACATTTCTCTGCTGAAACATCTGTAAACGTGGCATTGTGATCTTTACAAATGTAGTCGTAAAGATCACAGCATTCCGATCTTTACGAATATAGTCGTAAATGCCACAGCATTGTGATCTTTACGAACATAGTCGTAAATGTCACAGCATTGTGATCTTTACGAATACAGTCGTAAATATCACAACATTGTGACATTTACGAATATAGTCGTAAATATCACAGCATTGTGATCTTTACGAATATAGTCGTAAATATCACAGCATTGTGATCTTTACAAATATAATCGTGAAAATCACAATGCCACCATAATACGGTTGTGAAATATTACTGCTCTCAAATATCTCCATTCCACAATCTTTCACTAATGGCACTGACATATCTATAGAGGTGGCATTGTGATCTTTACAAATAGTCGTAAAGATCACAATGCCACCATAATTCGGTTCTGAAGTATTACTGCTCCTAAATATCTCCATTCCACAATCTTTCGTATCCGAAACTTTTCTATTCTTAAATGTCTGTATTCTTGAAAATCTCATGTGTTTTGGATGTCACATACGATTTTGAAGAATACAGATATTTAAGAATAGAAAAGTTTTGGATACGAAAGATTGTGAAATGGCAGTAATATTTCAGAACTGAATTATTGTGGCATTGTGATATTTTACGAATAGAGATGTTTCGGCAGCGAAATGTTCTAGACATGAGATATTTTGGAATGCAGATGTTTCTGATTGAACCTGCTCAAAAATAGACATATTTAAGGAGAGAGCTGTCTGACAATCGAGAAATAAAGAATGGAGTTATCCTGCCAACGAGACTGAGCTACAAACGTTGCAGGCCATTTTTGCCATCTTTTAATTCCCTTTATAATCTCTTTACAATCAAACGAATAATTGAATCAGGACTTGAAATATGCTCGAACATATACTCCGGAGCCGTCAAAAATATCGCAATTTATTCATAAAATCTCGACCCACAAGATCCTCCAATAAGTGTCACTAAAAGTCAACCCTAAACAGAGCAGTCCCAGTTTTCAGGAGTTCCGAAATCTTATCACAGGGGAAAGAAAATCCGTTCTGCCACCCCACGGTTGAAAAGTTTCACAGCCATTTTCTCATACAAGTCCCCGTTCAATGGAGCCGCTGTGACTACAGTTGAATGCCAAAGCCTGCCGTAAGAGTGAAAGTTGGGTGGTTTGAAAATGAGGCTGCGCGCAACTGGGTTCGTCTTGATATGGAAATTCTCGCACAATGCATATATCGAGCTCGGTGCATCCATGCGACAATGCTATTCCACATTTTTCCAACATCCATTCACGGTTCAACGCCGTTTATTTTACCGTCAACTTGAATTCGTCGGTACGTCGACGCGCGAACTAAATATTCGCCTAGACACTTTCCGCAAGACGAACATAACTCAGGCGGCATGGGAGGTTTATTGATTTTTTTTATGTAGGAAAAAAGTGTATCCCGAAGGAGCGCGCTGTTACGTTTCTACCTGCGGACGTGAAGACACTTCTAAGAGCTTCTTATTAATAGAGCCACATCGATCGAGAGTCTCACCCGTTGCCAACGGGAAATAAGTTCCTGAGCTATACGTATGTATATGTATAAACAGTACACGTGTTGCGCGCAATACTCTCTTGTCGGGTCTGAATCGACATCGTTAACCGCACGCGATTGATCACACTGTGCGAGACAAAAAGAAAGAAAAATAAAAGCGAAGATCAACCCTTAAGGTATTTTCAGAATAAGTTACTACGATACGCGTCTCGCAAAATCATACAAAGAGCAGATAAGACTTGGACACCAATTTAATATAATGACCTAAATTTCTTTACGCAGTCGTTCTATTTTTTAAATATCAACAAATTACCCGGATGTCATATATTGCATTTATTTGAATATTCATTTTGTTGGATGTGGAAAACCGAATTATTGTCCTCTTAAAGTGCATTCAATTGTCAAAACAGCACAGGTTTTTATTATCTATGAAAATTGAACGGGGAAATTTGAAAAAGCAAAACGGGGGCTGTCATTCTCAACGGTAAGATATTGAATATTGCTAAAACATCTATTAAAATCAAGCGAATTGAGCAAAAGAGAATTTCCAAATGAAAAGATGTTCCAAAAAGTTGTATCGTGACAAGTGGCGAGGTTGACAACACTTTCGGGAACTGTTTGTCGCGCTATCCAATCGAAATTCGTACTTGTGAGTTTACTTCCGAGGACGATTGCATTTCCGACATTTTCAATGACTAGAGCGCAGTTCAAACTACATATTGTAGTGTTTCGTTAATTACATTTCGCCCACGCATCAAAAAGTTTCTCGTCCGTTTAAAGTTGGATGGTGAAATTCCGAGCTCTTAGTTACCGAGTGAGCCACCCGAAGGAAACATCACCGACGAATCAATGAACGATTAATGAGGAAATAAGAGAATTGATATCGAATGACATCAAAATCTCCACGCACGCATGAGCGAAAAATTATTCTCATCACAGGTGTTCTACAACGACGAAAAAATAATCCACACCTTTAGGAAGGAAAAAGCTTGAGCTACACATCCACTCGAAGAGTCTGAGAATCAACGAAGTGGACAAAAACATTCAGTCCATATGAAAAATATAATGAATTCATAAAAAACAAATTCAATAACGTTTTCCCCTAGAACGTGGTGATCAACCACCTAGCGGAGAGGGTCTTAAAAAATAACAGGGGAATATTAAACGACAATGGTAACGAAGTCTAGAACCAATCATTCGATGCTTCTCCCCAAAGCATCTGAGTTAGCGACCTCCTTTTATATTCTCCGAATAAATAATTACCCCTGAGCGAACGAGTAACCAAAAATATACGCTTTTAATCAGAGTGGCTTTAATTCCCATAACAGCGAAAAAATAAACATCAAATATCCAAATGGCAAATCGATGCAGACATCAACACCAAGACTCATCATTAGCACCTCATCACTCATATCGACAAAAAAGTACTAAAAAGAAATTTCAATGGCTCCGCGATCTTTTTTCAGCCGATTACATCGAGATCCACTTTTTCAGTACTTACTCGTCGATCTCATCCTCTTCAAGTAGCAGGCTCATCTTGGCAGTTGCAGAAACGAAATTGGCGCTGCCGAAGTTCTTCCTTTAGCTCAGGTGCTTCTTTATTTATTTATCGTTCCGAAGTTACGACGGCTGGGTGAGAACGGCGGATGAACGAGAGGGAAACCGCGTAGATGTAAAGTTTCAGGGTGTAGCCGCTTTGGGTTTGCACATTGGGTGCCTCGGATAGAGAGTCCTCTGAGACGTATGCGGAAGTCCTACGTGTATGAAGCGCTGGCAGCGTTTGCGGCAACATTCGATAGCTCGCAATGATATCCCCCAATTCGGCCACCGCGAGCCACCATGCACACACGACGAGCGGAAAGCACGCGAGAGGGAGAGAGATAGAACGAGAATGAGAAAGGGAGGAAAGGGAGGGCATTATTATTGCGCGTGCGCCCTACGTGTTTTACAACCCCCTCGTCCCCATTTCACCGAAGTAAAGATTCCTTTTGGTTCTACCGTGGTGAATAGCAACCCCTCCACGATCCGCCGGATCTTCCACCATCCCCCTTCGGCCCAGCCCGGACAAAGGTCGTCCAGAGTTCGCCCTCAGCACGGAGGGTGAGCGGCGCAAGGACGTGAGCAAATTTTCGCGCCAAAGGACTCTCGGCGGTTACTCGGGGCTCGGTTCTGTGAGCAAAAATTTGGAGGGCTCCTCGGGCAACTCTCCGAAACCAAAGGGAAATCGATAATTGGAAACGGGCGAGGAGGGAAGAGAGGGGGAGGAGGAAATTATTTTTTTTCTTATATCAGACTTTTTATGCGTTTTTCAGCATGATAATCAATATCATTGCTATGGACTCTCGGTGTAGTTGTTTTGTTATTAATATTCTCAAGATAATATAATGGACTCGTCGAGGATGAACGAAAATACGTCCTCGCACCGAAGGGTCCTGCAAACTCGGGGGGTAATTCTATATACGAAAATCACAAAGATCCAAACCTGTTACAGCTGATCCACTGTCATATTTAGATATTGCGATGACACGGTATCCGAAGAAAAAAAATGACGACGAAATGTCAAAAATGATGCACCCATTGGGGTAATTTTTTATTACGCGATCTAGCGATAATATACATTTAAAAAATGTACACTTATATCGAATAAATAAAATTATGAGTCGCATAGGAGGGATGGAAATAGCGCTGGTCAAGGGCGGATACAGAATTTTTCTGGGGGCACGGGGTGATGTAATTATTCTGGGACTCCTTGGGTTTTTTGTATAGTCGATTTAGACCGTGTGGGGGGCTCGTGCTATTTTTATTTTTCACCGCAACCAATAATGTAAGCGTTCAAGAATACCTACCAAAATTGTATTTCGTCTCACACTCCATAGACGCGTGCATCACTAGACCATAGCGAAGATATACTCTTTCCTTGCTTATCAACTGCTCACAATACCTAACGCACGTATTTTCATGTCGCGAGCCGCCTATTTTTTCCCACTCTGCATGAGAGCAGTAATAAAAGTTTTCCGGCCGGAGCCTCGAGCTCTATGATACACTGGGAAAAAAAACCAATGGAATCAAAAAAATATATTTGTTGATCCAAATGAATGTGCTGCTACGGAGTGCCACCGATATATGAGATTGTTACAATACTATAAATAATTGGAAAATGTCATTGATTTAAATAACATATTATTTTATTTGAAAAAGCTCTTCTGTTCTCCGAATATCTACATTATCCTTCAAATAAAATTATGTTCTATTGAAATTATTCTATATACAATCCGTAGATGTATGGATGAAATAATTAAGCGGTTGCTACAACATTTTTTATTTCGGACAAAAGTATGATCAATAGAATTAATTATTTCTTTACTGCATCGAAACGAATATGCCATGGGACGTAAGTTTTTCAATTTGTTTTAAATCTTCAATAAAAAGTGAGCATTAGAATGATCATCCACGATAATAGTGGAGAGAATATCAAATATCCAATGGAATATCCATGGAGAGAATAGCAGATATTCAACTGATAAGAACAGATAGTACACTTTGATCTTAGCCACAGGCCAAAAAGTGATACTCTTTAGAGTTTTTCCAGCGTTTAAGTAGATTTTCGGTTCGCGCTATGCTTACGACAAACGAGCGTGCGTGCGGCTTCTAGCGGTTACTCCGAGAACTACGGGTTTCCTTACACCTATAATTTCAGTGGCGCTCGGCCATGATTTGGTTGAATTTTTTCAATCAAATGCGCAAGAAACAATTTTTATTTTCGCATAATTTTTTAACCAATTCAGACATTTGCTTAATATTTTTCAATCAAAATAAGAGATTAATATTTTACCGAATAATGTACTTGGCAATCAGTATCGGATATGGTGAGAAAAATAACATATTTCCTCAATAGAAATTTTATCTGAATCGAACGAGCGAAATTCAATTTTTCTTGCGTACTCGAATCAACAATATTCATGTTATGAATTGAAACGATTTTTTGTTCGTTGCAGAAAATGCATTCAAAACTATATCATTTGTTCGCGATAATTTTTTAGATACTTTCAATAATATATTGTTCTCGGCTAACAATATATCTTTTGAATGAAAAAAAAAAACTTTTAATTTTATCATGTTATTAAAGTCAATAGCGTTTTGTTTGGACTAATAAATCCGATTATTTACACCAACAATTTTACAATTGAATCAACGAAATTTTATTCAATAATACCCATGATATTGGATCAATGATTTTTTTTCTCAGTGTAGGGATCGGCAAGGCGACATGGTAGAGATCCAAAATATCCAACTTTTATTGCTTCTCAGAAGAGATCGAACTCTCGTAATAGACGAAAAATAGTCACCTTCACTGTGCCCAAATTAAGAGATGACTTTGCCCTCTTGGCAAAGTCATCTCGCCCTTATAAAACCTCCTTGTCTCAACGACAAGCGCGCAGTCTCGCCAAAGTTTTTAACACCGATACACTGTTTGTAATCCAGGTCTTCCGCAGAAGAAAGTGATTCGACAGTAGTATCGAGCGTATATTATAATAGCTTAGTCTCAGTCAAGATTTGTACACGTCGTTACGCTGTCCGAAATCCGGGTCTTCGGTAGAAGAGTGTGATTCGGCGGAATTTTTAAAATCAACTTATATTGTTTTACAATCAAAAGGGTGTAACGACCAAATATTTCAAAGTACCAGTTATTGTTAATCCGTGGCCAGATATTTAGAAGAGTGCAAGAGTACGCGTGTGTTTTAAAGAAAGATTCAACGAAAACAAGAATACGAGATTGTAAATCGACGTCACCGCTCCACATTGTCAAAGTTATTTACCACATTATAAAATTTACTTGGAATGTACGAAATCATTCTTTCATCGAGTGTTTATTAAACTATAGTGTGACTCGAGATATTGAAGTCCGTTCATTACCAATTTCCTAAATCCATAAAAGAAACAAGATCTCTCGAGATTTCGAAGCAATCGTTCCCACATAATTATTATCCCGAAGAACACTCGTGACTCATAAGGGTAGTAATCCGAGTAAAGCGTTTACCGCTTGACGCTTATAACTATATATATATATATATATATATATATATATATATATATATATATATATATATATATATATATATATATATATATATATATATATATATATGTATGTATTTTTGACGGCATCGGACGTAACACCTCGTATACAATTTTTTGAGGGTTGTTGAAAAAAAAATGTTTAACTCTACGTGGACGTTTTCGTCCCAGTGCGCAAAAGCAGAAAAGTTACAGTGCGACCGCAAAAGCAGCAAAATTGTATTGCGACCGCGGAAGGTTGATTAGCCGAGCATGCAGCGATGCTCATTTTCAATTAAGTCTCGACGATTTCCTGCTAACACCCTCTGTGGTTTTATCGACCTTATCCTACGCAGGATTCCTGATACGTATTTCGATTACTATCAGCCTGTTGATCGCTACAATTATCCCAGAGTCCTCAATGCCAAAGAAATATAATCGACTCATCTACTCCTCTCATCCGGTCCGCTACATTTACAGAAATATTAATATTTTATTTACAGAATTTTTTTTTTTTATAATATTTATTTATAATATATTATTAATATTTACACGAAATAAAGGCAAAAATCAAGGTAGAAGTGGCACAGGGCCTGGAAAAGGTGACGGAATTTAAAGGGGGGAAAGAGCTCATACAAAGTATTGAGGAACTAGTAAATAAGGACCCAGTACAGGAACCCTGCGCATATAAAAGGGAATTCGAAAAAATGATAGAAGTTTTGCATAAAGGAAAGCGGCGATAAGGCAAACAAAAAGAAGGGAATAAAACAGAATGTATATAGGTATTTTTAAACATATTTAGGCTAGAGTGGAATTAGTAATGTAAGATTAGTTTTAAGGAGGTATTGATAAAGACATCAAATGTACTTCTGTGTAAAAACCCCTGAGGGGTTTGCCTGGAATAAATACGACTACTACTATTAATATTTACAGAAATATTAATATTTCTGTAAATTTAATATTCAAATAATTAATATTTCTGTAAATTTAATTCTTAAATAATTAATATTTCTGTAAATGTAATATTTAAATAATTAATATTAAATCCCTGCGAGTGCTTTATTGACATCAAGTAACATTTCTTATTTCAACTGTCCCTTTCAGAGTTGGCAGCGTGCAGAGGCCACCTGATTGTGAGATAACGTTCAAGCGCACATCTGCAGGCCTCTTCTAACGTCGAAACAAGATGCTGCTCATGTGGCAATTTGCGGGGAGTGGGATTATTGCCAAAGGAGCCCTGTGAACCACTCCTGGATCAAAGTGAGCCCTTACTTACCCACCTAAGGGATTCGATGAAATAGGCGGGATCTGAATCGGCGAAGCGTCCATCGATAGCGATCTAGGAACGATTGTGGGTCACCGGGAACGAATCATTTGCCTGCACATCCCTATAGGGATTTGATAGGGACGCCGCACGTAGGGAGTCCACATTGGAATCCAAGTGGATTCCGCGCTATTTGCCAATCAATGTGGTTGGAGAATTTTTCATTTGAAATTCTCAACCTCATTGGGATCCACTTGGATTCTGCACTCTTCCCCTATGAACGCCGTTTGAGAATTCTTGCCACGTTCTAATCGAAAATATGTGAAAAGGCACGAGAAAAAACTCGGCATAACTTGCACACTTCGTGAGAGTCCTCATGTGTGGTGATCAGGGTTGCAAATAATGCATTACTTTTTGTAATGCATTAGCGTTTTCATTACTCATTACATTACATTTTGTAATGCAAACAATTTCCATTACTCATTCCATTACATTTTGTAATGTGAAATGGATTTTTTTTACATTACAAAGTCCAATGTAATGAGTAATGGAAATATTTTACATTACAAAATTTAATGTAATGAGTAACAGAGATTTTTTACATTACATTAGTAATGTGAAAAAATTAATTACTCACTATCTTATATTTTGTAATGCCAAAAATTCTATTACTCATTACATTACCCTTTGTAATGTAAAAAAATTCCATTACACATTACGATGTAATGTGTAATTCATTTTTTGTCATTACATATTACATTGCATTTCTTAATGAACATGTTTCACATTATAAAATGTAATGTAATGAGTAATTGACATTTTTTACATTACAAAATCCTATGTAATGAGTAATGGAATTTTTTTACCTTACTGAATGAAATGTAATGGGTAATGAATTATTTTTTCATTACCCATTAAAAAAGTAATGAATAATGCATTACTTTTTCATTACTAATTTCGCAACCCTGGTGGTGATATTATGTCACAGTGTAGTATAATAAATAACAAACGGTAATTAAAATGGATGCTCAATAATGTGATTCAAATCAATTTTTAAGATATACTTTTTTAATGGGCTAGGCTACTGTGAAAATGACGAAGACTTGTTCGTCGCTTGAGGCAACTGGAATTGAAGCGGAAGGTCCATCGTATGGTGCAGGAATCGTAGATTGAAGGTAAACTTATGATTACACCGATAGAACTGCTACTAAAACTTTAAGGCGTGATTTACCTTTACAACGATCAACAAATCGGTATCTTTTTGTTTTTATTAAAACGATATACCTATGTAGAATATTTTTCCAAAGTTTGAAAGCGAAATACGAAAAACTTCAAACGTTACAGCCTGTCAACGCTGTGCCTCACCGCTCGGATTCGGAGCCAGCTGCGAAATACGGAAACCTTCAAACAATTTTTTCGCAAAACTGCATTTTCGCAATTGGCGTGCACGATTACTCTACAACTATTCAGCCGATTGAGTTGATACTTGGTAGAAATATTGATAATATTGCTACCTTTTACTTGACGAGAATTGTTTTTTTGAATGAGAAAAAAAACCGAATTTTCTAATCCCAATTTTACGGAAATTATTCGTGAAATGTTGATTTTCTTTGTAAATGCGTGCCATTCTCTGGAATTTGCATTCTCTTCATTTTAATTACTGTCAAATAGAAACTATTCATTTTCTAACTGACAAAAATTGAATTTTTTTTGCAAATCAAAGTCGACGGAAAGCTAGACTGCACGACGATAAATGAATTTTAAAAAATTGTTTCGATACTTAAATATACTATTAAAGTATACGTACAGTTTGATAAATGTAGAATAGTCATTTCTTCGTTTAAAAAATCCTTCCAAATTGCTTAATTCTTTCTTGTCTGAATGTATATCCCGCCTTAAACGCGTTTTTCTCGAAACAATGTTTTTCAGAAGGGTGTACACGATTTCTCGACATCTAATGAACGGATTGACTTGAAATTAGGAACACTTATTCAGTATAATAGTAGTTTAGTCTTAACCGACGTTTTTTTTCTTAACATCTTTTTCATAACTTACTAACAATAATCATGTCATTTTTTCCTCGAAAAATCGAAAAAAAAAGTTCAACATTTTTTTTATGATTAAAACACGATAACAAAAAAAGCTCGGTCAAGTCTTAGTTAATATAATCTATTTTAAGAAAAAAAATCTCTTTTTTCTGTTCCAGATCAGCTGGGTGGCCAAAATCGACTACACCGTTAAACCCGTCACGTTCAAAGGTCCTTTACGAGATTGTTTATAACTTCTTTAATTATTAATATTTTTTATGAATTTTGATACACAACTTTGTTGATGTACGTGCAAATAAATGCCCAAACGCTTTTTCAATCATCTTTCTTATTTCTACAATTTTTTTTATTATCATAACCCTGATTTTCGGGTTGTCACAGTAGCCATAAGCGATTTATACTGTTTTGACCCTGCGCACTCGCACTGGGACGATTTGGTGCCAAGCAAAATTTCACTTAATTCCTGGCAATTGTCAGCAATTCATAGCAACAAATATAGCTTTCGTACAGGAGCAATCATGGATTCACATTCTAGAAAAATTCAAGAGTAAACGTGAATTTTTGAGATCTTTAAGGGGTTACCCCCACTTGCGATTTTTAAAAAATCGATTTTTTTTATTGCATTTTTTTGAAGTATAAGTATCTGAGAATATGTCCTGAAAATTTCAAGTCGATCCGAACAAAATTGACTGAGATATGAGCGTTGAAAGTGAAGAATCCGTTGTGAAATTGAAACTTTAAACGCGTTTTTCTCAAAATGGCATTTCTGAAGTCGGTGACCAAGATTACCCGAACACTAATGAATCGATCTTCTTGAAATTTTGCAGGCTTATTTAATACATAAAAATGTAGTATTTAATCGTTCGATTTTTTTTTTCGAAAAAAAAATGGCCGTTTTATAGCCAAAAACGGCCGTTTTTTTCGTTAAAATCGAACCATTAATTTTGACTGTCCGCCATTTGGTAAAAAATGAATATTTTTTAAAATCCTTCGATTAAAGACTAGTTTATACTTATATTTGACTAAATCCATCCGCATTTTTTTTCAGATGATCCACTTCGCCGCAATGTTGGTCACCGCAAACCGTGTATATAAAAACATTATTTCATTGACGGCCATTTGCCACTAAACAATGTAATATTTTTCAATAAAAAAATTACTGAAAGTTCTTCAAGATGTGTTCTTTAAGATGGTATATTGATCGATTAAAAAAGTTTTGTAGTTTTCTTTAAAAAAATTCATGAAAAAGGCCTTTTTTGCGCTACAAGTGGGGATAACGCCTTAAACGTGATTTGACACATTGACAATTGTACGTAGATGTTTTCGTCCCAGTGCGACCGGGGAAGGAGCGAATCTACAGTGCGACCTCGCAGGGTTAAAGGGTCTTCTCACTTTGGACGCTAAAAGAGGCTATTTTCGCGAATTTTTTCATACGTTTATATTATAGATATTGATATAAAAGTTGTTACACTTAATAAATACACTATCGAAAAATATTTTAAAAATAAAAAAAAAATTATTCAAGTCACCATTTATAGACGAAAATGGTAGTTAAAAAAATGGCTTAAAAAAATTGTCGGTCTGCGCTGTTGATGAAATCTCGGAGATGGATCATCCGAAACAAAAAAATCAAACGGTTTTAAATTCAGTATGTTAATGGCTATAGCGCATATCATACGATTTTTGATATATGCAAAAATAACAAAATGTGCGGACATTTTTCGAAAAAAAACAAAAGAAAACATGTTTTTTACACCGTTTTTAGCAAAAAAAATAGTAAATTTTTTAATTAAAAAAAATCCTCGATATGCGCTATAGCTATAGTTATAAAGAATATGTGGTTAAAATTTCATAAGGATCGGTTCAGTAGTTTCGAAGATTTTATCAACAAGCCGTCGAAAAACGTTGTTTCGAGAAAAACGCGTTGAAAGTTCGTTTGGGTTACATAAATAAATTTAGAATTTTTTTTTACGTATCTCGAAAGTGTACTTATTAAGTGTTACAACTTTTATATCAATATCTATAACATAAACCTATTTTTTTAAATTAATGAAAATAGCCTTTTTTCGCGTCTAAAGTGAGAAGACCCCTCAAGATAAGATTCAAACTTTTTGAAGATTCACTCATTTTGTATATCTATATAGGGTGTCTCAAAATGACCTGACATTTTTATTTAATAACAAAACGCATTATTTATTTTAAAATCACGAATATTTTTATTTTAATATAAGGGACAAACGTGGAGGTTATGTGTGGAACCCAATATTCGATAAATGGCCACCTCGTCCCTGTTTGCGAACGTTCACTCTTTTGACGAAATTTTCAATAACATTTTGGCATAATTGCGGTGACCATGAAACGTCGTCTACAATAACTACATTGTTCCGCCCGCAGTGTCGCAGGTTGCGCCACCTTGTTGAAAGAATGTGTCTTCCAAGTCCATGCCGTGTATGCCATTTATCGTATATTGTGTTCCACACATAACCTCCATGTTTGTACCTTCCCAGGTAGCGTGAATGTCCAATCGACGTCGGTAAGTTGCCGTTGTCAGGTTATCTTTAAGACATGACCGTAAGATAACTATTCGACATCTTTCAAATGACATCCCGTATAATACTGCGTAAAGTTATTTTTTTTATGATCTCTTTTGGCGATGAAAACGGATGTCTAAAAGGTATCCCAAAATTTTACCCAACTGATGACTTTTTCAAGTTATCGAAAAGTTATCTATTTACTGTTATCTATTGTATCTAGTTAAACGTTGTCCAAAAGATAGCATAAAGACGAATTACATGAGACGTCCTTTACATTACATCTTTCAGATATCGGTAATATGCTGTCTTTTAAGATATGAGTTATTGGCGAGAAATAGTAAGAAGTCATCCATATGTTGTCTTAAAGATGGCATCCAACGGATTACTTTTATCATAGTGAGAATATAGCGTGTCATAATTTATTTCACCGGCAAAAAATTGTATGTAACAACTAGTTGAAAAAATTAAGCTGTTGAAATATTTATACGTGAGTGTTTTTTATTCTATTATTCTTTTTGCCTGTGTGAGTATATATATATATATATATATATATATATATATATTTATATATTTATTTATTTATTTATTTATTTATTTAATGTACTGTCTTTATTCTAAAAGCGTACGTCTGCTTTTTAGGTTATTCAAGGGATCGTTTGGAGCATCGCAACCATCAAAAGGCGTGACCGTAACGATAATGAACTAATTGACGTTTCATTTATAATGACCTAGCCCACTTCAAAACCGACATAACAATATCTTATCAATTTCTTTATTATAAAAATTAACTTATTAACGGTCTAGAATATTTGATATAGCTTAGTGTTACTCACTTTCAATTATTATATGGTAAAATTGATGAAAGATTTGTTGCAATACAAAGGAGAATATAAATCCATACGTTCGTATTGAAAGTAACAAAACATGTTATCATCTATGCTTATCATCTAATAATTGGAAAAGGTAATCTTGAGAAATGTTAGATATTCTAGACTGTTAATAACTTAATTTTCACAAAGAGATGGATAGGATATTGTTATATATACATATATCGCTAATAAATAGATATCCTTTCGATAGTACTCTGCGATGCCGTTTAGATGTCATTTTGTCAACCTCATGTAGATGCCTATTGGACAACTTTTAGATGGCAGTGGTATCTTGGCAATTTTTTGCCTTTAAGAAGATATGACTTTACGCTTATGTACGAACAACTGATAAGCGTTAACCTTTTGTCGACACTTTGTTAACCATTAAGGCGCTATACCAGTGTGAAACTTTCAAAAAATCGATTTTTCGACAGTTTGTACTTTTAAGAATATCCTGTAAAAACTTCAAGGCTGTATCTCTATAATTTTATCTTGCAAAAATCGATAGTTAAATCTTTAAACGCGTTTTTCTCGAAATGAGATTTTTCAAATTTGCTGACATTGTAACTCAAAGAGCAATTATCCGATTGACTTGAAATTTGTACTGAGTACTCTTGAATATATTTACTCTACATTGACGTAGGATATTTTTGATTGGATGGAAATTGACGATTTGGCATTGAAAAAAACGACCATTTTATAGGCAAGAAAACAGACTTTTTGTCATAACTACGTCATTTTGTTAGATTTTGATATTTTCGAAAATCCTACGTCATTGGACAGGAAATACCTTCCAGTTCAACGACATTTTTTCCTTTTTCGGTTTCAGCTACTCAATCGGCCGAAATCATGTCAGCAGTGGAGAAACTTTTTTTTTTGGCGCCTTCGAAGGCAGCGCATAAGTCGCTTGGATCTCAATATTTTTCTATGAAAAAATTACGTAATATAGGTCAAATATAGCCAAATATATTCTTAATTTTCCGAAACATTTAATTGAGTACTTTTCTTCCCGAAAATCGCCAAAATTTTCAGCGTTCACACGGGTTAGCCCCTTAAAAGTTGCCGTATAGTTAACTATCGGACACAGATAAGTTATCTGCCAAGCGGACATAAGTTATATGTTTTGTAATACAAAACGGCGTCTTTTTGGACAACAAAAAAGTTTCCGTATCCGTTTCGCGATATCTTTCGAAAGCCATACATATAACATTTTACTATCTGGTTTATATTAAAATAAAATAATTCGTACTTTTCAAATAGCAGCAACTGGACGCACCATTAATGAAATTAGTCCGCAATTATGCCAGTGTCATTGAAAATTTCGTGAAAAGAGTGAACGTTTGTAAACAGGGACGAGGCAGCCATTTAGCGGATGTTGTGTTCCACACATAACCTCCATGTTTGTACCTTATATTAAAATAAGAATATTCGTACTTTTCAAATAAATAATACGTTTTATTAATAAATTTAAATGTCACGTCATTTTGAAACACCGTTTATATTCAGTTTAGAAAATTCAACGTACAGAATACGATGGGATCCATCAAGAATCGTATCGGATTCTGTCCAACAACGTGGAAATCCTTTACGATTCGAATTGCATTCGTACAATGGGGAATCCCGATTGAATTCAATGTACGATCGTGACGTTATGACAGAGGGATCCAACGCGATGACCCATTGATCCCTATCAGGCAGTACTTCCAAGTATGGCAATCCAATTGACACCCCACAATTTCTGCGGACTGGGAATGAGGATCGAGGAAACGTGCTCCGCGGGGCCGCCGATACTAACAAGCCCCATTCATTATTATTATTTTTTGTATCATTAATGTATATTATTTATTATAAATAAGTTAGAAACATTGATTTCATTTTGGGTTTTGGTAGGTGTTTACATTTTATACACACAGAAAGAATACCCAACATATTATGCGTTCAGAAAAATGTATACTTTGTTTTCGCGATTTTGTTGTTTTTGTTGTTTCGACAAGAAATGATTTACAAATGAACTATAGCCACTGATTCGCGTGTATTCGTGTATGTGTGTGTGTGTTATTTTTTTCTTCACTTGCACGTCGCCTCGTATCGCAGGCATTTGACAGTTATATATAAACACCTGGGCGCGTTCGCGCCGCGTTTAGAGTCATCTGTTTCTCCCGCCCGCCCTTCTGCCTACTTTTTCCTTTTCAATTCTCTTGTCTCCCTCTTTGAATCCACCTCAAAAAATCATTTCGAAACGTCTATAACGCAGCGATACACACTTATATCCATACTCGCCGTACGTATTACAACTATTATATTCTCACGGATATCGTATCATCCCGCTCTCTCTCTCTCTCTCTCTCTCTCTCTCTCTCTCTCTCTCTCTCTCTCTCTCTCTCTCTCTCTCTCGCTCTCTTCATTCCTCACACGACACGTTTATCTCTCTCGTCGGCCATCGCGGAATCTCGCGATTCGACATATCGACCCGCGACTCGATATGCCGCAAAATAATCGATTGATTTTTCGACGCATCGATATATCGATTAATATTTTAACGAGAGGGAAGCGCGAGCCGCAAATTCATCGTCCCGGAAAAAGCAACTTCCCCAGCTGCTCTTTGGAGACTGGGGAAATAAGTTCACAGTTGCTCGTTTTGGGTGACCGATGAATTCGAGCTCGTGCACCCCACGATCTCAATGCGTATCCTATCGACGGATCGATGCAACGATCATCATCGTCGTCGTCTTCGCGAGAAATCTATGTATCGATCGAATCGATACATCGATATCTACGTATCGATCGAATCGATACATCGGTATCTACGTATCGATCGAATCGATACGTCGATATCTGCGTATCGATCGAATCGATACATCGATATCTACGTATCGATCGAATCGATACATCGGTATCTACGTATCGATCGAATCGATACGTCGATATCTGCGTATCGATCGAATCGATACATCGATATCTACGTATCGATCGAATCGATACATCGATATCCATTCGTTTCACACGGACTCTCACGCTCTTGCAATTCTCATTCTCACAACGGATTCATCAAGTTACGCGTTCTTCCCTCGCACACGAAATATGATCAAACGATTCGCAAATTCACTCGCACTGAAAACCAAGCAGTATTGTTAAATAGTATTTTTTTGTTGCTGCTGTTATTATCTCTTAATATACTTTATCCAATGTATTTATATATATAATTTTTTTTTCTTCCTCCTTTCTTCTCGTTTCATCCATATAAACTCAGTGTTTTTCGAGCGAAGTAGGTATGACGTATGCTGCCCGGTGTGCGTGCAGCGTTGACGGCGCGAAGAGTCGCCGCCCTCGGTGACATCGGCTAATACAATTGTTACGCGTTAGTACAAATATGTTTTTTGTTTTTCTTTCGTTTTTACCTCCCTCCAGCCCAACCACCAAATTTTCGTAGTTTTCGTCGTCGTCTCGGCCACATTGCCGAAAAAAAAGAAAAGAAATTGAAACTAATCGTCGTCGCGCCAACACGAGGAAAAAGAAATTTTCCTCTTGTCAACGCCATAAAAGTGTTTTTTTTTTCTCGTGCGAGTATTCTCGGTAAGACACGCGCGTTTCGTAGCGGTTTTGCACCATCTCCGAACGTTTTTTGTCGTTTTTTTGTTCATCGTACTCAGAACTCTTCCTCGTTTGACTGACTCGACTAGGAGAAATCGCGAATTCTCCGGAGATGGCTCCAACCGCTGCCGTTTGTGTGCGTGTGTATATTTGTTTCTTCATTTTTCCATCGAACGCGAGAATACCGGCATTTGTTTTATTTTTTTATATTTTTTGCAATTTTTTTGTTGTTCGGCAGTGCGCTGGCCCAGCATGAGCGAGCGCAGGCAGTGAGCAGTTCATACATACGTACACTGTAAGGTGGATACAAAGCGGAGCGAGAGACATATGCGCCCGTTGTGTATTTGTTTATTATTCTTACTTCCTCTTGCCATTCGACTTAATTCTTTATCATTCTTATTATTATAATTATCATAATTATTATTATTATTAATATTATTATTATTTCATTTCTCCTGTTTCGTGTGCGTACAGGATCGGAGGCAGCTCATGTCTCTTGCTACGCGGCGACGTCGCAATTCGTATCGTCGGGCGAAAACAAAAACGACAAGGGCTCTCCGTAATCGCGATATAGTGGAGAAGACAACTTAATCAGCCAGGCAGGGAAGAATCGAACGATTTTCGTTTGGGAGGGGGGGCTAGCAATGAAGCACGAAGTACGGGTACATTTACGACGGAAAATAATTTTTTAACGTTTCATTTGCAACGTTGCTCGTTTCTGCTTTTTTTCAGTGTTGTGTGTTTTGTTTTTTTTTCTTTTGTTGTCGCGTATTAAAATAAATAATAATATCAATGATAATAATCCTAATAAAAATATAATCGCGTGACGGATCGTGCAAAGACCGATTTGAACGTAGGAGATTCAGCCCTCGTCCTTTTTGATGGCGAAAATTGTGACAACCGACGATTAAAGCGACGACGGCGACGTGAAAAGGACCGTGAGAGCATCTCCTCTCTCTCTCTCTCCCTTTCTCTTCTCCTAAATTACCTATAAAGTCACATCAAAACAGATGTCGTTTCCTAATATTTTTGTTGTAATTTTAAGGATTTCGGGGCGCGAAGTTTGTCAGTTTGTTTTTTCTTTCTTTCGTAATTCTCATTGCAATTATTCGATTGTTTTGTTTTTTCCTCGTCGTTTGTTTATCTTGCTGTGTTGTTGCTTCGTAATGTTGATTGTTCGGTTAGTCGTCGTAGTTCGGGCGTTGCTGTTGTGGGTTGTTTGTTGACGCTGTTGCTCTTGTCCTTGGCTCTATTCTACGTTCCATTCCTTTTTTTCCCTTCGCTCTCATATATATTATACATAACAATATTTATACGATGATTCGTGAATTTGAGTCACATGCAGAAAAAACTTAGTCGTTTCTGGCACAGATAAAAAAAAACACTTTGGCATTGCATCTAACGAAGGACTGCAATTAAAAAAAAAAAAAACAAAGAAAACACCACACTAGTAAATGGCACTAGAATCGCTCTCACTTGTGTCACCGACTACTCGTGATTAAAAAGCTTTTTGTCCTCCTCAATCGTCATAATCCTCGTGAGCCCCTCTCTTTATCCCCGTTGCTCTGGCGTTTTTTTTCTCCGATTCTTGTTCGGCTGAGATCATCGTTCGGTGTTCGAGACAAACGACGGCCTTTCCCTCTTTATCGTCCTTTCGCCACTTTGAATATCTGTTTTGTGCTCTCTACAGCAGCTCTCGTTTGATCGTGATCGTTCGTGAATGTGTGTTTGTTTGTGTGTACGTGCCCCCCCCCCCCCCTCCTTTGCCTCAATTTACCCCTCCCGCTGATGTTTCGTTATTGTAAATAAAAAAAAATCAGGCGATGTCGCAGCCAGCCGGGCTCGTATTCCACTAAGCTAAGCTATAAAAAACGGTAACAAATTCCAACGAATAGTTACGAAAGTAAACTCAGTTTCGTCGGTGTGTGTCGATAGTGAAAAGTTTTAGGAAAGAACGTGTAACGCTCAGATTTAGGTCCTTGCTCCTTATGAATTTCTTTTTTGTTTTTCTTTATTTTTGTGTCGCTGGAAAAATGCGCGCTTCCGTCCTTATCGCATTTGTTTTGTCTCCTCCCTTCTTTACGTTCTAGCTAAAAATGTTGTTACACTCGTGCACACGACGACAACGTACAATGCCCACGAGCATCACGAGAGTTCTTGATAAATTTGTTTTCCAGCTTTTCTTTTCTTACGTCACAACCGCGCCACGCTTCCCGAACAATGTTTTGTTGTTTTGTTTTTTTCTCCTTCTCGTCATCCTCACGCGCCCCCTCGCCTCCTTCGTGTGTCTCTTCGCCTCCTCCAAATTTCTCAATTCCCGCTCGACGAAGCACGCGAAAACGGACGAGGCTCGCCCTCGTCCCTGGTCCGAGGTCCGGAAAAACAGTCCAATCCCCATACCTGGACTCGCATTGTTTTCCGTTTTTCTTGTTTGTTTGTTTGTTGCTTTGATCCTTCTTCTTTTTCGTGTTACACTTATCACGTCGATGTTCCTCTACACCAGATTGTATTCTTTGAGATTTGATTGGAGAATCGTGTCCTTCACCGCCGCGAAGACGAATCTAATGTTTTCCGTATCTGCGAATGGAACAATTCGTTAGTCTCGTTTGATGAAGTGTGCGCTTTTTTTTTGCGAAGGCGGACCAAACGGACCAGTGAATGAGATTTCGAGTGACGGTGGATGTAATCGGGCAACGTGCAGGGTAAATAGTTAGAATTAAATAATAGCTCGCATGTGGAAAAAGTGAACTTGTCGAACAATTTGCCAGAATGACGTTGAAGTTTGTATCGTTGGAATGCAACGACTTCTTTTTTCATTTCTTATTTCTTTATTTTTCTGATTATCCAAAGCGCTTTTTTTGCCAATGAGGATCGTAGATCTCTAACAAGAATACGTAAAAACGTTTGTTATTTTAAGAGTCTAGATCACCCAAAAAAACTTTTGTGCAATTGAAAAGAATTATTTATCGTTGCCCTCCAACGATGCAATCTTCGTCATCGTTTGCAACATTCAACAATTATTTGAAAAGAGACAACCGGATGGGCGAAATTTATTCACTGGATCGTTCAGCCGTACGATTAAGGGGAGGTACCTGAGTAAACGGCGGGAAAAACAGGTAAGCTTCGGCAGTTTTTATTTCAAAAACTAATGTTTCGATTGGATCCGGGTTTTTTTTATTGGAAAATATGTACAGTGAGGTATGTTTAGGAATTTTTTTAAATAAATTCGTCGACTGGAAGCGATTGAAACGCGATTATCTCGAAAAATAGTTTTCAAAGTCGGTGCCAGATGTATCTCGAAAACGGCTTGTCCGATTTTGTCCAAATTTGGATACAATATTCTTCGATAGTTTTTCTCGTTCGCCACGTAGGATTTTTTGGAAATTTTCATTTCTGACGGAATTGCGACCGTTTTAATTTAACATTCGTTTTTCGTTCGCAATTTCCGACGATTTTGGATTGCATACACATCGCATAAAAAAGCAATGGTTCGATCAAATGAAAAACCCCTACGTGGCGAACGAGAAAAACTATCGAAGAATTTTGTATCCAAATTTGGACACAATTGGACAAGCCGTTTCCGAGCTACATCTGGCACCGACTTTGAAAACTATGTTTCGAGATAATCGCGTTCGAATCGCTTCCAGTCAACGAATTTATTTGAAAAAATTCCTAAACATACCTCAATGTACATATTTTCAATTAAAAAAAAAACCCCGGACCCAATCGAAACATTAGTTTTTGAGATCGAAATTGCCGAAGTTTACCTGTTTTTCTCGCCGTTTACTCAGGCACCTCCCCTTAAAGGACGAAAGGATTTCGCGAATGTTTAGTAGTTAGTAAAAGTTAGGCAGGGAAAACTCACCGATTAATCGTTCTCTGAGAGTTTGTTAATGCGCGATGCAATTGCCAAGAACATGCGAGAAGCTAGACCCATGGTTTTTGTTGGTTTGTTATATTAAAAAAAGAGGAGACAATCGAACAAAACATATCAAAGCATGCGTAACTTTATTCTCATACATTTTTCGACAAAAACAAAATGAATTTTTGAAGTTAACAACGAAGTCATTCCGGAAGGTGAAGCAACCCGTTGTACTTCGCGAAAAGCATTGTGAATGGTTTTAAAGGACGAACATTTGAGAGTTTATATTTCGCAATTGTCTTTTCATTTTACGTTTAAGGAATATTCGAATAAATACAATATAGAATGTGATTTACAGAGAACACATCGACTAGCACTCATTTCGCAAAAGTGAAAATAACTTTCTGCAAATAAAGATTCTCTTTTTCAAAACAATGAAAGAGAAATATTTAAATTAACGAACACTGAGAATATTATCGAGTAACGACTGTTGATGCCATTCCATTGAGAATTCATGTTTTTTCTTCGTTTTTTTTGTCACTCGAGCTTTAGCACAAAACGTCAAAAATAAAATGATTTCGATAACGACGAACATTGTGAATTCGAAAATTAATTTACAAACTCGTTGAAGCACTCGACTGTTTATTATTTACCCCGTTTGCTCGATACTAAAGAAATTCCCGGTAAGGAGAGCCGCGGGTGTATTTCACACAAGACTCGAGTCGTTATGAATATTCGGGATGAAAAAACGACTGTAACTCGTTAAGGGGCTACGTCTACCAACAAACCCGAAAAAATTTACCAAATTCCGAATTTTTTCTGGGAAGCGATTGATCAAAAGAAACGCATTTTTTACACAAATGTATATTGAAAGCCTTTTTAAAAAATCACCAAAAAATACAGAAAAACAATAAAATGGTCGCCGGAAAGTATACTGTTTTCAAAGTCGGTGGACATCATATCTCGAAAACCACTGGATGGATTTTTTCCAAATTTTCAGGGGATACGATGAGAAACATTTGAAAGTCGTTGACGATCTCACTTTTTGAAAATCGATCTTCATGTTTTAATAGTTGCGTAAAAATTACAGCTTTTTCATAAATTTTGTATGCTCGAGTTTCAATTGGTCGCCACTGCGTTAAAAAAAATTAGTTGCGAAATCGACGATCGTCAACGACTCGTATTTATTGTTAACTTGAATAACCCGTTTGGTTCTTAGATTCAAGATGGACCGTTTAAGCTGTAGAGTGTCCACCGCCAAATGTCGCAAAAAAAATTTCATCATTCGCGGCTGTTTTTGGTGTTTTTCTGTATTTTTTGTGATTGTTTTAGAGGCTTTTGAAAAAAATCACCAAAAAATACAGAAAAACAACAAAAACATGGCAGCCGGAAAAAAATGTTTTTTTTTTTTCGCGACGTTTGTTTGGGTTTGTTTGAGTTTCTTGATGACTAACCGTTTCCCAGCGATTTTTTTGTTGTTTTGAATTTGGCCTTTTTTCGGGCCTCTAGGTAGATGTAGCCTCTTAAAAGGCAAGGTGGTTGCGGACGATAATTCTTTAGGATTCGTAACCGAGGAGTAGTCCTCCAGCTGGAGAACTCGATAAATTGAGTCTTTTTTTCTCAGCCATAACAGTCGCGTTAGATGTAAAGTAATCTATTCCTATTTTCATCATGTGAGTATGCTTGTACCTGGAGTAGGTTCGAAAACGAGTTGCGATTAGTGAAATTTTGCGATCGCCAAAAGTCTTGAGATTAAAGGACATCGACAATGACACGAGGCACGTCGATCAAGACAAGCTAAGCCGTTTTTCTCGAGCATCATAGTAACTGGAGTATTGACAGTCAGGGATGCACTTTGATCGATTTCGTCGTGACGACGAAGGAAGGAGAAAAAAGAAATAATGATTTTTCTATAATTATCATCGATATACCCAGACGCATCGTTCATAACTGACAAACATTTGTGCAAAGCATGATGATTTATGTCCCCGGTGATCGTAAATTTTGCGACGAACATTGCTTCGCAAAGGTATACAACTCAATCACGATGGACAGTTTCTTTTTCTTCCAATTTCATTCAACACGAACACAAAGAAAAAACAAAGTAACTACTTTGACGCTGAAGCTTCCTCATTCAATAATATTCTGCGCGAAAACCGCGAAATGGCAGTTGAATAATTAACGCGTGTGTACGAGAAAAAATAATCACACGATAGCAAAAACGCTCGCAAAACGAAACCGAAAAAATCGGTAAAGAAAAAACCGTCTCGCATCTCCACTACAAATGAGAGCTGTGTTGAGTAAAATAGTTTGCCGTTTTTCCGTTCTTTTTTCGTCAAGAGCCCACGTATCGAATGTTTTCCCACGTAAATAAAGAGCGAGAAACGTTAAGATCGTAGGCCGTGCGACGTTCGTAAAAACTTTTCAAGCGAGATTGAATTCCTTGAGTGCAGTCTGCATAATAGTGTCCTTTACTGCGCAGAACACAAGCTTGATGTTCTCCGTGTCTGGATAAATCATTCCACGTGTGCATGCGAGATTTTTTTTTTTCGGAGAGAAAAGAAAAGTGTCATTAAAGGGTCTTCAAATGCATTTGGAAGAGCGAAAATCAATTGTAATGATCAGTATATATCCAGACTCATTCAGCGATATATTTCTGATTTTTTAGTAATATTGTCGAAATTTGTTTTATTTTATTTATTTTTACAGAAACCTGAGAGCGAACAATAGATTTTCGTCGACCGTCGATATCGCCAACTCACCGTACAAAGACCATACATTAACAGAGCAATGATAGACAAACAGCGCATAGAAACAGCAAAAAAACAGCTTTCCAATGAAGTACAAATCCAAGGCTCGGGGATGGGCCGGCAAAGCGTTCGGGAGAAGAAGGAAGACAAATTATCGTGCATGAATTTCGGCGGTTGTCTCTAGACACCTGTGGAGGTGACACGAGCCTACCTGTGGCGCATGTGAAGTGAGAATAAATAATTTTCTCGTTATCCGGATTCAAGTCGACGAACATCCCCAGTATGAATTCTCTAGCTGATGTGGCCAGTCTTTGTGGCCCTGAAATTCACAATAGGAATACGAGCGTACTAAAGTGAGGGAATCAAGCAAGCATTAAAATACGCCTAAACATAAATCACGATTGCATTATTTTTCGCCTCGTACTTTGCCAACTTTTCGTTACTTTGAAAAGAGGACCTAACATCACCGTGTTGGACCAAAAACTCGTACAGGGACTTTGAAGTTTATTTTGAAAAATGCAATCAACTTTGTTGAAAATTCACAATCGGTTCGACAAAGTGTACCCTTAAGGTATTCCTTTCGAGGAGGAGGAGGGCCGTATTTCCGTAATAAAAATAAGTCACAATTAATTATTTTACCCAACGAGAAACTGGAATAAAAAAATTCGCACAAATTTAGTGGATCCAGACATTTTTTAATTTTCTCGCAAAATGTCACGGCTACGAAAATACTTCTACTAGTCACATTTTTCTAAATTTTATCGTTAAGGGATAATCACAGTGTAAAATTTTGAAAAAACGATTTATTCGCATTATTCGCAAAAATTATAAAAATAAACGTTAAAAAATTGATTTTCTGTTCATCTTAAGTGCTTTGATTTGACATTAAAAAATGAGACTGATCAGCGTATATTAACCATCGAAAAAAAAATCGCAAAAATTAGTTATTTTTCGACCCGTTGCAGTGTGATAATCCCTTAATATTTTCTCTAAACATTCGGTGAGAAAGGCTGTTTTTACTATCGTAACGGAATTTCCAGAATTTTTTACACACGTTGAGCAGTTTATATCAGACATCTAGAGTTATTCAGTGTATAAGTTATATTAGATCGTAATGTGATGGTGTTCAAGTTTGCATCGTTGGAACGCAACAAAAGTTCGTTTTTACATTTTATTTTCCATTTTTTATTGTTATAGAAGATTTAAAAAAAAATGGATTTATATTGTAGATCGCTAAATAAATAGCTTCAAAAATGGTTGAAGGATTTTTGTAGGCAAAATATGCTAGAAGAGATTAAAGGAATTCATAAATATTAATTTTCGTTGCACTCCAACGATACAAAGTTCAACCTCGTGTAATGTGGCCAGTGTGTCATCTCCATGAAGTGCCGTGTAAATGAGACTATTTTTGGAGTCGTCATTTTTCGTTAGAAGTCCGGCAACTTGGCTTGAAATTTTACCAGTATAGTGGGATGTATTTCGACTTGATTATAGACGAAAAGCATGTAATTGTTAAATATTTAGATTCGTGAACGGAATACCTAGCGAGCAAACATTTTTGAAGATTTTTTCAATGCTAGATGAGACACTAGCAGTAACAGTTCGAAGCTATATTTTTCCCTGCAACGACGTTTAAGGCGGGATACACATTAACAACGTTCAGAAAATAGATTTCTTTTTTTTTTCTTTAAACGATAAAATTATATGTGTAGAATATTTTGGAGCGAGCGTGAACTTCAAACGCTGTGTCTCAAAACTGCATTATCGAAATTGGCGTGCGGGATTACTCGAAAAATATTAAGCCGATTGAGTTGAAACTTGGTAGAAATATTGATAATATTGGTACTTTCTACTTGACGAGAATTGTTTTTGAAAAATTGAAAAAAAAAACTACTTTTTTAATGCAAATTTTACAGAAATGTTGCGTGAAATGTTGATTTTTTTTTGTAAATGCGTGCCATTTTCTTAAATTTGCATTTTCTTCATTTTAATTACCGTCACATAGAAACTATACATGTTCTAACTGAAAAACGGGATGCTAGACTGCACGCCGATTCGCAACTCCCGCGACGACCTTGCTGTAACATTCTGCCACAGCTCCGTCGTTTTGATGACGAATTAATTTAAAAAAATTGTTTTGTATACTTAAATATACTATTAAAGTATACCCAAAGTTTGACAATTGTAGAATAATTATTTCCTAGTTTAAAAGATCCCTCAATATTGCTTATTTTTATCTGTCTAAATGTACATTCCGCCTTAAGTTTGCATCATTGGAATGCAGTCATTTTTTCTTAATTTTTCATTTCTTAATTTTTATCATTATCCAAAGCGTTTGTATTTTGCAAATTGAAGTCGTAAGTCTCTAATAAGTATACGTCAAAACGTTTGAGTAATACCCACAGTCTAAATCGGCCGAATCAAATTAGGGGAATTTAAAGAAAAATCGTTTCATTCCAATTATGCAAACTTCAACGTCGTTCCCTGGAGCCCTCTGCGTGTGAATGTTTCCAATTTTGACGTTTGTACACGCGCCAGCGAATATTGAACCTGGTCTTCATTTCGAAGTGGCAAAATACGTATGGAGGTGAATTTTTGGTTGTATTGGAAATTTGGATGAGGCGCGGAGCTGCAAATCCATAATATTTCCCCCGTGTTCGTTTCTCCGGTGGAAGGATCTCAGAACCCCTCCTACGACTTGTCAAAAGTATTTCTTCCTCCTCTGAAACGATCGCGCCAACCGGAAACGCGTTACAGCTGCGTGGTCCGTTCGCGTGCGACAATTCGACGTGTGACATACGCCCCCAAAGAATGCTGGAGTGAGTCGTCGGTAGTGTTACTGGGACAGCCTCGTAATTCGAGTTAATCCAATCATTCAAAGATAACTCAATATACTTTCGAAGGGCATTCTATTGAATTAGCCTCGATGCTACTCAATGAAGCCTCTCAAGAGTTTAAGGTTAAGGTGAAACCCTCGACGAGGTCGCAGTAAAGGAAAAAAGTTCATCCGGCATGAGCATCCCACGAAATTCATCATTTTGGGTATTCTGAACTGTTGAGGATAACTTGAGTCGATTGATTTGACGAACGAAAAAAAAGCTTGGTACCGTGGGTGTATTGATTGAATTTTTATTCTACAAGACAAAATGCTATAAATATTCATATCGTTCTTTTTAAGGCGGGATATATATTTATAACGATTAAAAAATTGATGTCTTTTTTTTCTTTAAACGATAGATCTATGTATGTAGAATATTTTCCTAAAGTTTCAAAGAGAAATTCGATAAACTTCGGAAGCGTTTTTTTTTTAATTCAAAACTGCATTTTCGAAATTGGCATGCAGGATTACTCAAAAACTATTGAGCCGATTGAGTTGAAACTTGGAGAAAATATTGATAACATTGCTACCTTCTACTTGACGAGAATTATTTTTGAAAAAAAAACGACTTTTTTAACAGTCACAGCTCCGCCATATTGATGATAAATGAATTTTTAAAAATCGTTCTGTATACTTAAATATACTATTAAAACATACCTGCAGTTCGATAAATGTAGAAGAATTATATCTTAGTTCAAAAAATGCCTCAAAATTGCTCAATTTTTTTCCCGTCTAAATATATACTCCGCCTTAAGGAAGGTCAAGCGTTTCATGGATGAGGGTGGAAGGATACAGGCCTTTTTTCACGTCGATTTTATCCGTTGAAAATAGAACTTCGATGTTTTTGATAAGCTTCGGTACATTTGTTATTCTCGAGAAAACGGAAATATTGAGATCCGAGTAATTCGGGATAGTTTTTTGTGGAATATCGTGAATTAAGCCGCAGAAATTGCATTAAGGGGTTAGGCTACTGTGAAAGATGAGAAACACTCATTCGTCGCTTGAGGCAAATCAAATTGAAGCAACTCAACAATAGAACTGCTAGTCAAACTTTAAACGTGTCTCTCGAAAATATGTTCTTCAAGACGGTGTACACAATTTCTCGACTTTCTCGATTTGTCTTTTTTTTCATTGGTTATCAACTATTGTTGATAACCAATTGTTGATAACTATTGTTGATAACCAATAGTTGATAACTATTGTTGATAAATGATAAAATGATGTCATTTTTCCTCGAAAAATCGAAATAATAATGCAAATTTTTTTTGCATGATTGAAACACCATCACAAAAAAAGCATCGGTCAAAAGCAAGTCTTAGCCAATATTATCTATTTTAAGAAAAAAAACTCTTCTTTCGTTTCCGATCAACCGAGTGGCCAACGTCGAGTACCTCAAGTTCAAAGGTCCTTAACAAGATTGTTTATAATTTCTTTAATTATTGATATTTTTGAATGAAATTTTGTACACAACTCTGTCAATGTACATACTAACAAATGTCCAAACGATTTTTCAATGAACTTACTCATTCCTTCAAAATTAATTTTCTTAAATAACCCTGATTTTCGGGTCGTCACAGTAGCTTTAACCCCTCAAGGTAATACATGCAAAACGTTCAATAGCAAAAACATCGTAATTTAATAAAGTTTAATTTTACTTGTGCATAAAATAAGACACTTTTTTTTTCAATCGAATTATTCCATAAGGTACATCCCTACACGAGCCCAATTCAGAACGATTTTTTCAATGCACTTTTATAGCACGTTTGGGAGTATTAGAGACCTTTTACGAGGCAAAAAGCGAGTGGGAATGAGGACGTGTTTTATACGAGGATAAAAAAATTGCGCGCGCCGATTACGATTACATTTCATCAATGGCCCATATTATTCCCGTTTCGCGAAGCCTCGGGAGGGAAAGTATCGCTTTTACAGCTGGAAATGAATACCACTGGTGCAAATACTATACTGGAATGCAGAGATGGGCACGTCTCTCGATACTTCAAAAGTTATTCCGTGAAAACGAGATGACAATTTACTTTTTTCATCGATTTGCATATTTATTTACAATTTACTGCCAAGTGAAGATTTCATTTTACAATAACGGCGGACACAAAAATAAAAGTAGAATATTGAAGGATAACATCACGATGTTATGGACACTTTGAAGTTGATTTACAAAAAATGAATAAACCTCATAAAGGCCTCAGGCCATAGTAACGGGTATAAAATCATGTGCGAATTTAACAATTTTTTTTCGTATGAAAAAGTGATTCACTCATAAAATTAATTACAGATCTATTTAGTATGAATATCAAGTTGTTAGAAAAAATATATTTTTTTAATGTATAAAATGGCCGACTACTCGAAACTTCTCGAAACAGCTTTTTTCCAATTGGCGTGACAAATAACTTCAACAATTTTCACTCGATTTACTTCGAATTTAAAAGTTATGTTCCTAATTGCATTTCGCAGAGAAGTACGTACGGAATTTCTGATTGATCGAAAACTTTTCATTTTATGAGCAGTTTATGAGCAGTAATAACGAAATTTTGCACTGAAAATTCATTTCTCAAGTTCAAATACCTACAACTTTTCAATAAAACAATATTTTTTACATTTCGTACATACTTCTCTAGTTATTCTAACGTAGATTGACGAGAATTTTTGTTTTTTGTTCTAGGTAAAAAATTGTAGATGCTAAATGTCACGCCGCGGAGCGCCTCAAAAAAGATAACAAAAGGAAATATTAGTAGTGTGCCATTTTGTACATCGAAAAAATGTGTGTATATATATATATATATATATATATATATATATATATATATATATATATATATATATTCTAACAGCTTGATATTCATACTGAATAGATGTGTAGTTAAATTTATGAGTGAATCGCTTTTTCATACGAAAAAAAATGTATTAAATTCGTCCATGATTTTATACCCGTTACTGTCGCCTAAGGCCTTAATAACTGACAATTGGCTCCTCAAAATATGCACAGAAGGAGTACAACAAACTTTTCTTAATTCCTTTCAATACAATAATTTCCAGCAGCACGTGAGGAGTTTGATCGAAGCGATCTTTTTCGCTAAAGCCTTCCATAGTGACATTTTTAGCAATTCTAGGTTTGTACCCGGAACAAAATCCCAAAACATTTCCCAACGTAGATACGAAGTACCAATGAACCGCCAAAAATGTTTGCCAAATATTTTTTTTTAATCACAATTAACGGATTGAATTTAAAAAATGCGAAAAAAAATTAATTTCGTAGTTTCTTGAAAAATCTTTAGTACTTCTCCAATGTTTTATATTTTTATTCAATAAGTCTTTGCCACTTGGGGAAAACGGCTTTGGACAGTCGAATGCCGCCATTTTATATTTTCAAAATATCATTAAAAATGTTGTGTACTCTTTGCGAAACCAATTGTAAATTTTTCAAACTAGTTCATTATTCTTTTCTTTTACCAACTTCAGAGTCCTAATATGAGTTTTTGTTAAGCTAACTCGGTGATGTCATCCGTTAGTTAATAACAAAGGAAAAGTGCCCATGTCCATCAGCCTTGGTTTCAATTACGTCTAGGTGGGATTCGACGTTTCGGGAATTTTACCACAAACTTAAAACGTGAGGCAGACGACAAAAAAAATTCTTCGCTAGCCGCCTACGATATCTCGCATTTTTGCTGAATGCATATTCTGTCAGACCTGTCGCAGCTGTGAAGTGCGAGTAGCACATTCGATCAGGATCAGGATTCGAACTTAGGTACACCTTTAGGATGAATTCTCGTGCCGGTTTATCATCCATTTTCGGGCCTACGTCATGAAAATTCATTGATATGCCGGAAAACACACGCAGCCTTTCACTCTCCAATAACTGTACGAATATCAAACGCCATGAATTCATTGAAGACGAATATATTTCAAGAATTATTAAGAAAACCGTAAAAAGTAGTTAAAATAATAAATTCTAGAACGTTATTGTCGATTTTTTCCCAGTTTTTTCTACTCAGTTGTGAGAAACGTAAAAAAAGATTTTTTTTTTGATAATTATTATTTTAAATGACGTTTAAATGTATTTCTAAAGTCCGTATTAAGGCAGTGTCCTGTTTTAGAAGGTCCGGAAACTCGTTTTTTTTATTACTTAAATCTATAGATAAACTATCAAAGAATATATTTACAAAGATACAGAGGACAATTCTGAGTATTTTCGAAGATACAAAGCCGAAGCTTTGCCGCTCGATTTTCCACTCCGAATTTCATATCTCAAAAAAGTCCAAGGGTCTTTCAAAACAATATTTAGAGTTCGCAGTAGTGCCGTTCCTTGAGGAATCGGAAGGTCTACCATATGGACCAGAAATAGCTGATTAGCAGATCATTAGTGTAAGTAACCAAAAATTGATATTGTCTCCTGGCGAAAACTTTAAAGTGCCTTTTCTCCAGTTTTTATTTTCACGATTTTTCTACATTGACGGGCGTGATAGCAAAAAAAATTAACGACCTATTCAATCGAACCAACGTTTTTTCTCTTCAGTATCAAAGTCTCTCCCAAGTCAACTAAAAGGATCGTTAAAAACGTATTTTCAAATGACTTTTATAGCACGTTAAAGTGGTTTAAAAAAAATATTTACAGATTTTTTTTCGAACCTGAAAAATCTTATAATTTTACGATTTTTTCTGCTTCGTCTTAGTTCATCCAGAAGAAAAATATATGAGAATTGAATTCTTTTTTGGTTTTTTTCTTTCAGTCGAGAATTACGAGCTTCATCTTCCTGGCCGATCGGAGACTGCAGTGGCAATGAGCTCGTGAAATAGGCTGATAAATCTGCAGTAATTTATTGTTTCACGTTGAACACATTTTTTTGTCACTTTTCAAATACCTATTAAAATATACCGCAAAGTTCACTAGGCTCACTTGATTTTTTCCCTTCTAAAAACATTCTCGAAAAAAACTTTTTGTCGGGCGTCATAAAGCAGGACACTGCCTTAGTCGAATTCATAATCGAACGCGTCAGGATCGAGGAATGTATTCTTTCAACGCCCTCTGAATTCTTCTCTCGTATTTTCATCTTTTCTTCTGTTTTGTTTTCTTTTTTCCATATTTTCTATGGAAAAGTCAAAATCTTACCGGAGTATTCTGGAAAGTAGTCGACGAGATGGGAGTACATGATCTTCTCCTCCAACAGATCTTTCTTATTTAGGAACAGAATAACGGAGGAGTGTTGAAACCAGGGATATGTTATGATCGTTTTGAATAGCGCCTTACTCTCCTCCATTCGGTTCTAGAGTGGAGACAAAAAAGTACAATGCAAGCATAAGTAACAATGACAATTGTCAACATTCAAAACGGAATGAAAAGTAGTAATGAAGCGATATATTCGCAATTAATATCTGCGGGTAAAGAACTGGAGATTAATATGGAACCTTACAATTTTCGACTCGGCATCCTAACGAGCATAACTGCAATTCGTGACTTTTCGAGCTTTTTGACGTTTCTGTTGCACGCGTTTTTCAAATCCATCATTTGTGGAGACTTAAAGTCGTCGCATTTGATAAGAGTTTGTACGCTGCATTGTTCATCCTTGTACAAAAAGTCGACATCATATTCACGAATAGTCATCACGGTTCAATTAAGGGGTTAGGCTACTGTGAAAATGACGAACACTCGTTCGTCGCTTGAGGCAACTCAAATTGAAGATTAGGTTGAACTTTGCATCGTTGGAATGCAACGAGAATGATTTTCTTTAGTTCGCAAATTTCTGTTAGCACATTTGAGCTACTAAAAGCACGCAAACATTTATTAGGGTTCTTATTTAGCGATCTACCACAAATTTGCAAAGTATTATTTTGGATAATAATGAAAATAAGAAATCGAAAAGAATTTTCGTTGCATCCGAACGATACAAACTTCAACCCCATAATTGAAAAGGAGGGTACAACATATGGAATCGTAGATTCAAGGCAAACTTTTTGCGACGGAACTACTAATCAAACTTTAAACGCGTTTTTCTCGAAACTATGTTTTTTAAACGGTGTACACGATTTCTCGACATCTAATAAACGAATTTACTTGAAAATTGACCCGCTTATTCAGTGTAATAGTAGTTTAGTCTTGGCAGACTAAACATTAAACCTTTTTTATCCTTTTAGGCCAAGCATTTAACATTTTTTAGACTTTTAGACTAAACATTTACCATTTTTTAGCCTTTTACACTAAACATTTAACATTTTTTAGATTTTTAGACTAAACATTTAACATTTTTAAACTTTTAGACTAAACATTCAACATTTTTAGACTTTTAGGCTAGACATTTAATATTTTTTATACTTTTAGACTAAAAATTTAACATTTTCCAAACTTTTAGACTAAACATTTAACCGTTTTTAGACTTATAGGCTAGGCATTTAACATTTTTTAGACTTTTAGACTGAAAATTTAACATTTTTAGACTTTTAGAGTAAACATTTAACATTTTTAGACTTAACATTTTTTCATCAGTAATTAACTGTAATTTTTTTCTAAAAACCAATCGAACACAACATTTTAACATTTTTTGACTATTGAAACACGATAACAAAAAAGCTCGGTCAAGTGTCAGCCAATATTATCTATTTTAAGAAGAAAAAAAACTCTTTTTGTTTCTGATCAACCGGGTGGCTAAAATCAAGTACACCATCGAGCCTCTACGGTTAAAAGTCCTTCACGAGATTGTTTATAATTTCTTTAATTATTGATATTTTAATGAAATTCCGTACAGAACTTCGTTAATGTATATACAAGTAAATGTCCAAAAGATTTTTCATGATCTTATGTATTCCTTCAAAACGAATTATCTTAAATAACCCTGATTTTCGGGTCGTCACAGTAGCCTAACCCCTCAAGATGCATTTCCTCCCGCGATAATTCGGATGCGAATTCGAATATATTGTCACCGGAAAAGGATTTCGATGTATCGTCGTTTATATTGCAAAACGTTCTATGGCTTTGTGACCATTATGTTGAAAATGTTCATTCTGAACGCATCCGTAAAACGTTCGATGTCAATAGCCAATCAGAATGCTTCGTTCGGCCGATGCAATACGTCACAGGGCCCCAAGCCGCAACTTTTCGATTTTGCAATAAGTTTTTTTTGGCTCTTTTGTAAAGTTATGACGTTGAACTTTGCATCGTTGGAATGCAACGATATTTGTTTGTTCCTTTTTTTATTTCTACATTTTGGTCATTATTCAAAGCCTTTTTTTGAAGTTGAGGTCGGATATTAATAATAAGAAAACGTTTAAAGTGATTTTTAATGTTTAAATCGGCTAAAAAAATTGAGCAATCAAAAGGAATTAATTTTCGTTGCATTGTAACGTCGTCCGAAAAGTCCGAAAATCACATGGAACGAATTGTCATATCAACGACGATATGCTTTCTTCTGAATCTTTCGTATCACTTTGTTTTAATGAACTCCAGGAAGCTTTTGATTTTATGAACATTGCGTTAGAAATATAGAGAGAAAAAATCATACTTATCGATCATTCATTTTCTCACCTCATTTTCCGACTCGAACAGAATTTGATCATATTCACTTAGAGCTACTAAAAATATAATGGAGGTGACGTTCTCGAAACAATGAATCCATTTTCTTCTTTCGGATCTCTGTCCACCGACGTCTACCATCCTGGAATTTAAAAAAAAACACATTAGTCACAGTTCTCGCAGACGAGAATTGGATGAAAAAAAAATACTTTCAATTCGTTACACTACTACACGCAAGAAGCAAGCTCGCACAGAAGTGGAGCAGAAACATTGTAGAACACTAGGAAGAAGACGACTATTATTCATTCCCAAAGATCATTCGAAAGCGTTACGTTCCACCGCAGCGTATGCAAAAATGATTTTATCAAGCAAACATAGTCATGCAAGGCAACAAGCCAATCCCACAAGTATGAAATTTTGCTTCAGCGATTACCTGAAAATAACCACACGGAAAAAGCCCCGAAAAATGTCGTTGCACAAAATAATAAAACTTCGAGGGACGTGTTCGAAATTTAGGATGAAATTTGAATAATTTTCTCGAATCACAGTGTCTACTTGAGCTATTCCTTTCACGAAGCCGAATATTTAACAATTGACTGATTTTCGTCTATAATCGAGTAAAAATACATCCCAGTATTGAGCAATTTTTAGGCCAAGTTATCGGACTTTCAACGAAAAATTACGACACTAAAAATCGTCTCGTTTATACGGAGCTTTATCAAATAATTTATAAACTTAAAAACTCTAGATGCCTGATATAAACGGCTCATGCGTGTAAAAAATTCGAAAAATTCCGTAACGACAATAAAACCAGGAAGTCACCGAATGTTCAAAGCAAATATTAAGGCAAAACTAAGAAAAATTGTGACTGGAAGAATTTTCGTAACCGCGACTTTTCAGAGAAAATATAAAAATGTCTAAATTCACTAAACATGCACGAATTTTTTTTATTCCAGTTTATCGTTGGGTATGATAATTGATTGTGACTTATTTTTATCAAGCGCAACTGTAATTTACCAATTGTTAAAAAGGCGCCCTTATGACCCAACAAAGTACGACCCTTCGCGAAAGGAATACCTTAATATGAAAGTAACTCATACAAAATATAGTTTTCGATAAATTTTCCAAAAGGAATAAACATACGTCCCGACCGTACCGAGTAAAAAATTGGCTTCGTGTTTCGCGTGTGATTTTGTCTTTTTTTTCGTAAGGTGGTACCTAAATATGATGGAATCCAGATCGAATGGATATTCTATAATTCCAGTTGTGGGAGCTCGAGCGCGAAGAATGTCTTGCTCGGTAGGGAGGTAGTCGGGCGCTTCGATACGTGCCAGATCGCTAAGATAACTGTAAACAAAAAGTAGCCAAGCGACTATCCTTTATCGCGCCCATGCCATGCAAATTTCGTGATGTATATTCGTCGTAAAGTATATATAGCATTACGATTAAGGCTCAACACCACTGTGGCGGGTAAAAAACTTTCTTTTTTTGCATTTTCTCCAGGTATACATATTCAAGAAAATGTGAAAAAAACGTTCAACTTAAAATATTGAAAATTGACCAAATCACTGACAATTTATTTGTCATTTATACTAAATTTTTCAATCGCGTTTTTCTCGCACTGAATTTTCTCGACGTGGCCGAAATCATAACTCTAGCTATAATTGTCCGATTAAATTTTTTTTAACGAAAATTCCCGTAATTGCTGGAGGTATCGTAGTACGTAGACTTTTTTCAATTTAGCATTTTTCGAGCCTCCGAATATGAGTAAAAATGTCGCCAAAAGTATATACTTTTTTTTGAATATCAGCGATTTTGTGAAAAAAAAAAACGTTTACTCGAAAATCGGCTACGTACAACAAGATATAGAAGGAAAAGCTTTTTCATTTTTATTTTTCAGACCAACCATTGTCAAGCTAACAGGCCATCGGACCACATTTTTATACACACTCTCGTACCTCAATAACGTTTTTAATTTTTAATTTTTTAAAATAAAAATTTACACGAAATAAGTTCAATGTATGCTCAATGACATACCATTTTCCCAAATCCTAAAAAAAATAACCCAGTGGACAAAAGAAAATCGAGAAAGGATCATTTTACGTCACAGTGGTGCCCTCCCTCACTCCGATCAACGAGAATAAAATACATTCATTTTGCTGTCACCGTGTTCGCGATTTTTCTCCTTTCCCACAGTAACGTCGTACAACAATTTTTTTCTTAAGGGGTTAGGCCACAGTAACGGGTACAAAATCATGTGCGAATTTAACAATTTTTTTCGTATGGAAAAGTAATTCACTCATAAAATTAATTACACATCTATTTAGTATGAATATCAAGCTGTTAGAAAAAATATATATTTTTTTTTCGCTGTACAAAATGGCTGACTACTGATATATCTTTTTTTTGACGCTCCGCGGCGTGACATTTCTCATCCACATTTTTTTACCCAGAACAAAAAACAAATATCCTCGTCAACCTACATTAGAATACCTAGAGAAGTACGTACGGTATTAAAAAAATATTGTTTTATTCAAAAGTTGTAAGTATTTGAACTTAAGAAATGAATTTTCAGTGAAAAATTTCGTTATAACTGCTCATAAACTCATAAAATGAAAAGTTTTCGATTAATCAGAAATTCCGTACGTACTTCTCTGCGAAATGCAATTAGGAACATAACTTTTAAATTCGAAGTAAATCGAGTGAAAATTGTCGAAGTTATTTGTCACGCCAATTGGAAAAAAGATGTTTCGAGAAGTTTCGAGTAGTCGGGGATTTTGTACACCAAAAAAAAATATGTATATATTTTCTAACAGCTTGATATTCATACTAAGTAGATGTGTAATTAATTTTACGTGTGAATCACTTTTTCATACGAAAAAAAAATTGTTAAATTCGCACCTGTTTTTATACCCGTCACTGTGGCCTAACCCCTCAATCGCATTCGAGAATAAGAATATTGTTCATCGAAGCGCGGAGTCTCCACCGATGAGTGGCGAGTTAAAAGGATCGCCTTGAGGAATAAAGAAACGAGGATCATCGCATCGATCAGCGAACATGACCGAGTTGGTAATTGGATCCGGAGATTTAAGAGGCAGAAGTCATCGACGAGGCGCCCCCGTCAGCCAAAAGACAACGATCGTATATCGTAGACCGGCTAGGAAGAGCCGAGCTAAACGCTTTCTCGTTCCACATTGTCGTCTATTTCAGCAAACTCCGAGAGGCGAGAGAGAGAGAGAGAGGCCAGGAATGGAAAAATCGTCGACGAGTTCGCGAATCTCTGGATCCGATTACTTTCATGACACGAGGGAGAAAAGAAAAATGCGCAACATGCATATTCACGCTGTAACGAGAGAAGAATAGTTGCGAAATTAGTCACGAGATGCAGTATTTCTTTTTTTTTTTCTCGTTTTCTTCTTTTTTGGAACGTAGGCGTAAGACAAGACGGAGAAAATAGTCACGGCGAAATCCCCATGCGATCGCAGACTCAGGCAGTGTGTGAGGCAGGCTTTTTTTCTCCTTGTCCACTTGCAAATTTTCTTTTTTTTTTATTTTGCTCTCCCTCCGTTCCAGCTTCGACGTACCTAAATCGTATCTCTTCCAAATCAAATGGATATTCAATTATACCAGTTGTGGGCACTCTCACGCGAAGAATGTCCTGTTCTGTGGGAAGGTAGTCGGGCGCCGCGACTCGGTCTATTTCGTTTAGGTAGCTGTAACATTTTTCTCTCAGTACACCTAATTTCACAGAATTTTTCACATTTGAAAAACTCATCTATAAATTCACACTCGCTACGTCGGACGATTCTTCGAGAATCGCAAAATCGTCGCAAGTTTCAATCGATAGTTTGGGATGTTGTTTCGTAAGTTTTCAGTGCCGTTTTATGAATACGAGGAAGAACGTTTTTTTTTCTCTCTCTCAAGTCTGTTTGGATTAACGGGCTACATCTACCTAGGTGGGTCGAAAAATTGCGTTTTCCAAAAATGTTTTCATTCTAGTGTCATCTTTTAGCAATAATCCCTGAAAATTGCGAAATTTACGGGAGATACGATGAGAAACATTTGAAGGTCGTTGACGATCACAATTTTTGTAATCGATATTCCTTTTTTAACGAAACGACACAGTGTACAATTTTTAAAAAATCGATTTTTTTGTTGCATTTTCGATAGTAAGCAGACAATTTATATGAAAATTCCGCACTGGAAACTTTAAACGCGTTTTTTCGAAATGTCGGTTTTTAAAACGATGTACACTAGGGTTGCGAAAATTTGACCTCTATTTTTGTTCCTTTTTCTCACCATCCAACTATCTTCTTTGAAGAAAAAAAATTGTCGCGAAAGCTGCGGGCAGTCAGAAAATATTTAGAGGTCGCTCAAGCCTCAATTTGTTTCTAAAGAAGAAGGGATTAATTGTTTTGAACATTTTACAAAGCGTCAGATTTATGAGTGAGAAGAGTAACGAAAAAAAATTGCGAAAATTGGAAATTTCGAAACTCTTGAGCGACCACTAAATATTCGTTGGCCGGCTAGAGTTTTCGCGAGGTTAATCAAAAAATTATAAAGTGGACAAAAAAAATTCGATTTTTTAATGAATATTTGAATTCTTCGGAGGCTTGAGCAACCTCTAAATATTTTTTGACCGCTCGCAGCTTCAGCGACAATTTTTTTTTGCTCTTCAAAGGATATAATTGCATTGTGAGAAAAAGGGGGAAAAATAGAGCTCAAATTTGTGCCACTCTAATGTACATTCTCAAAGGAAAAGTTTTCAAGCTATCCGTCTCAAATTTTGACACAACATTCTTCACGCCATTCTTTATCTCGCTATGGAAGCTTTTTTTCATCATATTTTTTAACGAAAAACTGTCGAAAAAATAGGCTAAATTCGTTACTTTTTTTTCAAACAGCCGCCATTTTGTCAATTTTGATTTAAGAAAAAACCTCCATAGCAAGATAGCGGCTTTCGTACTGATTAATAATCTTTTTACAAATTTTGTTTCAGATTCGCAACCGTTTCCGCCGCGAGGACTCCTCTTTTTTCGAAGACATTTTCAAACGTTAAAAAATTGTAATAAAAAATCAAAATGAACGTTTGAAAATTTACATTCTGTTCTTCATGAGTGCTTTGATTTGACATAAAAAAATTAAACTGATTAGCGTATTTTTAACCATCGAAAAAGAAACGCGAAAGTCAGCTATTTTTCGATCCGTTACGCTGTGCCGATTCCTTAATAGTTACGTAAAAATGACGACTTTTTTCATCGATTTTGAATGCTCGAGTTTCAATTCGCCACGTTGTAAGAAAAAATATCTAAAAAAATCAACGATCGTCAACGACTCGTATTTATTGTTAAGTCGAATAACCCGTTTGGTTTTTAGATTTCGACTGGACCCTTTAAGCTGGAGTGTTCACCGCCAAACGTCGCGAAAAAATTTCATCATCCGGCGGCCATGTTTTGTTGTTTTTCTATATTTTTTTATGATTTTTTTTTGAGGCCCTCAATATATAAGCCTTTGTGTTAAATGCGTTTCTCTTTCACCAACCGTTTCCCGGAAAAAGAAATCGGAATTTGGCCATTCTTTTCGGGCCCCTAGGTAGACGTAGCCTCTTGATTGATTGGTCGTTAAATTGATCGCGAAAAAAGTGGAGTGAGTGAACATTTGAGTCTCCGCAATTTCGCGTGTTTCGCTTACATTTGTCCAAGGATGCTCACGAGTTTTATGAGATTTCAATTTATCTGAAAACTGTATATTTTCGGTGGAATCGAACTGTCAAATTTAGCCCGCAATTAGAATCCTCCGTAGCAATGATTCTTAATTTTTCGTTCTGACCTCACGAGTCACGAAAATCATGACGTTGAAGTTTGCATCGTTGGAATGCAACGAAAATTATTTTTTTTTTTTTTTTTTTTTTTTTTTTTTTCATTTTCTGAATTTCCTTTGCCAGATTTGAGCTACGAAAATCAGGCAAACATTTTTTCGAAATCTCATGTAGCAACCTGTAACCTGAATTTGCAAAATATGAGGGGATAATAATGAAAATGAGGAATTAAAAAGAATTTTCGTTGCGTTCCAACGATGCAAACTTCAGCCCCGTATAGAAATCGATATTCGGAATTCTTCGAAATTTCATTGTAACTCGTGATTCCAAGGACGGCGAACTGGCGATCTAAGAACAGAGAAAAGAAACGTTCAGATTTAAATTTGTACATTCTTGTAAAGGATCAACGGAACCAAAACCGAGAAAATCTTCACCATTGGGCCAAGACGGTGAAGAGCAAAGTATGCGAAATGAGACTTTCACGTTGTTTGTTGATCAATTTACTCGGTTACTCTTGCTCGTGAAGGAAAGTTCGACCATGGCCTGAACTAGTGCCACGTGCGCGTTTCAATTTGCATCGTTTCTTTTCGTGATAAACGGCTTGATTACAAATTGAAAATGACGTTGGAGTTTGCATCGTTGGAACGCAACGAAAGTTAATTTCTTTTAAACTGCACTCATTTTATTTGGTCGATTTTTACTGTAAAAACCTATCAAATATTTCTACGTTTTTTTAACTAAAGATTTACGATGCCAATGTGCGAAAAAAAAGCTTTGAATGAAGACTGTGCAAAAAAGGCTTTGAATAAAAATTAAGAAATAAAGAAAAAAATTCGTTCCGTTTCAACGATGCAAACATCAACGTCGTAATTGCGGATTGATCAAACTCTCGAAAGATTCTCTGCAATTTCACCGAAAATAACAAACGTTTTAAATTATGGAAAATCTCGCGTCAAGTACTGTGAGTTAATTTTCATTAAATTTAGGCCAAAGAGAGGTTCAAGTTCATCAACTCAGCCTTGAATATCGCGATCAATTTTTTACCATCAGAAAACCGAGAAAAAATGTTATTTTCAAATGATATATTTAAAAAATCGTTTGAATTTTATCAACGCTTTGTCAAACATGTCCACAATATTCGACCGAACATTCAACATTTTTTAATTTATTTCAAAATGATAAATTCAAACGAATGAAAAAAAAGGCGCAGTTCTGTCACGATATTACGATATTGAAGTATGCATCGTTAGAGTGCAAAGCATTTTTATTTATTTTCTCATTTTCATTGTGATCCAAAATCTTTTCTTACATATTCAGGCTGAAAAACACTAATAAGAATCCTGAAAATCGTTTGAGGAATTTTGAAGGACTCAATGTGCGAAAAAATTGTACTACGAAACTTTCGTTACGTTCCAACGATGCGAACTTTCATATCATACGATATTTAATTTGCTAGGTATGCCAGTTTGTCGTTTTTCCCATGGTATTGAATTTTACATCGTCGGAAAACAGCGAACGTTTTTTTCCCTATTTATTTTCCTCATTTTTATTAGTACAGAAGATCTTTTTTGTAGATTTATATTGTAGATTGCTACATAGATATCTAAAAAAGTGGTTGACGGTTTTTGTAGGTAAAATCTGGCAAAAGGAATCAAAGGAATTCCGAAATATTAATTTCCACTGCGTTTCAACGGTGGCAACTTCAATCTCATTTTTTTTCCCCAGATGAAGCACTCTCCCTCTACCTCGTTCTGCTCGTAGTTTCATTCCGATTTATGCTTCTTTTATGTGACGTTGAAGTTCGCATCGTTGGAATGCAACGAAAATTAATTCTTTTCAAATGGTCAATTTTTTTTGTGCCGATGTCGGCTGTGAAAATAATTTAAACGTTTTCACATATTTTATAAGTCGATAATGACGAAAATAAAGAAATAAAAAATCGAATAAAAAAAATATTTTATTTGATTTTTTTCTATTGGCCTTTCGTTCATATTTAAGCAATACTTGCCTGGTCTTAGCTCTCAACAATTACAATTGTTATTAATTCAACATTAAATTATAGATACGTTTAAATCCTCGAAATGCAATAAAAATGATTTTTCTTTGCATCGGCAACTTCTTTTTCGCCACATTCGGACTGCGAAAATGATTAAAGATTTTTTCAAACGTTTATCAGAGATCTGCAACGTTTTTTTTGCAAAATATCTTGAATGTGAAAAAAAGGAATTTTCGTTGCGTTCCCTGCAAACTTCAACACCATAAAACGACTTTTGTTATTCAAATAACTGTTCATTCTCCGCGTTGATATTCTTCCTCGTAGAAAGTTCCGAACACGCAACGAAATAAAATGTCTCTCTCTCTCGATCGGTATTCGCACCCGCCAGTATTCATGATTACTTTGTCCGTACAGACGATAAAACATTTCCGAGTATTTAACGTCCCCGAGACGTGTAACTGTTTAGCGGATATTGGTTTCGTTCATAAAACTAAAGTAAAGCGTGGCAAGGTTTCTTACTATTTGGCAGAATCCGTAAGTTGGTATTCTCGTCGACGGTCGTAACATTCTTGAATTCCAGCGTCTGCCCACAAATCCTTAATAGCATCGACGTACGGAGTCTCGAACGTCGTGACCGTTTCGAAGTCTATACTCCTGACGAGTTCCGCTTTTTCCTACGAGTATACGAGAGCGTTTTGTTCGGCGAAATAAAAAAAAAAAGTGTCGCGTCATCGAGCGGCACAAGGTCAGTCCCTTATCGGCCGATAAATCGGGGCGATTCGATAAGCAACTGGTCGCGCGTATACTCACTATATTCGCGGAGTCTCCGTATGCAATTTTGAGTAGGTCCATCGCCCGTATCATTGACTGCATCGCCATGAATATATTTTGATAAACGAGCTTTATGAAGCCTCTCTTGTCGTCGTCCGAGTAACCAGAACCGTGAATAATTCTCATCTGTTTGATGAATGTCGATTTGCCCGATTCGCCAGTACCTGCAAATTCACAACGATCGAAACGTCAATTGGGAATTTCGTATTCAATGCGCACATCAGTGGGTCAAGTTCTTTGAAGGAAATTCCTTGTATATCGTCCAATATCAGTAGCGAGAAACATTTAACGGGCGCTGAAAATTTGATGACGTTGAAGTTCGCATCGTCGGAACGCAACGATTTTTTCTTATTGAGTCATTATTATTATTCGAAACATTTTTCTTGCAACTTGAAGTTGTAAATTAGTTATAAAAATACGTAAATCCGTTCGAATGATTTTCGTAGCCTAAATCGGCCGAAAAGAAATGTCATCGATGAAGAAGAATTCATTTAACGTTGCGTTCCAACAATGCGAACTTCAAGACCATGAAAATTTGAACGGGACGTTCGAAAATTTTTTCGAAGATTGATCGTTTGGAAAATTTCGATTCAGGAGAAGGTCGAAGGTGAATTTTACCCTGGAGGATTTACTGCTCTGCAAAACCGTCGAGGAGGATCGAGGCTTTAAGGGGTTGGGCTGCTGTGAAAATTACGAACACTCGTTCATCGCTTGAGGCAACTCAAATTGAAGGTGAATATCCAACATATGGTGCAGTAATGGCAGATTGAAAGTAAACTTATGAATGACGTTGAAGTTTGCATCGTTGGAATGCAACGAAAACTTATTTCCTTTTACTGCCCAATTTTTTTTTACTGATTTGGGCTGTGAAAATAAATAAAATGTTTTCACGTATTCTTATTAGAGACTTCTCAGTTTGCAAAAAAAGACTTTCGATAATGATAAAAATAAATAAATGAAAGAATGAAGATGAAGAATCGTTGCGTTCCAACGACGCAAACTTCAACGTCATACTTATGAATGAGCTTGAAGTTTGCATCGTTGAAATGCAATGATTTTTTTTTTTTCAATTCCTTATTTTCATTATTGTCCAAAATGATATTTTGTTTACTTGAGTTGTAGATCACTAAGGAGCCTAAAAAATGATCGCGTGATTTTTATAACTCCAATCTGTCGAAAGAAAGTTTGGAACACCAGAAAAAAAATATTTCGTTGCATTCCAACGATGCAAACTTCAACATCATGTAATATAGTACTTTAGTCTTGACCGGCGTTTTTCTCCGTACCATTTTTGTTTTATTAGTTATTGACAATAATGATGTCAGTTTCCCGCGAAAAGTGGCGAAAAACATTTTTTTAAACTGTTATTGATGATCGAAACACGATAACTAAAAAAAGCTCCCGCAAGTCTTAGCCAATATTATCCATTTTAAGAGAAAACGAACTTTTTTTTCGGATAAACCGGATAGCCAAAATTAAGTAGCCCGTTGAGCAGCCCCTCACGTTTAAAAGTCCTTCACGAGATTTTATATAACTTCTTCAATTATTAAAAATGTTCAAGAAATTTGATACACAACTTTGTCAATGTACATACAAATGAATGTCCAAACCATTTTTCAATCATCTCACTTGATCCTCTAAAAATGATTTTTTTATGACCCTGATTAACGGGTCGTCAAGGACGCTTTAATCGATTAATGTTAAAGAGTGCAAATATTATTTTTTCGTCGCTGACGTTGAAATTTTATTTGACCGATTTAGGTTGTGAAAATCACTCAAACGTTTTTACGTATTCGTATTGGAGATTTACTACCTCAATTTACAAAAAAAAGGCTTTGAATAGTAATAAAAATAAAGAAATGGAAAATTGAGGAGAAAAAACGTTGCCTTCCAACGATGCAAACTTCAACGTCGTTTTCGTTGTAGGCACGATAAAAAATTCATTTCGAAGTTTAAATATATTCCACTACATGGTTTACGAGAGAAAAAAAACAAAATATATACAATTTAGCACATTTTCTCGTGACATGTTGTTAATTGAAAATAAAATGCCCGCGCAATAAACAATTTTTCGTGAGAAACTGTGTTACATTGTGTAGATTTTAATAATTGTTTTTTCCCCGCAATCATGAAGTGGAAGTTACGTAAACTTCAGAATTGAACTTCAACGTTCTTACGGCTAAATAAAAAGTATATTTTAACATTCACCGATTACGTGCCATTGAGCCTCAAAGATTCGAGCTAAACAATTGGCAAGTCTTATTCTGAGTGTGGTTTTCAAACTTCGATCGCAGGAATGCAACGAAAGTTCGTCATTAGTTCGATTATACCTAAGAATGTTTTTTGCTGATTCGGGTTGTCAATCTCCAAAAACGATCCGCAAGAAACGTTTAAGATTTTGGTAACCTAGATCAGCCAAAGAAAAAATCGAGCGATACCGACAAAAATAGCTACGAACTTAATCGTTGAAATGCAACCAAAGGTTGTGTTCCTTCATTTTGATCATTATCCGATTTTTTTTTGTAAACTGAAGTTTCAGAATTTCAAAATAATGACAAAAAAACTGTTGTGTCATTTTTGTGGCGTAAGTTTGCCAAAAAGAAAAGTTGAGCAATGACGAAAACGTAATTTCCGCATAATGTTAAAGTTTGCATTGGAATGCAACGATTTTTCCTCTTCATCTTTTGTTTCTTTATTGTTATTATCATCATCAAAAATCTTTTTTCTTGCAAATTGTGTATTCCAATGCTTTTCATAGCCTGAATCGGCCAAAAAAATGTTATCAATTGAAAATAATGGATTGCCGTTGCGATCCAACGAAAATACGATCTTTTTTATTTAAAAAAAAAAGAAATTTCAGCCGACTTACGCTCTGAAATTAATTCAAACGCTTTTACATATTCTCATAAAAGGTTCACGATCGCAATTTGTAAAAAGTAGACTTTCGGTAATGGTAAAAACGGAAAAATTTAAGATAAAAATCGTTGCATCCCAACGATACAAACTTCAACGTCGTACTTCGAGATCATATTTCCGCTGAGTTTCAGCAACGCAAACATCAGCACCACTAAGAGGTGAGATGCAGTCAGAATTTTCAAAAAATCGATTTTTTTTACATTTTCTTGAAGTATGATGTTTCGAAAATATTCCCTGAAAATTTCAAGTCAATCCGATGAATAGTTTCCGGGATATTAGTGGTGATCGTGGTGATGATTCCCACAATTAGTGGGATATAGCCTCGCATAGACGTGACTGACAAACGCGCAAACGACAATACCCGGGAAGGCAGAATGCTTCGAAGACAACAACAAATTGATATTTTGGAAGCTTCCACATCAGCAGAAGCCCTAGTGTATGGACCAGGAATTGATGATTCGATGTAAGTAATTTTTTAATTAGTATTTCTACACATAAATCAAGTGTAAAATTGGAAAACTCTTTCAGAAATTTTCAAAAATGTATTACTCAAAAACTATGAACTTTAGCAAAATTTTATAAAGAATACTTTCGTTTTGAAATTGCCCAATATGTTTTTTTAAATAATTTATCCCGAAAACTGTAATTTTTTGAAAAATTGGTTCAACAATTGGCTATAAACAGTTGAATGCTCGTCTTTTCGGCAAAAAATTGCGATATTCGGATTCAGCGGATCAAAATACGTAAAAAAAAGTTTAGCTTCATCCATCGAGCTCAAAATTTTACGAACATATAACACCGTATCCACATTGAAAAACTTTAAGCGCGTTTTTCTCGAAACTATGTTTTTCAAGTCGGTGACCACTATAATTCAGAAAACCACTCGATGGATTTAGATGAAATTTGGTGTGCTTATTGATAGCATTAAAAACTAGTCCTTCATCGAAGGATTTGCATTTGTGTTGAATTTTTCTATTTTTTCAGCAATAAACGAGCGATTTTTTGGTCGAAAATCGAAAGTTATCTGTCGGAAGCCGCCATTTTGTTAATTTTTGAAAAAAAAAGCTTCGATCAAGGACTAGATTTATTATTAAACTAATGATTTTTTTTATTTCAGATGATCCAGTAAAATTTTATGATGGTCACCGCAAAGCACTACATGCCGAAGGGGGGCCGACAAAGATGGCGATATTTTTATAAATAATCAATGTTTTTCTTTGAAAATTTGTATAAGTCAAATTGAATAATAACATAAAAAGTCTGTGTAATCACTTTTGTAAAACAAACTTAATTACTATAAAAAAAAAAAATTATTGAAAATGCTCGTTTTTTCACGCCTCTGACTATGTCACCCCCTGAAACGGAAACAGAATAAAATTTAAAAACCCGTTGCCATTGCATTCCAATGACTCGAACTTCAGCGTCGTTCTTCCGACGTATTATTTCGCGAAAGAAGAAAGTGGGAAAAAATGGGATGGAGACGTCGTGTGTTTTTTGTTCCGCAGATCAGTCGATTCAGACGGATCGGCACGGCGCCAGGGGGAAATGGCATCGTCTCTCACACCCAGAAACCCTGCGGCAGCTAGTTTTATAGGCCGCGGGCGCGAGGCGTCGGCCCTCCACGTGTTTCCGAGAAATACAAGCGCGGATTTGCGAACCGCTGCTGCTGCTGCGCTCTCGCGAGTATCTCGTCGCGAGAGCGTGAAACGCAACCTCGCCAAACTTGCCGCACGCTTTTTCCCCAAAAATTCACGAAACCCCCCATATACTTGAGCTCCGCAAGGGAGACAACATTCTTTTTTTAATTCGCAACGCAAAAAAGGGAAGGCACGATATTGATGTTTAAAAACGGGAGAAACAATGGGAAGAATAACGAAATACGGAGAAAAACAATTTCCGGACGAGCTGTCGAGTGTGGAAAGCCGGAAATCAATATGTCTCGCTCCAAAGACGCGAAGCCGGTAAGAAACTACCTGGAGGAATTTCGCGACGAATCAGCGCCGAGAAATTTCGTGCGTTGTCACAAATCGTCGAGCGTAAATCTCCGATGTTGAAGCCGGCCCCTTTGGAACGCAACGACGATAAAAAATTTCGAAACATTTCTCAACTTTCGATATTAGAAATCGTTTTTGGCATTTTGCAATTTGTCGAACTCTAACGAACGCCCTAAAAACCGAATTAACGTTAGTTTTGAAGAATCCAAATTTATTTCTTCGAAATGTATTTTACTTTTTTCTAAATAAATTTATATCTTCGAAATAAATTTTCTTTATATATGTAATTCTTATCTAAAAAAAATCACTTCGTCGAAATAAATTTTCCTAATATATATACATATATTTTTTTAAAATTTGTTTCGTCGAAATGAATTGTTCTTAATCAGTTTAATTTTTTTTCACAATTTATCCCTTCGTAATAAACTTTCTCAATGAATTTAATCTTCTTCTAAATAAATTTCCTTAAAAAACTCAATTTTTTTAAACTAAATTATAACTTAATTTTAACTAAAAAAATTAACTACATAAATTTTGTCAACAAATAACATTTTTTCGCTGATGTACTTCTTCGAACTGAATTTTCAATCAATTCCAACGACGCGAACGCATCAACGTCGCATAAACCCAACACGAGGAAACGAAGTTCTCCTCGTGAGCTCGATGAAACAGAGGGCGATATCTCTTTCCTCCCCTCGTTTATCGCGACACACGACAAACAAATAAAGAAAAAACCTCGTCGTTTTTCTCATGCCATATTTCAACGGAAGTCGTTTGATTTTCTTTCTTCTTTGGTTCTTATGGCGATGGACAGAGGGGTCGGAGGGATTTTTTTATTCATGGAAAATAAAGACAAGTTCACCGGCTCGTGAAAGATACGAGGCATCGTAGCCGCGCGACGAATCAGACAGAGCACTGCGCGAACTTCTACGTACGTTCCAACCGCGAGCGCCCAACGGCCAAATATCGAAACTACACGACTCGTGTTTTCCGGCGTCACCGCTCCCGAAAAACGCCAGGGCGTGGCGCTAAGATCGAATCGTGGAAAATCATGAATGAAAATTGTGCCGTTCCGTGGGCGGCGCCGACGCGCCTGGCTCGGCGCCTGCGACAGAGACTCGTAGGGAAAAATAAAGAAAAAAAACAGACCCGCGCGCCTCGACCACGCGCAAATCCTTCGACTTTTTCGTAACTCTGGTACACAAACATCTATCCTCTTTATATATATATATATATATATATATATATATATATATATATATATACATATATATATATATATATATATAGAGAATCTCCCTCTGACTTTGCGGTGCCCTGCGGCGCGCCATCTTTAACGTCGCCGCCCCTCACTCGACGAGGATTTTTTTTGCACAGAGATTCTAACGCACAAAGCTTACCAGGGTAAAAAAAATGTCACTGGGAAATTAGAAATGCATTTTTCGAGATGCGGAATAATAAAGAAGGAAACGTGATGTTGAAGTGTGCATCGTTGGAATGCAACGAATTTTTTTCAATTTGTCTTCTTTCTTCATTTTTATTGTTTTTCAATTTTTACTCTGCACATTTACGTTCTGTTATGTGGGCTTGATGCAAAGATTTATTTTTGCTTCCTCATTTTCATTAGTATGTAAAATTATATATTGTGGATTTGGGTCGTAGATTGCTGAATAAGGAGCCGAAAAAAAGATCGCGGAATTTTTATAGCTTACGTCTGTCAAAGAATGATCGGGAAATTCAGTAGAAAAGTATTTCGGTGCAGTCCAACAATGCAAACTCTAACGCCAATTACGCTGTAGATCTTCGATGGAAAAGGTACTAAAAAAATGTCACTGGGAAATTAGAAATGCATTTTCGAGTTGCGGAATAAGAAAGAAGGAAACGTGATGTTGTAGTTTGCATTATGGGAATGCATCGAAAATTCCTTTCAACTTGTTTTTCTTTATTGTTATTACTTTTCAACGTTTACTCTGCACATTTACGTTCTATGGGCTTGAAGCTTGCATCGTTGGCATGCAAAGATTTTTTTACTTCCTTATTTTGATTAGAATCGAAAATTATGTATTGTAGACTTGGGTTGTAGATCGCTAAATAAGGAGCCTAAAAAAGATCGCGGAATTTTGACAGCTTACGTCTGTCAACGAATATTCGGAAAATTCAGTAGAAAAATATTTCGTTGCAGTCCAACGATGCAAACTTCAACATCAATTACGTTTTAGATCTTCAATGAAAAAAAACTTGAAAAAATGTCACCGAGGAATTAAAACCCGCGTGGTAAAAAAAAATATTTTTTAAAATGGGAATTCCAAAAATGAGGAAATAGAGTGTGACGAGCAGAAGTCAATCTAAATTTGCTCACTAAATTCGGCTGTTTTGATGATTTGCATAACATTTTTGAATGACGTTCAATGTTGCATCGTTGGAACGCAACTTTCAATTTCCCAAATTTCTTTAGGCCTATTCAGACTGCGAGATTCACTAAAACGTTTTTACGTATTTTTATTGAAGATTAACGACCTTAATTTGCAAAAAAAAAGCTTTGGATACTGATAAAACTAAAAATAAGGAAAACGAATAAAAAAAAAAACGTCGTAGCCCAACGATGCAAACTTCAACGCCGTGTCACGTTAGCTTCTCGTGATATTGCTCCGATCGCAGAGTTGGCAGTTGGGGACGGGAGGAAGAACGAATTTTTAGTGCGTCTGAGTTCGTCGATTGGGCAGTGTAATAAAATTTTTGAAGAAAACCAGCTGTGCTACTTCAAAGATTTCTGACCATATTTTTCAAAATCAAAGGCCGTGTTTATCCGCTCGACGAGTAAAGAACGTGAGATGAAATTCGAAACGAGGGTTTCAAATTTTACGTCACGTTTCGAAGAAATAAATTTATTAGAAAAAAAATTGAGATTCTTGAAGAAATGTATGACGAAATAAATTTACCTACAAAAAAAATGTATTAACACAATTTGATTTGAAGAAATAAATTTGTATTCGTTAAAATTAATTTCGATTCGGTTTATGAGGGTGCAGAATGCCAAAGAATATTCTTCATATGAAAAGTTGCGAAGTTTTTGAAAAATTCAATACCTGCAGCGAGAGATGCACATCGGCGATAGAATACAAAATACCGTGGAATCGATGAAACAGTTATTGCAATCGGATATTTAAATGTTTTGTCGACGATAAATTGTAAAAGGTTGCCATGCAATGGTATTGACATATCAAAATAAACGGCGATAAGGACATTGCTCTCAATTGCTTCATATATATATATATATATATTCGAATATACCACCTTCCGACCAACCGCTTTATATACATTAAGGTACCCATTGACGAGGCAGGAACGGAAATTATTGAGGAAACGAGAATTATTCATTCGCTTACACACCGAGAGATCGTCTCGACGGGAAGATGTATAGGTAAACGAAATAAGCAAGCGGATAAAGGAAACTGCGTGATAAGTGAGAGGAAAAGCACCGAAATGAAAAGCCCTGCAGTTTAACGATACATAAATGCTTGGATGATTTTTTTCACTCAAATTTTCGAACTTCGGTTTATCACCATCAATTCGCAAGATTATTTTTTAATTGCTCAACATTTTTTTGGCTTATCTGAGCCACGAAAATCATGATGTTGAAGTTTGCACCATTGGAGTGCAACGGAAATTCTCCTGTTTTATTTTATTTTATTATTTTTATTAATATCTGGAATCTTTTTTTGCAGATTTAGGCTGCCCATTTCTAATATAAGGATCCTCAAAAACGTTTCGGCAATTTTCGTAAACTAGAGCCAAAAAAATTGGGCATTACGGAAAAAAAAAGATTTTTTATACATTTATACTGTAGATAAATAAATATCTTATCAAATGGTTGAGGCATTTTTGTAGGCAAACTCTACCAAAAAAATAAAAGGAATTCAGAAAAATTCATTTTCACTGCATTCCAACGGTGCAAACTTCAACCCCATTTCCGCGAACTTCAAAACCCCCTAATTTTTACCCATACTTTAACCCAAACAAATCCAATATAGGCGTCGGAATGTCCAAAAATGCCCTATTTTATCACGTATTATCGCGAACTTCAAAACCCCGTAACATTGTATGGGGGGAGGGGTGAATTTCAGCTTTCCCCGACTGAATATCATCATTTATAACCTAATAAATGAAAAAATAGCAACAAAAGAAATATGAGGCTAATTTTTCGGAAAAGTCACTCATCTAAAGAATTACCCATCGTTATTTTTTATTTATTCATTTTTATTATTATCCAAAGCCTTTTTTGCAAATTGAGGTCGTAAATTTCTAACAAGAATACGTAGAAACGTTTGAGCGATGTTAACAGGCCAAATCGGCAAAAAAAATTGAGTAGTCAAAAATTGCTATTTTTCGTTGCATTCCAACGATACAAGCATCATCTTAGCGATCGTAGAAAGAAAAAAAAATGTAATTCTATCAAAAGAGGAGATATGTTTTCCACGCATTTTGTTCGCCATTTCTGCTCGACGTGTTCCCGTGACGGATGTTGCGAGCATTCCCGAGGAAGCGAGAATTCGAAGATCGCGAAAAGGCCGAGCGTATCTCCCGGCTGGACGAGGCCATCGGGGCTCACATCTGAGAAACGCGCGATGAAAGCGCGGCGCCGTCGAGAGAGCCATACGTATGCGAGGGGCGAGCAGCATCAAGCAAAAGCACGTGCATTTTGCCAGAGATCGGGTTTAAAAATACAGGAGGCGCCGTGTTGGAAGGATTTAGGCGTTTAGCACGAAAGAGAGATGGAGGGAGAGAGAGAGAGAGAGAGAGAGAGAGAGAGAGAGGAGGTAGAAATAGCAAAAGAAAAAAAACCGGAAGGTGTATAACAACATGCAAAAGAAACGATGTTGTAGTTTGCATCGTTGAAATGCAACGAAGATTCTTTTCAACATTTTTATTTATTTATTTCACCTCAATCGATGATTTAATCAATCAATCGCGAATTCGTTATCGTTCAAATTCGCACATGGTTTTCGGACGAATCTGCTTCTCCGACGAAATACTATAATATACAATATTTCATGCATTCTCGATATACGGGATAAGAAAGAAGGAAACGTGATGTTGAAGTTTGCATTGTTAAAATGCATCGAAAATTCTTTTCAATTTATAGTCTTCCTTTATTTTCATTATTTTTCAATTTTTACTCTTCACATCTACGTCGTATGGGCTTGAATCTTGCAGCGTTGAAATGCAAAGGTTTTGTTTTATTTCCTTATTTGATTAGCATCGAAAATCATATTTGTACATTTGGGCTGTAGATCGCTAAATGAGGAGCCTAAAAAAAAACGCGGAATTTTTATAGCTTACTTCTGTCGACAAATATTCGAGAAATTCAGTAGAAAAATATTTCGTTGGAGTTTGACGATCCAAACTTTAACATTAACTACGTTGTAGACCTTCAATGAAAAAAAAACAAACAAAAAGTTTAGATGGTTTTTCATATGATATTGAAGTTTGCATCGTTGGGGCACAACAAAAGTTTCGTAGTCCAACTTTTTTGACATTTTTAGCCCGCCGAAATCACTCAAATGTTTTTTCACGATACTTATTAGATATTTTCACCCTAAATATATAAAAGATTTCGGATGATGGTGAAAATGAAGATAAATAAAAAATCTTTCGTTGCATTCCAACGATGCAAATTTCAACAGCTTTTTTTTAGTCTTAATCCGTCGAAAAAATAGATCAATTAATAGAAAAAAAAAGATTCATTGCACTACACCAATGCAAAAGTCAGCATCACCGAAAGAAATTTCCTAAACGCATCTTGACGTACGACTCCAGGCGAAAAAAAAACCTCACGGTGTTGAAGCATGCATTGTAGGAGTGCAACGAATATTCTTTATAATTTTTTCGTTTCTTCAGTTTTACCATCTAAACCCTTTTTTCCAAGCATAGGTAATGGAACCATAATAAGGATCTTAAAAAATGTTTCAGTGAAGTTTATAGCATCAATGTGCCAAAAAGAAATAGGGCAATACGAAGAAAAAAAATCGTTGCATCCCAACGATGCAAACTTCAGTACCATAAAAACCTCGATCGCCTTGACTGCGCTCAAAAAGAAAAAAAATGAAAAATATTCGAAAAAAAAAGAATAATCATTTTAAAAAGGCGCGTGAGTGAGTCAGATTACTTGGCTGGCGTTCGAGGCGACTCTTTCGGGCAAGTCCCGCGCGATGAGTCGCGGGGCATACAAATTTTTGCATCAATATAGCTGACGATAATTTTCCCTCGCGGAGGAGTATAAGTCTGCCAAAGATCCGTCAGCCGCACCTTTCAAACGTCTGTCCAGGTAAAGACGGGAAGAAAGTGATGCGAAGTATCGTCGTGCGATTATTTCGCGTGTGCGTCCTTTTTTCGTTTTTTTTTTTGCACTAACGCGATAGCGCCGGTATACCATCTGAGCAAAATCATCTCCCGGGCCGTATACATGCCGTCCGCGTGCGGAGTCAACAAAGATGATTCACGATAAAGCCGTATAGTGGCTTTGTGGAGGGGAGTATCAGAGAGAATATGAAAAAAAGGACGAGTGTCGCGAGATTTTGCAACTCTTGTGTACGGAATTCCGAAGGGGCGATAATTTTTGAGCAATCGTTCGTGGGAGTTCGGAAATTGTCGGATGATAATCGACCCTGCACTCGATCTTATTTTAATACCAGGAATTGAATTATGAAATTCTATTTTCCGCGAACGATTATGCGGAGAAAATAATTTCAAGTTCGGGAAACGAAATGTGGCTAAGAAATGTAAAAATAAATCAGTCGATACCTTGCCTGAATACCTTAAAGGATAATACCGTCGTTTTATATCGAAAACTGAAGTGGTTATGAGTATAAATAAATCATTAGTTTTTACTATTTTCAAATTTATTATTTATTTTAAGATACTTATTTATTTTAATTTTTTTGTTTCCTTAGTTCCAACGTGTACCCTTGCGAATTTCTACGTATTTATTTTAATATAAATAACCAGTAAATTTTGACTATTTTTAAATTTATCATTTATTTTAATGTCAATAATAAATTAATGTTCACAGTATAAATAAAGAATAAATTTATAATCATTTTTGAAGAATCAACTTCAAAGGATGGTTTTTTTTAAATTATTGCGAATATTATTCGTTCATATAATTTTTTAAAATTAATATATTGAAATAAATAATAAACTTTGATGAATATAAATAATCATTTTGTGAGAATTAACTTCACAGGATGTTGATTTTATTTATTATTGAAAATGTATTATTCGTTTATCGTATTCATTGAAAATTTTTGTATTTCGTTGTATTTCATTGTTTGTGCGAAATCTAGCCAAAAATACAAATATATTTTTTGGGAAAAATGGCTTCATTCAAACCGTCAGTATGCCGCCATTTAGTGTTTTGAAGAATGTCCAGCTTTCGTCACCCCTTCTTGTGTTCACTTCGTGGAAGCAATTGTAAATTTGCAACAAACTTTCCAAACTTTTTAAAAGCAACTACAAACTCCATATAGCAGTTTTTGGCCTAAGATGATACAATCTTAGTCCATCAACATTAGAGAACCAATCATAGTATTTAAATTACTGTCTTCGTTCACAGGTCTACCGATTGGTGCCTTTGTTTGGGTTTGGTTGGATTAATTCGACTGCATCCATTCACGCGCAAAAAAACAGTGATCAAAAAAATCGACCCGTCTCTCGGATCTGGCGAAAGCCTTAAAAAAATGTAGAATTCAACATGATTTACTTTACGTCCGAAGATCATCATGTGAAAGTTTGCATCGTTGCATACGCAACGAGGGCTCTTTTTGATGTTTTCATTTTCTCATTTTTATCATTACACAAAACTTTTTCCGTAAATGTATATTACAGATCGGTAAATAAGAGTCTTGAAAAATGACTGAAGAGTTTTTCTCATCAGAATCTGCCAAAAGAAATTAAAGAGATCCAATTAAATTAGAGGGACTTGGAAATAAAATTTCCATTGCATTCCAACGATGTCAACTTCGACATCGTGAATTTTTCATCATTTCGAATACAACGTAATAAGAAATAAAAAATAATAAAGAATTTTCATTTGGAATGCAACAGAAATTCTTGATCACTTTTCGTATCTTCATTTTCTTCATCGTCCCACATCCCGTTCTGCAAATTTGGTCAATCGATTTCTAATAAGCATTCTAAAAAGCGTTTTACTTATTTTCGGGGCCCAAATTTGCAAAGAAAAAGTTCGGCCCACAAAGTTTCGTTGCGTTCCAACGTTGCACACTTCAACACCATCAAACTTCAACGTCATTGAAGATCAGTATACGACCACACAACATCTGTTTCCTAACCCTATACGACAATTTTTTCCTCGACCAAAAAATGCCTTCTTTCGAGAGTATCCACGTCGCCGCGTGGTGGCCCTTTCTCGTCCATTCTTTGTTTTTTTTGTTCTCGCCGCTGCTATCGTTCGCCATGTGCCCAGGGAACACTAAATCCTGCGAACGAGGTCGTCGTTAAAAAAAAGCAATTAGCATTCAGCGATCCTTTGTAAGTTATATACATGAATCGAGGTATACAGTCGCCGTTTGCACGAGAGGTGCAAGAGCGTGCTCCAATTCTATCTCCCCGCCTGTCTCGCTCCTCGATACATACACATACACTCACACACGCGCGCGCACATTTTTCTGAAAATTTACCGCAGCACCAGCGGAGTACAGAGTGCGATATCGTGCGATAAAGTACTCCCGGGATCCGGCCGTTGCTAACGCGTCGTTCGCGTGTAAACACAGCGTTACTATTACTCGCAAAAGCGTGTATGCAAAAAAAAAAGAATTGAACAAAAAAATATATCGCCTAGGTACGCGATATTGCTCTTTTCACTTTTCCACGTTTGTACTTGAAATTTTCCTCTAATTGCACTCCGCGTATGTGTGGACTTCCCGAGTCCGAGAGACCCGATGTATCACCGCGAGAAATTGGAGAAACGAAAAAAAAGAGATCCACCAATTTACGAGGCGATAAAACAATTTTTATGGCACAGAGCTCCGTACAAAGTGTGCCCGCCATGATGAGTTGTGACGCTCGATATTGTTAAATTTTACACTAGCTTTACGCAGCTTTCGAGACGATTTTTCAATGAAATCGACAAACGCGTGAAACATAAACGCGCGAAACAAAAAATAACAAGGCACTATATTTGCGAGGGGTATCGGAGCTATAAATGCGTTTCGAGTGATTTGCATACAGCGATCGAATTGATGGAGCCGTTTGTAGCGCGAAAAATAGATAACAATTTTATTGACGAAATTTTGTGTAGACATTTGTTGCGGAGTCTGCAGATCCTACCACATCCAACCAGATGTACACTGAGCGAAATGTATGGTGTTCTCAACCATATTTCAACCATATTTTAACTATATTTTATAGTTGCCTGTGAGGACAATAATATTTTATAGCCATAGTCACTGCGTATTGATATTTTAGCAGTTGCATGAATTATGCACATATGATAATCGCAACCACCAATCTTACAAACATACGTTTGTTCTTCAACGCTATATGATATAGTAGATTTTTATAAAATGGATATTCCCGGATACTATAAAAAATGATGGGGCTGAAGTTTGCATCGTTGGAATGCAACGAAAATTCTTCTCAGTTTTTTATATCCATCTATCTAAAATCATATGTTACGAATTTATTTCAGATAGCCAAATGAGGATCCGAACAATTGTTTGCGTGATTTTCGTGGCTCAAATCTGCCATAAGAAATTTGTAAAATAAAGAAAAAATCATTTTCGATGCATTCCAACGATGCAACCTTCAACGTCATTGACAAATGTACTCCCCCAAGATTCTAATAGTGAGCTGAAGTATATATGCATTGATTAAAAATGTTGCCTGTGATTTGCAACGATGTATATAGGGATTTTTACCATATTATAAGATACGACCTGCTTTATGCGTATTTGGTGTCTTATTCAAGTGTTGGTACAGGGCATCAATGCCTGTCTACTAAATTCATAGAATATTACATAAATCCAAAATAAAATAAAATACTCGACTGAGAGTTCTACCTCGATGATTTTTTTAATTATAATTCGCCATTCCCTGACCTTCTGTAATGATTTAGTCTCAAAAAAAATATTTCGCCTAATCGGAATCGAACCTGGAACCTAACTGCCTACTTTTTGTCTATCCTAGGCACGCTGCCACTGCGCTACCGAGTACTTTCGATATGTTTAGCACAGATATGGTATAAGACACAAAAGTAATTCCGGCTGTACTTCCGAATAGCTGTTACCTGCGATTTACGTAAAATTTTGCACGGATCTTTTTTTTAAATATACGTCACTGTTTAAATGGATTTTCGTACCATATAATAGTGATTTATACCATATTATATGATACGAATTGCTAAATGCATACTAATGTGTGTCCTACCAGAACAGAAGGTGACCTACAAGAAGAAGTGTTGAACTGATATCCTTTTTTTGCTATGCAACAAACATACTATGTAACAGTTGGTGAGATATGCGTAGTTCTTAAGGGGAGATATACACCTAGATGGTCGAGGTCGAGGATTTAGAAGCCATGAACATTCCGTCGACCGTAGAAGACCTACACTATCGGCCTGGTATCGATGATTCCATGTAAGTTGACAAATTTCATGATTTATTCATCCCAAATTTTCAAACGCGTTTTTCTCAAAACCACGCTTTTCAAATCGGTACCAAAAATTTCTCGAAAACCAATGAACCGATTGCCTTGAGGTTTTTCGTGGTTATTTTATACACCATTATCCAGTACTTGTCATTGGATTTTTTTCCCGTTACTTAGCTTTTGTTTTATAGGCAAAATAATAACTAATTTTTGGCCCAAAAATCACTATTCATGTTCAAACGTCCGCCATTTTGTCGTAAATCGATATTTTCAAAATCGGCTATGACAAGTACTAGATTATAGTATCTAATTTAATAATCTTTTGGCTTTTTTGTTTCAGATGATTTTTGAAGAAACGCCAATGGGTACCGTATACGCAGATTTTTTTACGACGCTCCAAGGATCATACAATATCCTTGTATATTTTTGATATTTTTAAATAAAGAAAATTAAACATATTTTTGAATGTTTATACTTTTGGATAATTAAAACCCCAATCCGAAATTTCAAATAGTTTTCCTTGAAAAAATTCACAAAAATGACCTTTTTCCGGCTCCTAGGTGTATGTCTCCCCTTTAACTATTAAGCCGCGGTTGCTCAAACTGCAAATGATTTACCTCTCCGCTATAAGTAAAGTTTACTATACATTTTTTCAAATTGACTTCCCGAGTCGAAATTTTCAGCCTATTTTGACCCTCCAGATCCTCACAGTGGTAGGAGATAAAGGCAGTAAAATAGCTTCGTATTCAATATAAAATGAGCTCCTACTTAACGCCTAGAACGGGAACAAATTTCCCTTTTCTCCACTTGCAGGCGCTAAGGAGGACGTCGATTGGCACACGTATACACGCACACGCATACACTCTATTATGCATATAGAGATACATATGCCTGAATACACGCATGCGCAGACACACGTATATACCCGCACACATACATGCCTAAGCATACACCAACACACGTATACTAGTACCTATACGTATGCATGCGTGTCTGCTATAGGGATCCGCGTATACATGCATACGTGAGGGCAATTCCTATCAAAAATATTGTAACTATTTGCCCAAGATCCATTTCTTCCACTTTGGAGAGTTGCTGGAGCTGCAGGGGCAAGTTTGAAGCGAATGCGAAAGGTTCGCTGGGTGGAGATAATGGAAAGGCCATTGGAAAAGTAGCCCTCTACGGCGAACGCGCGGTCCTTCCTAGTCCAACGCATGACGGTTACTGAAAACTATCAGACCCGCTGTTTCGAATGCGACCATCCCCACCCTCGTTTCGTCGAAACAACCAAATACGCGATAGGTCCAAACGCAATCAAAAGAGGAGCTGCAACGACTTCAGCTAGGTTAGGTAGGAGTATAAGAGCCTATGCAGGAGGTAAGCAGCAAAGAACGAGCACGTGGCGGCCCATAGTAGGACTTCTAGCAGTAAACAGACTCAAGTGAGGCTGACATAGGATCAAAGGCCTTTAAAATAGGCTGAAAATTTCGACTCGGGTTTATACAGTCTTCTAACAAATGTTACTCGAAAAACGTTAATCTTAACCATATGAATCGACAATCTTGAAAAGAATAGTAGAAGTTTGACTGAACAAAACTTATACAGTATACACATTAGTATTTATACTCCGATTTTATTGTAGCATTGAATTAGCCGTATCTATATTGTCAAGCCTTTTACAGTAGTGAATAATCATTTCGAGGATAATAAATAGTCAAACACGCCACCCAAATCGCATGTTTAGGTACACTTTTCGCTTATAGACGTGTTAACCGTAGTATGATTGCGGTGTCAATAAACTATAAAGACTTTTACTACCCCCTCTTTTACCATGGGCGTTTGTTGCAAATACCATGGACTTTTATCTCAGAGAGGGAGTCCCTATTGGAATCCATATCGATTACGCACTATTTCCCAATTGCTGTCGTTTCAGCATTTTTTATATCAAATTCTCAACCGGAATTTGTTGGACGTCGCCAAAAAAAATATATATATATTCTTTCGTGATTGCCTGCACAAATTTATTGGGGAACCCAAAGATGCACCCGTGTCTCTAGGGATCTGGTAGGGACACCGCACAGGAGGAGTTCTCATTGGGATCCAATTGGATTCTGCACTGTTCAAAGTGCAGTCAAATAAATAACAAACGACAATTAGAGTGGATTTTCGGTGATGTGATTCAACTCGATCTTCAAGATATACTTTTTTAAGCGATTTGTGCTTTTCTAAGATGGGGTTGAAGTTTGCATCGTTGGGATGCAACGAAAATCAATTCTTTTTAAACCCTCAATTTTCTTTTGCCGATCTAGGTTGTGGACATTATTTTAAACGTTTTTACATATTCTCATTAGAGATTTGCGACCTTCATTTGCATAAAGACTTCTGATAATGATAAAGATGAAGAAATTAAAAAAACATCGTTGCGTTTCAACAGTGCAAGCTGCGATGTTTAAGATGATAAGATACTTCGCATATCTGTATATTTTAATGGCGTTGAACTTTGCATCGTTGGACTGCAACGATGATGTTGAAGTTTGCATTGTTGGAACGCAACGAAAATTATTCTTTTTATTCGCTCGATTTTTTTACTGTGAAAAGCACTCAAACGTTTTTACGTATTCTTATTAAAAATGCACGACCTCAATTTGAAAAAAGGTTTTGAACGAGCATAACATTTTTTCATAGATTAAGATTGCGGATCTCTCATGGGAATAAAAGTGTGCAAGTGATTTTCGCATCCGAAATCGGCAGGAAAAAACGTGAGCAATAAACGAAAAGTCAACTTTCGTTGGAATGCAACGAAATTATTGATTTTTTTCTGTTGTCCAATCTTTTTTTCGACACATTTAGGCTACAAATATCACCCGATTATTTTCGAAGATCCCCTATAGGGATCCATCTCAAATAACCTAGAATGCAAAAGAAAAATTTAAGTAATAAAAATAAAGAAATTAAACAATAAAGAAGAGTTTTCGTTGCATTCCAACAATGCAAACTTCAACACCATCACGCTAGGGAATACAAGCAACGACAATTTCTTTTTCATTGTCCATTTTTTTTGGCACATTTAGACCACAAAATGACTGGGACATTTTTGAGGATCCTTATCCTAGGGATGTGTAACTTCAATTTTCCTATTTCAGATGACAATAATAATAAAGAAATATGAACAACAAAGGGGAAATTTCGTTGCATCCCAACGATGCAAACTTCAACACCCTATATTCCGCCTCGGAGAGCATATTACATACGAACGTATACCGCGTTGAATCCTTTGATAAGCGAGACGTTACACATTTGATACGTCGAGCACAGTAATTTATCGAAGCTCGCAACTGCGCGTGTGCGCGAACGATGCGATACTATCTTATTAAATACGCTTTTTTTTCCTCCTATTATCTGCAAATGACGCAATAATAGTTTCGAGCGGCAATTGTCCCGTCAAAATCGAACAGGAAGCGATGAAAACTGTTCTTTTCATCGTTGTCGCCAGACAGGACACGCGTGTGTCACACGCGCAATATAAAAACAAAACAAAAGATACGCGTGCATTGAGCCCTCCCTTGCTTTTTGCAAGACCGAAAAAACGAAGAACGTTTTCTTTTATTTCCTCGGCACGAACTGTATCATGCAAATTGATAACCCACGGTAACAATCGTGAACTGTGTAAAAGACGTTGGGCGTCGAGCGGAAGAGGTAAGAAAAACGAGGTGGAGGAGGTTGAAAAAGAAGAAGCAGAAGAAAGACGAGAGAGACCGGAAGCGAGCGTATTCCTCGTTACGCCGGTGGCGCTGTTGGCCAAGCTCGTACGCCCACGCGCACGTGTATGTGTTTGTGTGGGCACACACGCACATTGCCCGTATACACGGTTATAAATAGGCTATAAATAGACGCTATATACATACAATTACCTACATCAAAGCATAATTCACCCTGGATTAATTTTAAACCGGCGGTTCCTTCGAAGTATGGAATACTTTTTAGGTCGCAACAGAAGTTTTATCCGTTTGTTCCCCCGCATGTTCGCATATGTCTTTCCAATTCTTTTGTTTTGTTTTTCAAGTACGCAAATTTCAGTCTCCATTGTAGAAATTTTCCTTTTTCGCAGACTTGGCGAGGTAGAGCGGTCCGCCATGAAGATTGAATGGAAAATCGAATTTTGATGCGCGATAGATATGCGTTACGCACGTTTTTGCCGTACACTATATCGACCATGAGAAGAGTTAGGAGAAAAAGAAAAGAAAAGTACCGCTGTCTTCTCCTGAAGGGGGAGGGGAGAGATAGAGAGAGAGAGAGGAGAGAGAGAGGAGAGAGAGAGAGAGAGAGAGAGAGAGAGAGAGAGAGAGAGGGAGAGAAAGAGAGAGAGAGCACTTCCGAAAAGTGGACCGAGAGCCTTATGGACTTTGATTAGATACGCACACAGGGTGGTTCAAAAAGTGACCTCAAAAAGGAAAATCACCTCGTATCACTACACCTATCAGAATCACCACCATGCATGTTCACAATCTTTTTTAGTTTTCGAGAAAAAAGCATTTTTTTCACGTTTTCCGGTAGCATCGATTTTTTTCGCCTTTGCGTATGGACATTCCTTTTATAAATGTTTAAAAGCAATTGGGAGTCACTTAGAGTAGAATAAGTATTCTTTTTAATCATCTGAACTTTAGAGGTTGATCCTCAAACCTATTTCAAACTTTTGATCACAATCTAAAACGTTAGTGTTCATATTGGTCATTCTCGAAAGAGAATTTTCTAAAAAAAAGCTTTTCTCTCCAAAACTAAGAAGATCATGATGCTAAAGTTCGCATTTGGAGCGCAAAGAAAGTTCTGTTTTAAATTTTATTTTCCTTATTTTCTTTATCACAAAAAATATTTTTTCATTCATTTATATCGTAGATCGGTGAATACGTATCTTAAAAAACAGTTGTGAGATTTTTGTAGGCAAAATTTGCCAAAAGAAATTGAAGGAATTCAGGAATGTGAATTTTCATTGCACTCCAACGATGCAAACTTCAGTCTCGTGAAAGATCGTAGAACATGCATGCGGGTGATACGCATAGGTATTGATAGGATGCATCTAGATTTTCCTTTTTTACGTCACTTTCCGAGCTACCCTGTATAAAGCTAGGGAATAACGAGAGAGGATGAAATAGAGAAAGAGAGAGAGAGGGGGGTGGGAGAAAAGGAATGCGAGGGTGAGTATGAGACGGAGAAGCTACGAAAGAGCAAGAGAGCAAAAGAGGGAGAGAAAGAGAGAGAGTAGTCGCAACGACGGTGCCTGGCCGATAAGAGAGTGAATGGAATCGGGTGTGGGTGCATGGGCGCGGTGGGTGGAACGTAACACGCGTGCGTATGTGTGTGTTCTTAGTGTGCCTCGCGTTCTTCTCTTGTCTCCCTCAGCTTCCCTTTCTCTTTTCCTCTCCTTCTCTCTCTCTTTCTCTCTCTCTCTCTCTCTCTCTCTCTCTCTCTCTCTCTCTCTCTCTCTCTCTCTCTCTCTCTCCCTCTCTCTCTCTTGCTCTCTCCATAAAGAAGCGAAATAAAATAGAGCTCGAAAAAGAACTTGCCGCGCCCTAGCTCGCCTCTCAGCGCGAATTCGGCGCGTTCCGATCCTCATTTCCCAACGACTCAGGCGCCGTCACGCTGATAAGAACGAAACAAAAAGTACACACGCGCTTCCAGACCGTGGTTCGAGTGGCTCAAAAAAAAAGATCATTACACCTATATACCCCGTAATACTTCGTGAAACTATTGCACGAGCCATGAATTACGAAAAGATGCAGTAAGACTTGCGTGTCCGATGATAATATGAACGCGGTAAAAAAAAAGTCAAAAACGAGCGGTGTGTTTGTGACGAAGTTCACGTCTTCGAATGCAATTCATTTTTTAGCCCATTTTTTTACCGGATTTGGGGTACTTGAATCATGCAAATGTTTTTTAAGAATCCTCATCAGAGATCTGCAGCATACGCGTTAAAAAAATTTCGAATTTGAGGAAATAAAAAAAAAATGGTTGAATTCCAGCGATGCAAACTTGAAGACCAACGAGACTTTGGAATGGGGGATGACAATGAATATGCGATAATTTCATTATCTTCAACGTTTTATACGAGACTATTTATAGGAACAAAAAAGCCTGCATCAGCACTCATGTGAACCAGGGCGTTGAAATTTACATCGTTTGAATACAACGAAAGTTCTTTTGTATTTTTTTCTTCATTTCTCCGTTTTTACCATGATCTATAATTTTATTATACATTACGGTCGTGGTTCTCTTGTGGATATGGGAAAAACCGTTTGGGTGCTTTTTGTGCCCTGAATTGAGGACCGTTCGGAATCAGACTCAGGATAAATCGGGGTATCTTAACGATTTTTCCGTGATTACTGAATTGATTCAACCAACATTGGTGGATGGTGTTGGAGTTTGCACCGATGGAACGCAAGGAAAGTTCTTCTTTACATTTAATATTCCTTATTTTTGTTAGTATAGAAGAACTTTGTTTCCGTAGACTTATATAGTAAATCGCTTAATAAGTATCTTCAAAAAAATTTGTCGGCAAAATATGCCAAAATAAATCAGAGGAATTCGAAAATATTAATTTTCATTGCGTTCCAACGATGCAAACTTCAACGTCATCATTGATGGATGGGGTCGTGGTCTGACTCCAGCGATACTTCGCGTTAAGCAGCGTCGCAACGAAAGTTAGGTTAGATTAGTGAGGTGCGGGTTGGGAGTGATAGGAAAGGGTTTAATCGAGAAGGATAATACGCCAGAACCAGCAAAGGTATACAATGGAACTGAGGAAATTAAAAAAAAAGTATGTCCATATATAAAAATTGAATCACAGAAATGCATTAAGGATGTATGGCAGCTACTGCAGAGTCGTTACAGAACTGATTATGCAATTTGCAAAAATCGCATTTAAAGACTAAATAAAATAATTGTAGTATTCATTGAAGCTAAAAAGGAGATTTGCCACAGCTCAAAGTAAAACATGCGGTACAGAAAGAAGAATTTTCAATTTTTAACTGCAAATTTAGTTGCTGATTTAATGTACGTTTTCCCTGACGTTGTCGTGGTTACGACATACGAGCTAAAGAAATACGAAAACGGTCCCATTTAACTCGCAATATCTCGCAAAATATATGGGCACGTGTCGATTTTTTTTTAACGTATCATACATATTACAGCGATACCGCACAAAAGTTTTTTTTACCAAAGAGTACTCCGGAAATACCTTTTTTGCCAATGTAAAGGGAATTTTGGACGTACAGTCCTATGTTCCCCGTGTTAAATGACCCAACTTTGAATTCGTTTATCTCAGCATTCACGTGGGCAAATTTCGTTTTTTTTTAAATCTCAAAAAGTTCTCGATATTTTCCTTTACAATATCAGTGAGTTTCAATTCGAACAGTAGTAAATAACTTAGTTGCCATACATCCTTAATCACGATTTGTATACATGCATATATACTTCTCGAATGCATAATGTTGAAGTTTGCATCGTTGCAATGGAGCGATGTTTTCTTTATTTTTGTCATTATCGAAAATCTTCATTCTGCCAATCGAGGTCGTGGATCTCTAATAAGAATATGTAAAAGCGTTTCATTAATTTTCGCAACCTAAATCAGTCTAAAAACAATTGAATCCAAATTTGTATTGCATCCCAACGATACAAACTCCAGCATCGTCATGTACTGTTCCATAATACAAGGTCTGGTTTTGCAAAATATAGACGATTGAACTCAAATGATTTGCGTTTCATTTCAAAGATGCAAGCTTTAACATCGTAATTAATAATTACTTATTGACCGAAAAAATCAGATGATCGATCCGTTAAATTCGATTTTCGCTTATTCCTAGCAAAAGACACGCCAATAGTGTCCACGCGTGAAATGACTAACATACTAAGTGCATACACTCGCGTCACGTGACTAGTCTTGAAAAGCACTGCAGAGTGCTATATTTTTGTATTTGGGGGGGGGGGGGGGGGGTTAACCGAAAGTCACACGGATCCGAGCGATACGAGTTCCGAGCTCCAAATTGACGTCAGTGGAATTTCCGTTATCCACTTCTGCTCTAGACGGATCGCAACCTTATCTCGCAGCTGTCAACTATGATTATGTCCTATTCCGTCTGCTTTGGGAGTTGTTTATCACGAAGAAGAACGATATGGACTAGCCAGGGTGAAGCACAGGAAGAACCTTCCGAAGGCCATGTGACCGCAGGTCCGAGCGAGTCACGCCAGTTTATCCTTTATCAGATGCGGTCAAACTCAATCCAGTCGCGCGTTCAGCAGGAACTGTCACATTTTTTTGGTTCGAAACACATAAAATTGATTCGTTATAGCGGCAAATCTCTTTTAGGTCAAAGTTAAAGCGGCTGGTAAGGATAATTAATTGTGGGATGGTTGCCCAAGTCTAGGGAAAACCTGACGTACATCCGTGAAGAAATGTGACTAGGCATTCTCTACTGTGTGTCGGGCCCTGACCAGACTTGCCTTGTCTGATTTTCCTGACCCTTGCCATTAACTAATCCACACTGGGCGGCCTGCCAATGCCCTGATACCATTTAGAGAAGGCAGATCATGGACAGGACTTTTTCCCGACTCAAATTTTTACACGGGCCGTGAAGCTTGCGTTGTTGAAATGCATACGATGCTTTTTAACTTTTTTTATTTCTTCTTTTTTATCACAATCTGAAATCTGTATTGTTGAATAGGGTCGTAGGTCTCCGATACGGATACGAAAAAAAACGTCAATAATTTTCGTAGTCTAATGCAGCTAAAAAAAATTAAGAAAAGAAATTCAATTTCGTTGCATTGCAACGATGCAAACTTCAACATCGTTGAAATGTTCTTTTCTATCGTATAGACATCGCTGTGAAAAAAAAATCATATTCAAACGTATAATTTCGCGTGTGCATACAGGCCGACTGAGTATCTTTCACCTGCGACCCATCTGCGTTGTCGGCTGTTGCCGCGGTAATTTTTTTTTCCCCGTCACGAGAATGCCTCAGGCTCGCAACTAAGTCTCCAATGAGCTATTTCAACCGTGCGAGGCATCTATGTGTCGGGTCGTTAAATTTAGTACAGTTATTGGCTCCCTTAGTGATTGTATAAAGAAAAAAGATAATAGACATATTTTCTCGGAGAAATTATTTTATTGCGTGTAAATATAAAACATATAAAGTCCACGGAAGTGTGGGATTTCGTTTTTATAAACAAAATTTCGTTTAGTGGGGATACCCGTGTGGAATTCTTTGAAATTTGACGCGTTGGGGGGTCACCAAAGGGACATCTCGATATCTAATGTCTATTTTTTAGATATGATGTCTATTTTTGTTATCTAGTTTCTATTTTTTACTTCTAATGTCTATTTACAAAAAAAAACGGCCCGACAAACGGTCGATCGAATCCGCCACTGTCCACTATCAAATTCCCCCCACACGGGCAATCATTTCATCCGAATACGTAGTCAAGCGCGGTTGCGTTTGCCAGTGTCCAAAAATCAAAACCCCTCGTGATCGTCTCAAAAAGTGAATCGAATCGATTTTACTTTATTTTTTCATCTTTGTTTTCTTTATTTCCTCATTTTTATTATCATCTAAAATATTTTCTTACATATTCAGCCCAAGGTCTCTGATAAGCATCCTGAGCAATGTTTGAGTTATTTTGGCGGCCTGAATATGCCAAAAAATGGGCTACGAAACGTTCATTGCGTTCCAACGATGCAAACTTCAATACCATTGAGGAAGGCAATTGAAATTTGCACACAACTCAACGAATCTTCATCATTTTTTCATCTTCTCTTCTCCTTCCTTACAATCCAAAATCTTAATTTGCAGATCCAGGTTGTACAGCATCGAGAATCCTGATCATATTGAAGTTCGCATCGTTGGAACGCAACGAAAGTTTCGTAGTTCAACTTTTTTTTGGCACATTTGGCCTTCCAAAATCCCTCAAAATTTTTTCAAGATTCTTATTAGAGATCTTCAGCCTAAATATGTTTAAAAAAAAAGCTTTCAGATCATCATAAAAAGAGGGAGATTTAAAAATTAAAAAGAATTTTCGTTGTACTCCAACGATGTAAACTTCAACATCGTGAATCCTGAACCCTTTGACTCTTCTAGACAAGCGAATTGGGCATTAACCCTTCGTTGTCACACTGGGTCAATCTGACCCAGTGTGACCAAAAATTGACTTATCCAGTGTGACCAAAAATTCAAGAACATACTTTGAATATTGCATAATATGTGCCAAAAATTATCGTATCGAAAGTCAGAAGGCAACATGCAAAAAAAAAATCTTAAAGAGAAAAATCACAACAAAAGAACTTGACGATGGGTCGTTTAGAGCCAGTGACAACGAAGGCTTAAAAAAATACTTTTCACTGCATCCCACCGATGCAAGTCGACTGCAACGACGGCTGTCAATCCGGGCGAAGAGATGTGACTGTTAATGCATGAGGGTCGCACTGCCAACAACTGTGAGACTGCGGACGGTGAACTCGACAATGCTCTACTTGTATGCCCCATCTTCTACATGAGTAATACGCCGAGAGACGCGCGAGAGCGCGTCATCCCCTTTACGCCTCGTTCGACATCCACGAGGACGTCGAACGTTCGACGGCGATCCCTCACAACCCTTCTCTCTCTCTCTCTCTCTCTCTCTCTCTCTCTCTCTCTCTCTCTCTCTCTCTCTCTCTCTCTCTCTCTCTCTCTCTTTTACGGATGCAAGAGCGAACAGTATCGCGGCAAAGCATCACAGCAGCGGTATGTATGCATCGATGCAGCAAGATACGACGTCGTAGCTGTCGAGCTTCGTGCAGCTTTGTAGCTTCTGGATGTAAAGCTCACGCGGCATATAGTGGCGCCAAAGAGGCCACGGGATGGAAAGCAAGGGATGATACGATACTTGCGACCGCCACCTCCCCCCCCCCTCTCTTGCCCCTCAACCTGCCAGCGTCCTCGACCTGAACAATCCGAGAGCTCGCGCGCCTTTTCCCCGATATTCGGTGAATGACACACACGCCTCAAGCAAACCGTATAGTACTACACGATAAAGCGTGCGTATATATACGCACACGCACACTAGCACTATATACGTCGCTGGCCTCGGCTGTCCTTCGCGACGTCTCTCATCGCTGTGCGTGTCCTGCTTAATTTTATTCGCCGTCGCACGACTTGTCTCTCGACCTTAAGGGAGCTTTCTACTTTGTTCGGCCATGTTCGATTTTTCACCAAATTTTTATGCGAAAAATATTAAGTATGGAATGTTGAAATTTGGTATGTTTACGGAGCGGTCTTTATTGAATATGATAATATTTTTTGAAGTTTGACAAAACGTTGTACTGGGAGTGGGAGGAGCGTTTTTCTCGAAACCGCGTTTTCCAAGTTTGCAGAAGTGCTCCTACACACCCTGGATGAACGATCGTTATGAAATTTGGTAGGCGCGTGTAGAACAAACGTCTTCATTAGTTGAACTAGAATTATCCAAAAATATTCAAACGTTTTTATTTTGTGAACAAAAAACTGCAGAAATGTTTGGTAAAAAACTTAACTACCCCTTCAGTCGCTCACGATTTTTTATTTTTCAATTTTTCTTGATTCTAGTTCGACTCATACACAATATTGTATAAAAATGTGTTTGACTTTTTTTGTTTCAGATCACCCGTTCAGGTCTTAGGACTTCCGCAAGCGAAGAATATAATCGCCGGCGACATACGCGACCCTCCAAAACCAGTACCGTGTTTTGTCAAACTTAAAAAAATATTATCATGTTCATTCAAGACCGCTTGGTAAACATACCAAATTTCAACATTCTATATCCAATATTTTTCGCACGAAAAATTGGTAAAAAATCGAACACTTTTTGGAGCAAAAAAGTAGAAAGCACCCTTAAACAAATTCGTTCAAATCGAAATAGTTGAATTGACATTCGGTTGCTGTGTACTTTGGTTTGCTGCAATGGAAGCCGAATTCTAAATTCTTGAATGTATTTACATTTTACATTTAAAGTGAATTTAAAGTTCATGAGATTGAAGTTTGCATCGTTGAAATGCAAGGGAAATTATTGTTTTTTAATTCCTCAAATTTCTTTCGGCATATCTTGGGGACGAAAATCCTTCGACAATGTTTTTGATTGCTCATTTAGAAATCTATTATCTAAATCTGCAAACAATTCTTTGTAGAATGCTGAAAATAAGGAAATAATAATATAAAGAATAATTTTCGTTGTACTCCAGGGATGCAAAATTCAACACCATAGTTTCAGCTGAAAGAATTTTTTTGAGTTATTGCTTCACCTTATTGTTGATATTTGACTTTATTAGGGGAACATTCTTAAGAGTTAAAATGCTGAGCCTCGCAGCAGCAGTTTCCGAGCGGCTGAACGGTTCACGGCGTTTCCAAACAGTTTGGTAAAGTTGTAAGGGAGAGCCGAACAAGAAAATAAGACGATGTCGAACTTTGCATCCGTTGGAATGCAACGAATATTCATATTTTCATTTCCTTATTGTTATCATTATACAAAATATATTTTTGCGAATGTTAATTGCAGATCGCCAAATAAGCGGGTCAAATAATGGTGAAGGGTTTTTTTGACACTGAAAGCTGTTGAAAAAAATTTGTGCAAGTCACAAGAAATCCATTTTCATTGGACTTCAACTTCAATCTCATAAAATATGCAGAATTTCAAAACGTTAAACTCAATTACGCTACAACTGCGCTGCAGACGATCGTAAGATTTTCCAAAACGTTTCTATCATGCATAAACTCCCTAGTCGAGAAATCTTCTTAAAAATCCACAACGTTCGTCCATTACCCTTCTCTTCTCGTCATATCGGGAAGTGAAACACCTTAAGATAGTCTACTATCGTAAATCAAGAATGTTATAACTCTTCATGGTTGAAATGCAAAGAATTTGTTTTAACACCCAATTTTTTTTGTTTGGGTTTAAAATGTCTACAATGTAATGGGCTACAAATGTCACCGAAATAGATTTTAAGATCTTTATTAAGGATCCATAACCTAAAAATGCAAAGGAAGAGTTTACATAGTAATGCAAATAAAGAATTGAAAAAATTACGGATTTTCGTTGCATTCCAACGATGCGGGCTTCGACACCATAATTATTCAACGAATTCGTTGACCGATTCCTAGTTTCGCATCCAGAATGAGAGATCAAACGAAATCATGATGCAATGACGTTGAAGTTTACATCGCTTGAATGCAACGATTTTCTTGTTCCTGTTTTATCTTTTTATTTCTATCATTAATCAAAGTCTTTTTTTCCAAATTGACATCATAAATCACGAACGGAAACGCGTAAAAACGTTTGAGTGGTTTCACAGTCTAAAATGCAAAAAACAGAATTGAACAATCAAATGAATTGATTTTCCTAACATTCCAACGATGCGACCTTCAACGTCGTTTTTTTTCTTACAATTGTTCCGTTTTTATGCCAACGTAAGCCACGAGCATTCCTCAAAAGTTTTTTTCGTCCACTCATCAGATATCTGCAACTACGAACTACAACCAAAAAGTTCCGGGTAATAATAAAACTGACGAATTAGGAAAATAAAAAAGACTTTTCGTTGCGTTCAATTTTTATCTCCATGGAACTATTTCTGTAAGCCTCCCGTACACCCTTAATGCTACTTTTGTGCTCTTCCTGGCACGATTTTGGGTCAAATATAGCCTGTGGTCTCACTACTTGTACAGGATGCCAAAATCGATACGATATTTTTGCGCCGAGACATGCCTCATTTAATTACTGACAACTTTGCTTTATTTTCGGACTACATGGAGCGCATGCTTGCATGGAGAAGAGGTCAAAAATGAAGGCATATATGAATATAAAAAGCACGACAGAGACAGAGACAGACAGAGACAGAGACAGAGACAGAGAGAGAGAGAGAGAGAGAGAGAGAGAGAGAGAGAGAGAGAGATGTAGGAAGGAGGGCAAGCAGAACCGTCGGACCTACAATTTTCATAATTTTGACCTCACTCTACTCCCTTAAGGCGGGGGCCTAAATTAGAAGGCCCAAAAATCGTTTTTTCGGGATTTTTTTTTAGAAGGAAAAAAAAACAATTGAGCCTAGTAAACATTGAGGTATCTTTTCACGTGTATTTGAAATGTATTTAAAAAATTTCGACATGAACCAATAAATGACTGCACATTTATCAGCCTATTCCATGTGCGTCTTGCTACTGCAGTCCCCAATGGGCGGGAAAGTTGCAGCTCGTAATTCTTGACTGAACCAAATAAACCAATAAAATTTTCAATTGCCATATATTTTTCTTCTGGGTGAATTAAAAAAGGTGAAAAAAATCGTGAAATTATAACTTTTCTCAAGTTGGCAAAAAAATGTGTTAAACAAAACACTTCGACGTGCTGTAAAAATTATTTCAAAAGACTTTTTCAACGACTTTTTTAATTCCCTAAGAAGAGATTTCCATCCTGAAGAAAATAAACTTTGGTTTTATTCAATAGAACGTCCAGTTTTTTTTTGCTATCACGCCCGCTAATTTGGAAAAATCGTGAAAATGAAAACTGGAGAAAACGCGCTTCAAAGTTTTCAATAGGCGGAAATATCAATATCAAATATCAATTGGCCTCTGCAACTTTGTAAATATATTCTTGGATGGTTTATCTATCGATTTAAGGGGTGAGACCACTCTAGAGGCCGAAAAAATAGGCTTCTTAGGTATTTAAAAAAAAAAATTACAAAATAAATCGAGATTACAAAAAAGGGTGTTTATCATACATATCAGTGACTGTATACAATAATTTTTTTGAAGCGATTCATTTCAAAATGGCGGCTGTGCAGCGTTTATCTCAAAACTTTAGGCAAATTTTTGGAAAGTGAAAAAATTGCCTAAAAAATCGTCAGATAATTGTTAATAACAAATGAACTATGCAATATAAAAAAAAATCCTACGTACTTCCATAAACAATGTATTTTTCAAGATATATTCAACATTTCGAGTGAATCGGTTGAAACTTGTCTGAGTTATGTTTCCGGCCAACTTAAAAAATGCAGTTTTGAGATAAACGCTGCACAGCTGCCATTTTGAAATAAATCGCTTCAAAAAAATTATTGTATACAGTCACTGATATGTATGATAAACACACTTTTTTCTAATCTCGATTTATTTTGTAGCTTTTCTAATAAAAAAAAATCCCCAAAAAGCCTATTTTTCGGCCTCCAAAGTGGCATAAGGCCTTAAGCAATTAAAAAAAAAACGATTTTTCGGACCTTCCAATCCAGTCTCCCTTAATCGTTCGGGCCGGCAAAGTGGTTAGCTGAGGAGGCGCAAAAGCCTCGAAAGCCTCGAAAGGCGAGCGTGTGGTCAAAGGGGTTGCAGAGGGATTGAAGGGCTCTGCCGCGGTTGTGGGTGTGCGCGTGCGGAAACTCTCGATGAATGAACGAAAAAGCGCATACACTGCAGAGGTTAAACTTCACAAGACCCATGAGGGTGGTGAGTGTGTGTGTGTGTGTGTGTCTGTCATCTCGTGTAATTTGGGAGCCTTTCAACGAAAGTGTGCTTTCCTTGCGCTTTTATTTCAACTCTCTGGAGAGAGAACAGCTGACGATATCGTTCAGTGTAACGATAAAACCCCATTTTTATGGTTTACACGCGTAATTTTCTCGAATGCGCTCCTCTTTATCTGCTCGTGTATTAATAGGTATCTGATTATGTACCTGTTCATTGGGCAAATTTGCAAGCTCGGAAAATCGAGATTCTCGGGAAGCCATTTAACGGGCGCGTTAGAAGCTGTATGTATCGGAGAAAAAAAATGATAAGAGCGAGAGAGAGAGAGAGAGAGAGAGAGAGAGAGAGAGAGAGGGAGGGAGGGAGGGAGATGTAACGAGTCACCCAACGCGAGGGTATACGGAGTTAATAGGCACCAGACTATAATAGATTCTTATCGAGAGGAAGAACCGTACAGCACACAAAGATAATAGCAACAATGCGACCACGCGCGCGCGAGACTCCTCCGTACACAAATTATATATCCGATAAGCCATAAAATCATCAATACATTGTTATTATGATTAATATTATTACTGCTGTTATTTTTTATTATTATACGCATTCGTCGATAGTTTTCAGCCGCAAGGCAGTATACCGCACCGTGTATAATTTTTTTTCCGGACACGCACGCGCGCGCGCATGAGACGCAAATCCGGCAATTGGGAACCGACGTTGATTTTTTGTTAAATGAATTGTTTATTCGAAATGGTACTGAAGTTTGCGTCGTTGGAATGCAACGAAATAATTTTTTTTTCTTTTCTCGTTGCCTAATTTTTTCTTGGTACATTCAGGATACAAATATCACTGAAGTATGTTCGAAGATCCTTATAAGGGATCTATAACCTAAAACTGTAAAAGAAGGGTTTAGATAGTAATACAAATAAAGGGTTTTCGTTGCACTCCAACGATGCAAACTTCAACACACAAATCGGTCCTCGAAATGACTCTCATGTGAACGGGTTTACACTATGAAGTATGCACCGTTGGAACGCAACGATGTTTTAAGAAAAAATATTTTTTTGACGTTATCCAGAAGCCTTTTTTGCAAATTAAATTCGGAAATCTCTAATGAGAATTCGTGAAAACGTTTGGATGACTTTAACGGCTCAAATCGGTCGGAAAAAATGTTAACAGTAAAAAAGAATTAATGTTTGCTGCACTCCAATGATGCAAGCTTCAGCATTATTTTACACTTGTATAAGATTATGTAAAGAAAAGCTGACCTGGCTGTTTTGAGGACCCAGCTTGATTTAAAAGATGAATCGTTCATTTGAGGGACAGGTTGGATTGAAACGACCTCCATATTACATTTTTACAGGTATACATTTTTATAAGATTATCCAAAGATTGAAGATTTGGGAGAAAAACAATCATGGCATATTCGACTTTTCTTTTCAATTTGGACTGAAAGTTCATGACGGCGCGAACGGCGTCTCCGAAATAGAGAATTCCACGAGCGTGCGTTCTGTCAAACTTTGCAATTTTCGACATGCCTGGCACGCCCACCAACTTCCGGGCTTAGAGAGACAAGGGATGAGGTTGAAGTTTGCATCGTTGGAATGCAATGAAAATTAATTTTTCTGAATTCCTTCAATTTCTTCCGACAAATTTTGCCTACAAAATTCACTCAACCATTCTTTAAGATATTTAATTAACGACCTACAAAATAAATCTATTAAAAAAAAAAGATTTTCTATAACAAAAGTCTGGAAAATGAAATGTAAGAAAGAAATTCCTTTGCTGTCCAACAATGCAACTATCGACATCATGATAAGGAATGGTATTGGAGTTTGCATCGCTGGAATGCAACGAAATCGTATTTCGTTCGTATCACCGTATTTTCCTTAACACATTTAAGCGACGGAATTCACCGAAACATTTTTGAGAACCCTTATTAAAAATTTGCAACCAAAAACTGCAAAAAAAGATTTCGTATCATAATCAAACGACGGAAATGGAAAAATCAAGAATTTTCGTTGCATTCCAATGATGCAAACTTCAACAGCACGATAAGGGTGCATGGATGTGAAAAATGGTGTAATAAAGGTTGGTTTGTGTGTACGATGGTAATAAAGTCGTCAAATTTTATTTCAAGAAAAAAGGATCATTTGTTCACGATAACTTTTTCGCGAAATGATCGTCGATCGAAGTTGGCCAATTTTCGAAAAGGTTTATGGCATAATGTTTTTTGAGCAATCTATATATGCATAGACTTTGTCTTATAGGATCCTACGTATATTTGTCATGTAGAAAAAGAATAAGGGTAAAAAAAATTCCTTGGACTTTTCTCCCACCGTGGTAAATTTCCAAATGTATTTTCCTCTTAGGAGTTGCTCAAAAACAACCGTATGCGTTATTTGCCTTGGAAAGAAAGATGCGATTTTTTGCATTCAGAAAAAAAAGTTTCTGCGTATGTTTTGCGTTCTTCTTACAATTTGAGGATTCCATTTCATGCGCTAATAGGTATATATGTATGTTGCAAATCGTCACAAATTTCTGTTTTCCGTGAATAAATAGGGGAAATAAGCAAACTGCGGGAGAGAAAAAAAACAGAGAGCAACAACGAAAGCCATCCACAGAGAGAGAGCGAGAGAGGGGGTGAGGGAGAGAGAGAGAGAGAGAGAGAGAGAGAGAGAGAGAGAGAGAGAGAGAGAGAGTTTGGAGCATAACCTTCCAGGGCGGTGGGCTCAGACAGCGCCGGCTGAACCAGGAGTTGGTGTTGGTGGTGTGTGCCGGTCGATAGATGTCGACGAGAGCGCCTCGGCTCCCCAGGCCACGGCAGCACCACCGCCCCGATACTCGTACTCGCCGCGCTCTCGCACCCACCAAACCAACCCTGCATATACCCGCGAGAACAACTATTCCCCTTTGGAACAACCGAACTCCTCCCTAGCCCTTCCCCCCCCCCTCTCTCTCTCTCTCTCTCTCTCTCCCTGCCCCTAAAACACCAGCACACCCCAAGCGAGCACCATCGCGGTGAGAGCTCGGCGCACCGATGTTACAGATCGCTTTTCTCAAACAGGCTCCTCAGTCTATAGACTTATATGCATAACGCACATATCCACGTATACATGTGTATGTGCGTGTGTTGTGTATATGGGGAAAGGTGATCCCGCGGATCATTCTCATAGTAGCCTATTGTCCTAATATTCAACATCGAGTCAATCCCAATGTCTTTGAAATTATTTGAAAATTTCAACCGCTCTGCACAACCTTCGATTTGAAGTATGCGAGATTTTTATTTTTTATCCTAGTTGCCAGTCCCGCCGATTGGCCATGCAACAACGCGCGGCAACTTTGTTTGAATAATAATAACGTCATTGTTTATCAATATTTTTCGGTACAAAAAAAACACTCAACCCCGTCGTCCCAGCACTCGCATCAGAAAAAATCTTGAAGATCGACGTTTTTTTGGACCCTAAAAGCTTATGGAGGTCTGTTGAAATTTTATGGGGGGGGGGGGGGATAGAATTTTTATTTTTATTAATCTTCAAAATGGTGGAGATATGGCACGATCTTCTAAACTGCATTTTCAAAACTAAAGTGACGTATAGCTAAAAAAAACTAATCGACCGATTCTGATTTAATTCGGTATAAATCTTTCTAACCTTATTGTAAAACATGATTCTAAATGTTTTCGAAAATTAGAAAAACGTATTTTATGTGCCAAATGGAGCCATTTTTTTTAATGTTTCATCTTTTTGTTTCAAAGCGTACCATTTCATCGTTTCCAACATTTCTCACTTTTTCTTGGTTCATGTTCTGCGTGCGAGTGTTAATAAAAGAAAAATCAGCGTTGGTTTTTTTTAGATCAAGCCCGCCGACGCTACGTGTCACGCCGTCTGACAACAGCCGTCGCAGTCCGTTTAGAAGATCATGCCATGCCTTCGCCCTTTTGAAGATCAATTTTAAAAAAACATGTAACGGTCAAAAGTAGAAATAAAACATACCCTAAGTTTCAAACATAGTGAAGAAATATTTGGTTTAAAAAAAATCATGAAAATCAGCAATTTTTTACTCGCTCAAAGGCATCTCCCCCTTAATATCTGGGTATTATTAATATGATATGACTTTGAAATAAATGCGTATTAATAATTCGTTAATATTTCTCTCCTCCGAGTGGAGCTACAGGATCAACGTGTCTTTTCGTCAATACCGAGAGATTTTACAGCGGTGAACGAATGTCCAAGATACATGGGTATATCGGGGTCCAAGGTCCCCATAAATTATTTTCGCCGACACCATCCCACCATCTTCCGGTTCCGTAGGCGCCTCAAAACAAAAAAAACAAGAGAGGGAGAGAGAGAGAGAGAGAGAGAGAGAGAATGACATAAGCGCTAAGATTCCGTTTCGCTGTGATCTCGACTCCGATAAATCAAAAGGTACCGGGGTTCCTTGCACAATGAGAGAGGAGGGAAGGAGGTCGCACACGTAGGTAGTGCACGCGAACCTGTAATAACCGGTCGAATGTTGGGCTGGCGAACTTGGAGCGAGTCAATGAACCCTAAGAGAACGAAAAAAAAATTACGTCCGAAATCCTGGGCGTCGTAAGGCGCGCGTGTTTTTGTCCGTATAAGTGCCCCACACCCAGACTTGGCCGCTACCTTTCAACCTAGTACAATTCAACTATCAATCGAGCTGGCGAAGAGAAATCAGTTAATCACAAGGATAAATTTGCATTAACGGAAACACTGATTTTGCGATTTTTATTTATTTGCTATTGAGGGTGCAATCAACCGCGTATTTAGCGTTGATCAAATTAGCCCATGGTTCGGATGGATCGGTTTCTCCGATGAAACTATAGAATATTATGCAATATTTTTGGACAAAAAAAGATAAGAAAGAAGGAAGCGGAATTGTCATGTTGAAGTTTGCATCGCTGAAATGCAACGTTAATTATTACGTTTGAGTTTGCATCGTTGCAATGAAACGGGGATTATTATGTTGAAGTTTGCATAGTTGTAATACAACGTAAATGATAATGTTAAAGTTTGTATCGTTCAAATGCAACGAAATGCAATATTTTATTACAACAAAAGTTGTATCCGTTTTAACATTTTCGATATGTGGGATAAGAAGGAAGGAATCGATTCCGCTTCCTTCTTCCTTATTAAGTTTGCAAGGATGCAAACTTCATCATAATGATTTTCGTTGCATTCCAACGATGCAAACTTCAACGTAATGATTTTCGTTGCATTTCAACGATGTCAACTTCAACATAATAATCACGTTGCATTTCAACGATGTGAACTTCAACATAATAATTCACGTTGCACTTCAACGATGCAAACTTTAACATAATAATTTACGTTGCATTCTAACGATGCAACACTTCAACATAATAATTTTCGTTGCTTTGCAACGATGTGAACTTCAACATAATAATTCACGTTGCACTTCAACGATGCAAACTTTAACATAATAATTTACGTTGCATTCTAACGATGCAACACTTCAACATAGTAATTTTTGTTGCTTTGCATCGATGTCAACTTCAACATAATAATTCACGTTGGATTTCAACGATGCAAACTTCAACATAATAATTCACATTGCATTTCAACGTTGCAAACTTCAACATGACGGAATCGTCATGTTGAAGTTTGCAACATTGAAATTACTTCATTATTGAATTATGTTGAACTTTAACATAATAATTTACGTTGCATTCTAACGATGCAACACTTCAACATAGTAATTTTTGTTGCTTTGCATCGATGTCAACTTCAACATTGACATGACGGAACCGTCATGTTGAAGTTTGCAACGTTGAAATGCAATGTGAATTATTATGTTGAAGTTTGTATCGTTGAAATCCAACGTGAATTATTATGTTGAAGTTGACATCGATGCAAAGCAACAAAAATTACTATGTTGAAGTGTTGCATCGTTAGAATGCAACGTAAATTATTATGTTAAAGTTTGCATCGTTGAAGTGCAACGTGAATTATTATGTTGAAGTTCACATCGTTGCAAAGCAACGAAAATTATTATGTTGAAGTGTTGCATCGTTAGAATGCAACGTAAATTATTATGTTAAAGTTTGCATCGTTGAAGTGCAACGTGAAATATTATGTTGAAGTTGACATCGTTGAAATGCAACGTAATTATTACGTTGAAGTTTACATCGTTGGAATGCAACGAAAATCATTATGATGAAGTTTGCATCCTTGAAACGCAACGAAAATCCTTTTCTATTTTTTCATTTCCTCATTTTCACTATCATTTAGAATCTTTTCTCACAAATTTCGGCTAAACATTTCTGATAAACATCCTGAAAAACGTTTGAGGGACTCTGGAGAGCTGAATGGGCAAAAAAAAACTGGGCTACGCAACGTTCGTTGCGTTACAACGATGCAAACTTCAATATCATCAAAAATGCGTGGTAATTTCTCTTCATTTTCTCGTTTCTATTGTTTTTCAATTTTTTTTCGCAAATCTACTGTATGAATATTTAATGAAAATACTATAAAAAAAACGTCTAGGTGATTTTCGGATTCGGTCTGAATGCGGCGAAAAAACAATTGGACAACAAAGAAGAAAGAACATTTTGTCGTATGCCGACGACAGAGTCACGATCCTCGGGTATTCGTTCTCCCTACGCGTCATACTTATTGTTTTTATGTATTCTCATCTAGCTATCACTCACTCGATCAAAGTCAGGCGAATGGAGAATCGGAGGTTGCCAGGTGCAGGGCAAGGACGAGGACGAACGCCGGCCACGAACCGGTTCGCATTCGCTCCTGTTGGCCCGTTTATTTCTACGGTGCTCGCGTTTGTTCGCGAGACCGTGCAGAAAATTTCAGAGCCAATGAACCCTGGGCTTGTACGAGACCACGTGGAAGGATCGATATCTTCGGGAAAACGCGGCGAAATATCTTTATATCGTTGACGACTCTTTTTAATGGATTTTCTTCGTTGATTTCTTGCGTTTGCAAAGATACGTGAAAAATTCGTAGCAATGTTTCTCTTGCTTTTTTGCATATCTAATCTTTTTTGCATACAATGGGTATTGACGAGGGTGCCGTAAAGATAAGAATAAAAAAATTATTGAAATTCTGCTGCTTTTGTTTACTCTTTTTTTTTCATAACGCGTTAAGAATCGTGTCTTTTGTGATTGTTTCACTCAACTTTGTCACCAGTACCGGAAAGTCTGACATTTAATGAAAATTGTTTGATAATTCATAGTTTATTTTATTAAATAATATTTTAATTACTACTTAATGATTGATAATTTATTTAATTATTCGGTATTTTTATTATTAGTTAATAATTGATAATTCATTCAATATTTTTATTATTTCATAATTATATCATTCACGAAAATGGCGACAGAATTGAACCTTGAGCATACAAAATCTATTTAAAAAGTCGAGACTCTTACGTAACTAATAAACAATGAAGATCGATTTTAGAAGAGTGAGATTTTATAAAAGTCCACCTACTTTGAAAACAATGTTTCGAGAAAAACGCGTTTGAAGTTTGACGTATGATGCTGCTACCACTCGCCCGGCCGACTCTTAGAAGCTCATTCAATTTTAGGAATATTTGAATGAAATTTTCAGGGAATATAGCTAAAAGTTGATGGAATCGAATAAAAATATTTTTGGAAAATGCCATTTCTTTACCCATCTAGGTATTTAGCCCGTTAACCGATCAACACGCGCAGTGTTACCGTAAAACGGCGTTAAATTGACATTCAGGGTAACTTTGACAGTTTTTGTGGCTACTTTAACGAAGCGCCAACCCACGGTTTAAATGTGTGCGCAGCGAGCGCACACATTTATAGATATGACTTCCGGTTCTACCGTCATGCTGCAGACTGAATATGCTGCATCACTTGCAAAAACTGGGTCTGCGGTATGTGTAACAATGACTTGACCAATCCTGCTTGTGAATTTTTTCAACTTTTTTTTTTCTATTGTTGCTCAAATTTGTTGTTCAAATTTATTATAATGTTGCTCAAGTTGATTTTGATCTCAATGATAATTATAAGGCTGATCAAGTGCCTATGATAGTACCCTAGGTACTTGATTTTTTATGTAGAATGTTTCTTTAGTAGAGATGACAATTTTATTGTAAAAAAATCGTCGTTTTTCATTTCATTCCATGTATGATGCATACAATTTTTAATATCAAAATTATGTCACAGTAAAAAATGTCAAAGTAACTCTGAATCTTTGACATAAGTTGCATGTCAATGCCTCGTCAAAGAAACTCCACACACGAGGTTACTTTGACACTTAAAAAAAAAATATTTTTTAGGGGTGACTTGACTTTCTTATACATTTGATAGCCAAAGCACACATTGTTCTATTGGACCAAAAACTGTTGGAATTTAGGATGTTAAAAAGAGTTACCTACAAAAAACTTTCAAAACCTGTTCAAAGTTAACCCCATTTTCCGGTGATTATTCCTACGATGGACATTTCTCCCTCTCCCTATGTCTGTCTGCCATCCACATTTGTTTTACGTCACCTCAGCGCGCGATCATTCGAATAGGAAATCACAACTGACATATGGAACGACGAGGGTCTGCCCAACTTGCGATTCGTCTCCACACAATTCGGGCGATATCGTGTGGTACCGTTCACGTTGTTCGCTCGATCGGACAAACCTGTGCTCGTCGTCTTTATCAACAGATTCGTTCGAACCCGAATGCCTTTTGCGAACGTGCCAATTTTCGTGTTCTCCCGAGCCCCGGCTATTGACACAGCTGCGACCCCAGACGATCAATGAGCGGATAGGCAAGATCCGCCAATCTCGAATATTATTCCCTACTCATTTATATTGATATTTTTTTTTCCGTGAAATCGAACTTTCGAAAACGTAGTCGCATCGGTACATGGCAAAAGTATTCGCAACCAAGTTCTTGGGTAGTCAATAATTCATTGGTACAGATATCCAATGGACAGGAAGTGACGAGACCGCGCGGGAGAGACTGCATGAAGTCTTTTATATAATATAATTATTATTTCCTGAATTCCAGTATATACTTTCAGATTTTTATGACCTTGAAGTTTGCATCGTCGGAATGCAACGATATTTTTATTTTCCCATTTTTGTTATTTTGATCATTAACCAAAGCCTTTTTTAGCATTGAAAATGCTTTTAAAACTTTATATCTTCATTGAGGTAGTCTGGGTATGGGGATCTGACAAGGAACATCCCCCAAGTGTCGTCCTACGATTTGTTGAAACTTGTGTATGTTATGAAGCATTTAAAACTAAGCGACACGCATTTTTTTATCGGCGGAAAAACGATCTTAAGGGGTGAAACCAGCCCCCGAAGTAAGGCGCGTCAAGGAGTAATATGATGACGTTGAAGTTTCCATCGTTGGAATGCAACGAAAACGATTTTTTTTTATTTCACAAATTGCCTTTAGCAGATCGAAACTACGAAAATTTCGAAGTCATTTTTTAGGCTGCTCATTCAGCGCTCTGCAACTAAACGGCAGAAAGTAATTTTGGATAGTGATGAAAATAAGAAATTAACAAGAATTTTCGTTGCATTCTAACGATGCGAACTCCAACGCCATGTAATATGGCAGCTTCACCCACAAGCCCGGCAGTATCACAATAGGACTGATCGCAATAAAATAAAAAACGAAAATTCTTCTAATCCAAAGCCATGAAAAATCCACTAGTTTCCGCAAGAAAATTATTAAGGGGTGAATCACCCCTACTCGAGGGCTGGTTTCACCCCTTAAAACTGTCTTTCCGCCGATTGAAAAAATACGTGCCGCTTAGTTTCCAATGCTTCAACAAAATCGAAGGACGACACGTGAGGGATGTTCCTTGTGAGTTAGCTGCTCACCCCCACTCCACTGCCACTGTGTTGTAGTAGACTGGGGGGAGCTGCGACATGCTGAATTCCTGTGATTGGTTGAAAAATGCCCTCTCCCAACCCAATTCTACTCTTGTTATTAATTGAAAAATTATATTACAATTTATATTATAAAAATCATGTACCAATTATTATTTATTAATTTGTGATTATATTAATATCTAATTGCATGATAAATTGATATGTAATCAATTATTATTGCACACAAAACCAAACAAACCCAATTATATACTTCCTACCCTCAAGGTATGAATATTTTTTGAAAAATAAACAAACCAAGTCATATCGTTCATATGTACCTGTTTTTTTTTACCGGACAAGTCTAATTACATTTCATTGTCTTTAAATAGTTGCACTTTGTGAAACGTCTGTAGATTTTTTTTGCAAATTGACTTCGTCAATTTCTAATAGGAATGCGTAGAAACGTTTCGGCGATTTTTACAACCTAAATCGGCCAAAGAAAAGTTTGAGTAGTTGAAAATAATTCATTTTTGTTGCATTCCAACGATGCAAACTTCAACGTCATTGTAATTTTTAGGTATTACGCTTCCCAATTGAGCCCTTTCCTATCACTCTCTACCTGCACTTCGCTAATCTAACCTAACGTTCCCTTGCGTCCACAGCCGTCTCAAGCTACACTATACCGCATTTGTCGGGGGTACGGGGAAACTGTGGAAAACCCGCACCAGTATATACCGCCCCATATTCTTCTGATTCTCTGGTGCACAGACGTTTTACTCAAGTATCTACACCGAGGTCTCGGAAGTTTTGGCCTTCCGCTGACTGGTTGATGCGCCATCCGGTGCACGGCTAAGCCGTCACCGCTCCGAGTATTGGCCATGCACAGCGCTGCTTAAGGGGTTATATAAATTTAAAATGTTCGAAAAATCGATTTTTTATTTTATTTTTTCGTAATGTACATATATTTAAGGACACACACAGAAAATTTCTTGTCAATCCGGCGAATATTCTCGAAGTTACACGCACATTTGTAATGACGTGTCAGAGCGTTCGAAAGTTCTTTTGAAACTTTAAGCGCGTTTTTCTCAAAACTGTGTTTTTAAAGTCGGTGAGCAAAATTTCTAGGAAACGGCTGAACCGATCAGTCTCAAATTTTAACACAATCTTTTCAAGTATATTTTTTAGTAATTAATCGAAGGTTTTTCCTCACCGATAAATATTTTCCATTTTATAAACAATTTAAGGCCTAAATTTTTGTCAAAAATCGTTTTTTTTTAAAGCAGCCATCTTGTCAAAAAATATTATTTTGCTTATTCCTTCGATCAATTACAAGATAATCCATTATATCAACGAAATATTTTTGGTTCTTTCATTTTAGATGATCCACTCCAGAGATATCATGCTCACCGCAAGACGCCTTTTTTTAGAGGTGCTCCCGGAGATCAGCTATAGCAGCTTTAAAAATAATTATTTTTACAAATAAAAAATATTAAAATACCGTTAAAAGTTACCATAATATGTGCACAAATTTTTACGTTAATAGATTTAAAGGTCTTCTCAAGAAAAATTCTTGAAAAATCTATCTTTTTGGGCCTCCTGACTGCATATAACCCCTTAACGCGAAAGTACACCCGGAACCGAACCACAACCGCCCATTCACCAGTGTTGGTTAAATTCTTTGGTATATTTTTAAAAGTATCGAAATCGCAAAACCACTTTGGCCGGATATATGGAGATAACTGGCGGCTTATTGCTACTCAAAGGATTCCGCACATATACCTTTCCAGTACGATTGATTTTTTTCTTCTTTTTTAAATCGTAAAAGCGGGAATTCTTGCGCACGTATTTTTTAGGCGTCGCTCGCTATGTATACAGAAGTTGTACGTAACGTGATTTAGATTGATACGCGGGCGGATTAAAAATGGACAAAGAATGATTTCGATTCGCTGAAAAGGCTTCTACTTCGAATGCGTAAATTCCAACGATGTTCTTCCAGTCTCCCTACTGGGAGACTGGAAGAACATTGTTGGAATTTATTTCGATATTTAATATCGAAATATTTAAATATTTAATTTAATCATTTAATCATTTAAATATCGAAATATAAAAATATTTAATATCGAAAAATAATTTATTTTTCGATTTTTTTATAGTATATGAGGTCTGAAGAATATTCGTGTGAAAGACTATCCAGAAGTTCGTGAAACTGCTTGGGCGAATTGATCCTTGCGAATTATCGATAAAGTTTCTTCGAAGTGGCAACTTATCGGGTCTAGAAAAAAGTGGGGACAGGCGTTTCCAATTGAGACGTCATTTCCATGAAACTTCTCATATCACAGAGGCCACACAAATCCGGGATCAGAATAATTGAAAGTACTTTGACAACATTCGCATTCTGTTTTATTTTCCTTGGCAATGATTGGACGAAGAAAAAATAAAATACTGAGTTGTCGATTATTCGTCATCATCTAGAAGGGAATTTTACAAAGAATAGAAGAAAAAAATACGTTCAACGTATATTTTCTGGAAATGAGCTAAATCAAATTTTGATTTAGCTAAAATGAGCTAAATCAAAAGAGCTGAATTCAAATATCGTGAAATATTTTCCTACATTTTCCGCAGATATTCCCACGTCGTTGAATAAAAATGATTTAAAAAATCGACGATCGTCAACGACTCGTATTTGTTGTTAATTTGAATAAACCGTTTGGTTTTTAGATTTAAGATGGACCGTTTAAGCTGGAGAGTATCCACCGCCAAACGTCGCGATAAAAAATTTCATCACCTGCCGGCGGCCATGTTTTTGTTTTTTTGTTGTTGTATTTTTGGTCATTTTTCTTCAAAGGCTCTCGATATATGTACCTTTGCGTTTCTTTTGCACCAAGCGTTTCCCAGAAGAAAAAAATGGCATTTGGCCACTTTTTCGGGCCTCTAGGTAGATGTTGATCTCTCAATTGATCGCCAAGTATGATTTTTAAGTTTTTCTTTATACATTCTCGATATAGATTCTTCTTTATATATTAATTTCCTCATTTTTAGCATATTTCTATGGTAGCATATATATTTTTAGCATTTTTGTATTGTAGATCTCCGAATAAGTGACTTAAAAAGTAATTAAGGGATTTCCGTAGGCAAAATTTGCCGAAAGAAATAAGAAGAAATTCCCAAGTATTTATTTTCATTGCATTCAAACGATGCCAACTTCAATCTCACCGCTAGTCTTTATTCGCCAATTGTGGAGGGAGAAAAAGAAGGAACCACATGAGCCATGGAGGAAAATAGAAAGACCCAATCAAGGGGCCAAATATGGTGTAAATATATCCACTTTTTTAAGCTACACCTTAAGCATAACAACCCCTAAGCTATGCTTCAAATACAACAACCCCTAAGCTATGCTTTGAATATAACCACTGCTTTATGTCGATTATCTAAGTGAAAGTACAACCGACAGTAATGTCTCCCATATATTACGTAGCGTGAGCCACGGCTGATACTTGGATGGGTGACCGCTTGGCAAACTCCCCATCACGTTGAAAAATTGTTTAATCACTTTTTCAAAATCGCCAAAGTCTTGAAAATTCACATAGTCGTAGCGGTGGTCCTATTTGAGTCACGGAGACTTATTAAGAGGGGTGGTTGAAATGGATTTTGGTAGCATTACAGAATGCCGCTTGGCGCATCCCAATGTCTCAATTAGTTCTTTCGGAAAGTGCAATAGAAAAACGGCCGAAAAAGAGGCAAAGGGGTATGTAAAAATAGGATAAAATCGGTGTACCGACTTTGAAATTCTGCCAAAAATCGAAAAATAATCGGAGCTCGACGAATCGCGCGGCATTACAAAGAGGATTTAATTTCGCGAAGAATAAGCTCCGAGCGAAGTTTCAAATCGAAACAAAAAATAAATGACGGGAATTTGAGTAAACCTACCATTTTTTTGCCAAAAACAAAAAAATGGAATTTTAATCGTTTTTTTTTTTATAAATCCCTCCAGATTGGTTTTACCTGAATACGAATTGACCATTGATTTTCCCCAAACCCCTTGATTACAATTTAAAAAATCGTCGATAAATGTACGGAATACGTTTCACCCCTTAAGCTTTCATCCGGCCGCTGACTCAGCGTCGTTTAGACAGTCATCGAGCACAAAATTAATTGCAGTTCATGCGGAAACGTGTTTTTTACGACTCGTGTCAAGGTCAAGCCGATCCGGGCCGAGTGGCCTACTCGGCATATTCACCCTTGAACTTAACGAGATTCAGCACGATCTACCTATCGGATGAATTCTTTGTACCGAAATTTGTGTTTCTTACCGATGCGTTAAAAATCCGTCCGCTGATAGCGGACGAGAACATTGAAATCAGGCGGGTGGCAATCGCGACAGGAAATACGAAGGCGAGAAGACACTTGTGGTGGCGATCAGTGAGCGACGAAGAGCCCACAGAGCTCGGCAGGTTTTCATTAATTATGTCGGCCAGGAAGTCAGATAATGTAGCAATTTGGGATCGTCGTGCCGTCGCCAACTTTGTTGGTCTTGCCCTCACAGCATTGTACATTCAGTATATATCGCTCTCTCTCTCTCACTATACCGAAAGGAGCGATCTCGAACGCGCCACCCCGACCAATTGATCTCACGAACTCTCAATTCTGTCGGACAGTACCCGAGCATTGGCGGTGTTCGATTATCAAAAGAGCGCGAATAAACATCTTCTTTTCAAAATTTGCGGAAAAAGACAAAACCGTGATATATCGTCGATACTTGCTGAAATCCAAATCGTGGCGTAAACCGAGAGACACATTTTATCCGCATTTAACGGGCTATACCAGTGTGAACGCTAAAAATTTGGGTGATTTTCGGGAATTTTTTGGAAGAAAAGTACTCAATTAAATGTTTCGGGAAATTAAGAATATACTTGGCTATATTTGACCTATATTACATAATTTTTTTCATAGAAAAATATTGAGATCCAAGCGACTTATGCGCTGCCTTCGGAGGCGTCAAAAAAAAAAGTTCCTCCACTGCTGACACGATTCCGGCCGATTGAGTAGCTGAAACCGAAAAAGGACAAAATGTCGTTAAACTGGAAGGTATTTCCTGTACAATGACGTAGGATTTTCGAAAAATATCAAAATCTGACAAAGTGGCGTAGTTATGAAAAAAAGTCTGTTTTCTTGCCTATAAAATGGTCGTTTTTTCAATGCCAAATCGTCAATTTTCATCCAATCAACAATATCCTACGTCATTGTAGAGCAAATATATTCAAGAGTATTCAGTTCAAATTTCAAGTCAATCGGATATTTGCTCTTTGAGTTTCAATGTCAGCAAATGTGAAAAATGTCATTTCGAGAAAAACGCATTTAACGATTTAACTATCGATTTTTGAAAGATAGAATGATATTAACCATGAAAACTGCTAATCAGCTATACTCGAGCCAGACAATGTCTGTCGAAAAAGGCAAAAAAAATCTATTTTTTGAAAGTGTCACACTGGTATAGCCCCTTTATTACCATTGGAGCATGTAGCTATTGATGCAACTCCCAAATATACTTGGGATGTTGAAATTGGCGTCGTTGGAATACAACGAATTTTTTTCGCCGGTTTGGGATGATCATCGAACGCACTTTTGTCGCAATTGCGCACTGTAAATTCCTTTTTTCCCACTAATTATTATTGATATTTCATAATTTTTGTATTTGCAACAATAAAAATTTATTTTGTGGCAAATAATTACCGTACCGTTTATTATGACATGCCTGAGTCCGTAAAATATGCCCCACTTTCAGGTGCTTAGATAATTCAAATTTTTTGAGCCCACGCCAAAGACGGTATATTCTTTTGAAAGCTCATAGTCCAAGCTACAAAAGCCTATGACTCTTTTTTCAATATTTGTTTATTGTAGAGTTACGATTTTTTTAACAATATTCCGTTTTTTCCGCTTTTAGGTTTATTCTTCAATTTTTATTAACAACGCTTTTAAACTTTTGACTTTGGCAACTTCTAGACCATGTAGTAAACACTTCCAGAAGTAACCCAGCATTTTTTTAGATTTTTGGAAGTCTAGAAAATTTTGAAAACCCGACTGTTCCCTAAAAGAACCAGAGACACACGGTGTCTCGAAAAATATAGTGTGCACACGCAGGGTTAATCGCCCAATTTTTTTTCGCGCATTTAGGTGGTAAAATGTGGTCTAAACTTTTTTTTTGCATTTTTGGTCATAGTCGACAACGCAAAAATAGGAAAATAGAATTGGAAAATAATAAAAATGAAGAAAGAAGACAAATTACGGGATCATGAATGTGTAAAATTTTCAAAAAAATCTGTTTTATTTTTTTCACACTATCGGATAGTATAGACGTTTATGAACATGGACCTGGCATCGCGAATTAATCGTAAGTAGACAATTTATATGAAAATTCCGCACTTGAAACATTAAACGCGTTTTTCTCGGAATGTCGTTTTTCAAAACGGTGTACACTCTCAAAGGAAGAATTTTCTAGCTATCCGACTCAAATTTTAACACAACATTCTTCACACCATTCTTTATCTTGCTACGGAAGCTTTTTTTTTGAATCTTCATATTTTTTTTAACGAAAAACTATCTTGAAATAGGTTAAATTCGATACTTTTTTCAAACCGCCGCCATTTTGTAAATTTTCATAGAAAACAAAACCTCCATAGCGAGATAGCGGCTTTCATACTGATTAATAATCTTTTTACAAATTTTGTTTCAGATCATATTTACGGCCACAACCGTGTACACCGTGAGACTCCCTTTTTTCGAAGACTTTTTCAACCGTAAAAAAATGTAAAAAAAATAAAAATAAACGTTTAAAAATGAATTTTCTTTTCTTTATGAATGCTCCGATTTGACATTAAGAAAAATCAGACTGATGAGCGTATTTCAACCATCGAAAAAAATCGCGAAAATCAGCTTTTTTCGACCCGTTACACTGTAATGATTACTGAAGAAGAATTTTCGTTGCATTTTTAACAAAAAATCTTCTTAATTTGTCTTTATTAATTTTCAATTTTTTCCTACATTTACGTTGTCGACTTTTAACAAAAATACAAAAAAAATGTGTTTAACGTAAAAAAAAATACCAATTTTTTTTTTAAATTTCGTTGCATTCCAACGATGTCAAATTCATGATGTTGAATTTTACATCGTTGGACTGCAACGAAAATTGTTCTATCATTAATTGTGTTATGTTTAAATTTCCTTTTTGCACAGTGCACGGAAAATATTTTATTCTGCTTGCCCAAATTTTTGCGCAGCTATAGGTTACAAAAATCGCTCGACCCTTTTTTTAGGATTACCCTTACACATCTGCTACCCAAAAATGCATAAAATGCTTCACCGACAGTGATCAAATGGAGGACGAGAAAAAAATTTCACAGAATTTTCGTTACCTTAAATGAAAACGTCAACATCATATGTAATTGATACTCGGGATAAATTATTTCACTGCAATCCTCGGAGGCACAAACATCTTACCAGAGGCAGATCTAACGGAGAGCTATACGTTTCAACGAAACCCGAAGACGTTTCGTCGTTGATTAAAAAAACGTACCCTCGAATACGAGAAAACCGAAACCAATCGCCGTAATGGCAAACGCGGCATTTCGAATTCCTCGAGACAAATATGTGAAGGCGTATAAAAAGCGTAGTAAAAGTATCAGGTAGCAAAAGCAAGACGATGAGACTTATTTCTCTAACAATAAATTGCAAAAGAAACAATTTGCCACGGTTTTTACGTACATAGTTATCTATTATTTTTTTAAAGAGGTAATCAACAATTGTATATACTAATTGATTTTTCCTAAGGGGAAAAACAATTTTTAATATTTTTCACTATATATTTACTATTTACTTTCAAGCACAAATTCACTCTCGCCCAAGCATAAGACACACGCGAACCAACTTTGCCAAAAGCCAAGCGGTCTCAATTACACTAAAAATGTTTACTGTCCAGACGAACAAAAAAAACTATTCGCAGTTGTAATTTCGATTGATCGTTGATTCATTGACACTAATAAACACGCAGCTAAACACTCGTGAGATGCTTCAAGTACAAATAAATATATATGGCGTGACGAAAAAAAAGTACTACGAAGAATCTGTGACATTTTCGTTCCCCCATGCAGATGGCCCCCATCGATAGAGTCTAGAATATTGCCTCAATCTATTATTGCAACGGAGCCAATTCATTTTATTCCGTTTCAGATGATCAATGAAAGTCGATAGTTCAAAATAACTTAAGAAAAAAAAAGCGAAGAAAAAATGTGCACAAACAGAAACGAATTGTAAAAACTTATAGTATTGACGTTTGCACCAATGTACTGCAAAATTCTTCTTTAGATCTTTATTCCCTCATTTTCATCATTCTGCAAAATCTTTTTTGCGGATTTCGATCATAGATTTTTAGATCAACTGTTTTTAAAAAATTGTTGAGCGATTATCGTTGCTAAGATATGCCAAAATTAATTTTCCGCAATTAAAGAAGGATCATTCTCGTTGCATTCCAACCATGCAAACTTCGATCTTATAAAAACTTCCAAGACGACCAAAACTGTGGGCCTCAAGTTTGCATTGTTGCGATGCAACGAAACATTTCTTTTTTTGCGTTCAATCAAACAAATTTAAGTAATCTCTCGCACATTCCGCCTCTAAAAACCTAGAAAAGAGAGCACATAACATTTCAAGGGATTTCGTCAAACAGAACCTACCCTTGAGAAGGTTGGAGCAGTCCAGTTGAATCAAATGACGGTTTGTGATTTTTTTTTCTTAATGACCCTCAAAAAAATGCATGCGAGGTATAGATTTATTCTGGAAATGCTAATTGTTCCTAAAATATATAATTAAAGAGCGAAATTATGTATTTTTGTATTTTTATTACGTAAATAAGAAAAAAAAATGTGTTACTACCAACATGAAAAAGTATAACATTATTGATGATTATTATGAACAAAAACTGCGTCAGCGAATGTTTTATACAACTCAGAATGAAATTTGGAGTAATTTATCTTTATGCTTATTTATGTCACGGGATTATTTATTATTATCATTCATGAATATCGATTTCTTTAAATAATAATAAAATAATAAAATTAAAAAATAATATTTAATATCGCAGTTCACAATTTTCCATAACAAATTCTGCTAAAGTGATGATATTGAAGTTGCTATCGTTGGAACGGAACGAAATTTTTTTTTTCCGATCCCCAGTTTTTTTTGGCAATTTGAAGCTACGGAAAACTTTTCTTAAGATCCTCATTAGAGACCTACAACATAAATCTGTCAAGAATGATTTTGGAGAACAATAAATAGGGAGAAAAAAAATAAAAACGAATTTTCGTTGCATTCCAACGATGCAAACTTCAACATCTAAACTGACGAGTTTCATTATATTTCCTCGAAAACGATGTACCGGAAGTAACGAAAGCTTCGTAGTGGCACTTTTCCCCAACGTATCTGCGTCAAGAAATTAGTGTCCTTCGATACTCATCGATAAAACGCCCTCGGCGCTCCTATAAATATCACAGTCTATTCATGAGCCAGCTCGGCAAATTATGTACTCTCGTACATACAATACGACAGTGTGTACGTGTAAATTCAACGTAATTTGCATGTATTTTTGATATGCTGATCGAAGCGATTCTCGCAATAGGATATAAAGTTCTCGCTGTGACAATTTCGACACGACGATTTCCGGTGTCGCACGTGCGGCTAGTCGAGTTCAAAGTACCCAATGGGGTTGGCTATAACGCGTGCACAATGTCCTCTCCCCACACATGCTCTAGGGTGTTTCGCGTGGCCTGAGACAGCTACGAAAATTCGCAAATTCGACGGATCAAATATACGAAGTGAAAAATAAATGAGGTTGAAGTTTGTTCGAGCCCTCGAAAATCACTCGAACGTTTTTCAGAATCCTCATTACAGATGTGTAGCCTAAGAATGTAGAAAAATATTTTGGACATTAATTGAAAATAAGGAACCGAAGGAATTGAAAGGAATTTTCGTCCCAACGATGCGAACTTCACGATGTTAAAGTTTGCATCATTGGCACGAAACAAAAATATTTTTTTTCTTCCAATTGTCAATTTTTTCCTAGCAAATCAAAGCTACTGTGAACTTTTCTGAGATCCTTATTAGAGATCTACAACCTAAATCTACCAAAAGTGATTATGGATAACAATGAAAATGAGAAGAAAAAATTTTGGTTGCATTCCAACGATGCAAACTTCAGCAACATCAAACTTCATGGTGTTGAAGCTTGCATCGTTGGATTGCAACAGAATGGGATTGAAGTTTGCATCGTTAGAGTGCAATGAAAGTTAACTTTTTTCACTTTCCCAAATTTCTTTCCGCAGATTTTAGCTATAAAGGTGCCTCAACCATTTTTTTAACGCGCTCGTTGGGAGATCTGGAATTAAAATTTGCAACTAATATTTGGTATCGTAATAAAGATGAAGAAATAGAAAAACATCAATTTTCGTTGCCTTTCAACGATGCAAACTTCGTTATTATTAACCTACATCATAAAATGTATACCGATCGGTAAAAACTGCGGCCTGGCTGGCCAACGAAGGTAACTTAAGACGGCTGTGAACGCAAAGGGACGTTAGGTTAGATTATCGAAGCGCGGTCAGGGCGTGATAGGAAAGGGTTCAATTGAGAAGGGTAATACGTAAAAGTCTGCAGGGGTATACGGTGGTGCTCAGAATATAATATATACATATACATGTATATCAAGTTTCATATACACCACTTTCTCAGTTTCGTAACATCGCGGCTTCGGAAGCATTGCGTAACCTAAAAGCGTACTTGCTGGGAGGAAAAAAATCAAAGAAAAAAACCTACGCCACGTGACAAGAGAGTAGTGACCGTGTATACGCGCAATAACGCAGCGAATGAATGATCCATTTAATTAACGTATTTCACAACAGCTGACGATGAACATTTCCTCTTGGTCACTTTAACGTAACTGATTACGTACGAAATTGAAATGAGTCGACGAATCTGTGCCGTTTGCAGTACTCATCGGCAAACCTGAATTCTTGGCCTATCGCAAAGATGCGTTCGCCGATAAATTGTCAAAATCCACAACTAAAAAAATCACAACTACGAAATCAATGACGTCGAGAAACGACAGAGTCTGGTTGGTCGATCGACAAAAGATGAGACTCGTTGGGACAAAAAATGGTCAACCCTGCACTCTCGTGCATGGTTGCGAAATTCGTAATGAAAAAGTAATGCATTATTCATTACTTTTTTTATTGGGTGATTTAAAAATGTTGCATTACCCATTACATTTCATTCAGTAATGTAAAACAATTCCATTACTCATACCATTATATTTTGTAATGTAAACAATTTCCGTTGCGCATTACATTGGATTTTGTAATGTAAAAAATCTCCATTACTCATTACATTACATTTTGTATTGTAAAAAATTTCCATCACTCACAACATTGCAATTCGTAATGTAAAAAAATTCCATTACACATTACATCGTAATGGGTCATGGGACTTTTTTATATTACAAAGTCCAATGTAATGGGTAATGGAATTCTTTAACATCACGAAGTGTAACGTAATGAGGAATGGAAATTTTTACATTACAAAATTTAATGTAATGAGTAATAGAATTTTTTACGTTACAAAATATAAGGTAGTGAGTAATGGAGTTTGTTCACATTACTAATGCAATGTATAAAATCTCCATTACTCATAACAAGATATTATAGATTATTATTCGTTTCCCATCGGGTCAGATCGACCTAGTGCAAAAACCGCTGCCCCTAATGGGAAAAGAATAATAATCCTTATTGCATTGTAATGAGTAATGGGGATTTTTTACATTGCATTGCATCAGTAATGTGAAAAAAATCCATTACTCGTTACCTTATATTTTGTAATGTAAAGAAAATCCATTACTCATTACATTACATTTGCAATGTAAAATATTTTCATTACTCATTACATTGGACTTTGTAATGTAAAAAAAGTGAATAAAATATTTCAAATTGCAAAATTCCATTGTAATGGTAATGGAAATTGTTTGCATTACAAAATGTAATGTAATGAGTAATGAACATTTTTTACATTACTGAATGTAATGTAATGGGTAATGAAAACGCTAATGCATTACAAAAAGTAATGCATCATTTGCAACCCTGCTCTCGTGTTGCTGAATAATCAAAACGACTGATAACGATCGATCGTTGGATAGATTGAGATTTGGGAATGTGTGGGTGTGCGTGGCCGCCACGCGTAAGGTGAGTGCCGATGCGAACTCTCGATTTAAGGAACAATGGGTAAGGATGGGGTTGAAGTTTGCATCGTGGGAATGCAACGAAAATTCTTTTCAATTTCTTATTCTCATTATCATCCTCGATCATATTTTGCAGATTTTTTGTAGACCGCTAAATAGGTGCGTTGAAGTTTGCACAGTTGAAAGGCAAAGCAAATTTTTCTTCATCTTTTCATTTCTTTACTTTTATCACTATCTAAACGCTTTTTTCCAAGTTTTGGTTATGAAACCCAAAGGAGGAACTTCAAAAATGTTCCCGTGATTTATGTAGTCTAAATGGGTCGAAAAAATAGGGCAATACGAAGAGAAAAAATTTCGTTGCATCACAACGATGCAAACTTCGACATCGTGCTAAATAAGGATCCTAAAAATTGGTTGCATGATTTCGTAGCTTAAATCTGCAAGAGAAAATTTGTGAAATAAAAATGAAAAAATATTGCGTTGCATTCCAACGATGCAAACTTCAACAGAAACGCATGGCTAGAGGGAGGGGGGGTGATCAGAATTATTGTCCGAAGCGTGCCATACACGTGAACAAATATTGTCCAGATCCCAACTGAATAAAAAAAAGGACTGTTTCTTATCAACCTGCGACGCGATAAAGACCGCACACATGTTTGCGAATCAATGGAAAAAAAATTGATCCCACGTAAAAATATCACGAGCCGCGGGAGCTCGTGTCGTTTCGGTGTCATAATGCTATTCTATCATTACGAGAATTCTCGCGCGCTCTCTCTCTCTGCCTCGTTGGAAATGCAAACGGGTCTATATGGACTCGGCCATTCGGACGTTGACGAGGCGGACTTTGTTCCTCCGGTCGCAAACTATGCACGTGATACACCACACCCGGAACAATGCGACTAATTATTTTCCCTCCCCCGCCCCATTGCTCGTCAGCCCAAATAGTTTGAAAGCTATAAAATATTCCGTACACCGGCGTAGTTTATACTGTGATAATTCGAGTGTCCGCGAAAGTTTGAGGTTAAGCATACCCGACCGGTTGAAGTTGAGAAGACGAGGGGATATTGAACCTGGATTGCGACACTAGCGGAATAAGCAATTTCGTTTCGCCTATCGTGTAATACTCAAATGCCGAGAGAAAAAAATCACGCAAACCAAGAAAAAATAGTGTGAAAAGAAAACGAAAAAGCGAAAACTAGTTTTGATCTTACTGTCAATGAGTATGAATTTTTAAATTTGCTTCGTTAGAGTGCAACGATTTTTTGTTGTGATTTTCCATTTCTTTATGTTTTTTTCGTCATTAAAACGTTTTTTTTTTGCAAATCGTGGTCGTCAATTTATGATGAAAATACGTAAAAGCCTTCCGGTGATTATCATAGCCTGAATCGAGCAAAAAGAAATTTTATCAATTGAAAATAATTCATTTTCTTATGACGTTTAATCTTGTATCGTTACAATGCACCAAAAATACTTGCTAATTATTTTTGCTCTTACTTTTATTATAATCTGAAATCTTTCTTTGTACATTAAGTTCGTCGATTTCTAGAACGGATGCGAAAAATGTTCGCGTGCTTTTCGTAGTGAAAATCAAACAAAAAGATGTGAATTTGTTTTCTTAATAATTTAATTTCGTTGCATTTAAACGATGCGAGCTTCAACATCATATTTTCGTTGCGTTCGAACGGTGCAAACTTCAAGATCATTCAAATTGTAGTGACTGCCTGACGATTCATCTGTTGAAGCTGCAATGAAGTTGTTTAGAATACGATGCTGACACTCGATATCTATGATTTTGGGTAATTTCATCTGTCTGTCTGTTTGAGCGACGTTCGCGTGAAAACGACTAAAGCTTTTTTTTCCCGACCGTTTAGAATGCGAAAATAAATTGCGTTGAAGTTTGCATCGTTGGAATGCAACGAAAATTATTTTCAGTTTGTCTTCTCTCTGGCTGTTTAATGTTTTCAATGTTTTCCCCAGATTTACGTTGAAAGGTCTCGAATGGAAATTAAAAAAAACGTTCGACAGATTTTTCGTAACCTAAATCCTTTAAAAAAGAAATGGGCCAATGGAAACCAAAAATTCCATTGCATTCCAACGATGAAAACTTCAACAATTCATTTTAGCCATAAAAATATGTCCACGAATTTTGACCGTGCGCACCTGGTGACCTAAAATCAAAATTGACAGAAAATTTTTTGGCGCCACAATGAAAATAAGATGCTGTTGAAATTTGCATCGTTGGGATGCAACGAGAATTCTTTTCTATTTCTTTATTTCTATTCTGCTCGAAAACCTTTTCTCGCAGATTTATACTTTAAGTCTCGAAAACGCACCACAAAAGGCGTTGGAGTTTTTTCCGTAAGCCAATTTTGCCAAACAAAAGACTGGGGCAATTAAAAAAAACTTAATTTTCATTGCATTACAACGATACAAACTTTAACATTATGAAATAAAGAAATATAAATATTTATAAAAAAATTCGTCGCATCCGATCGACGCAAACTTCAATACCATCGCGAGTGACAACCATTGAGCGTATCAACCGTACGTGTTGAAGTTTGCATCGTTACGATGCAACGGAGATTCTTCTTGATTTTTTCATTTCTTTGCTTTTAGTATTATCAAAAAATCTTTTTTCTGCAGTTTATGATAATAAATTTTTAATACGGATTCTCAAAAATCTTTCAGTGACTTTCCCAGCCTAAAGGTGCCAGAAAAAAAAATGTTGCATACCATATATACATCGCATTATATACACATATATACATCGCATTCCAACTATGCATGCTGTTAAAATTTGCATCGTTGAAATGCTACGCGAATGAATACTTTTTGATTGTTCAAATTTTCTACCCCGTTTGGGATGTGAAAATCGCGTAAACGTTGTTAGGCATTCTTTCAGAAATGTACGACCGCGCTTGCAAAAAAAAGGCTTCGAATACTGATAAAAATAATGAAATGAAGCATGAACAAAAAGATCGTTGTATTCCACCGATGCAACCTTCAAAACCATGCAAAAAAGGGTCCAATTTGAAACGACCGTTGTTATCCTCCCTGCGTTCGTGTCGCGTGAATAATGAGTGCGAGCGGGAAATTTGCGCCCGGATATACCTTTCGTTGGTAGGCTGCGCGTTTATTGCACGAATAGGTAAACTTGGCGTGCGTCGCCAAGTGCGAACTGCCCGAGACTTCTCCGCGTATATGTACAAATGTATGTGTATGTAAAAACATGTATACAAGTGGCAATGCCCGTATATTGACCTGTGAATTCGAAAGCCGACTTTGATATATAGCCCATCGCTTCTATTTACTATGTACATGTGTATGCACACTCTCACTCGGATACACACACGAGCATATACACACACGTGTGCACGTGAGGATACAAAATGGTCCACGGGTATAGATATGAGGCTTGGGTGTCTCGAGGCCACACACCACATTGGCAACAGTATCAGCGGTACAGCGAGAAACGATGTTGTAGCCTGCCCTTTTCCCTCGATTGTTTCGACGACACCAGGAGCACACGGGACACCCTCCCGCCCCTCGAGACCGCGACAATCATTGAAACTGGATGGGAATTCACTTCCGTTATTTCACTCTCAAACCTTTCTATCTCTGTGTGTGTGTGTGTCCATATATATATATATATATATATATATATATATATATATATATATATATATATATATATATATATATATATATATATATATGTATGTATGTATGTATGTATGTATGTGTGTATATATATATATATATGGTATTCCAAGTGTTTTCGAACGGCCTAAAAGCCTGACCTTCTTCAATCTTTTTCAACGTTGGTGATGTTTTTGTATGATATATTTTGAGTACGTGGCATTTTTTTAAAGATTTTGATCGGCTCGCTAACTCGGCTAACTCGGAGATAAGATTTTACACGTGATGACATTTCAAATGATCGTATCGTAGTGATCTGCTCGTCGTACGAAAAAATGTCCTCTATACAAAAAAATGTGTTTTTCTGTTAACTATTTTTTTTTTTCAATTCACAATTTTCCAAGTACTACAACACTAAAAAAAAACCTTTCATTAAAATTTTTTTTAACCCCAATGACTAGGTTGATCCTGCTGAAATTTACACTGAATTCTCTTTTAATAGTGTAAAACAATATGTGTAAGTTTCATTCTGGGCTGAGCTTGCGTTCTGGGAAATTGTTTTTGTTGAATAACTCGGCGATTTACAATTTTAAAGTAAAAATGGTAATGACCAAACTTGTAGGAAATCGAGTGTTTTACAACTTTCGTCATTGAGGTTTTTTGTCTACCATCGATATTTTTCGAAATAATTCTGAAAAAGCGGCTTTTGCGTTATCTCGTTTATTTTTAACTTTAGGGTATAAACGAACATGAACAAGCTTGTAGAGAATCTTTTAGACAATTTCATTTTTAAAAAAATGACGCGGCCGTTTGCTCTGTTCAACGATTTGTTTTATTTTCTGAAAATGTATTCATTTTTATTATGTTTAAAGCCAATCAAGGCCGTTTTTTTGCAAATTAAGTCAATGGGAAATTTTAATAACGAAAAATAATCGATTTGCGTATTTTTCCAATTATGCAAATTTGATGGCGTTGAAGTTTGCATCGTTGGAATATAACGGAAATTCTTTTCTATTTTTTCTCGTTTCTTCGTTTTTATCATGATCTATACATTTTTTTATACAGTAAGGCCGTGGTGCTCTAGTGAAGATGAGAAAAACCGTTTGGGTGAGCTTTGTGCTCTGAATCGACGAAGAAAATGTGCGCAATAGAAGAAAAATGAATTTTCGTTGCATTCCAACGATGCAAACGTCAAGACCATACATATAGAACATTTTCCGATCTTTCTTGCACTTTCTGAGACAAAATTACAACATACGTCAGTTAAAATAGAGTCAACCAAAGGAAACAATCAAAAAATATAAAAATGCACTACATCGTTTAAATTGGTTCGAGGAAAATTGAGAAGGCCGTTTCGTACGCAGGTAAAATTGTCGGAAACCCAAGTATTTGACATTTAATCACGAGCGTCCGTGATGACTAATATGCACATTATAGTTATTATAAAACCGCAACGATATACGCGTTAGGTAATCACGTGTGTTTCCTTGCGAGGGGATGACTAATAGAGCAAGCGAATGCACATGGACGTTACTTAAACGTGTGATACATGCATATATATTACGTTCAAGTGGTTCTATATGTTTTTGTGTATGAATTAACGTTGAGCATCCCAATTTTTTTACGAGTTCTTGATTGCAAGTCGAATCTCTAACGACCTAAGCAATTAATGATCATAATTATACGTCGGATGACCGTAGCTGACCCCTTTTCGATAATGGCGTTGAGGTTTGCATCGTTGGACTGCAATGAAAGTTCTTTTTATCCTTTTTACTTCTTTATTTTTTTACAACTTATAATTTTTTTTATAGATTTAGATCGTATATATCTTATGAGAAAAAAAAATGGTTGAGTGATTTTCTAATTAATTCGAAGCTAATTTTTGAAAGCACATTATTTTCTTCGTCTTTTAACGAGGAAGGAGATGGTGCCATTTAAAAATTTCAGAAAATTCGAAGAGAGTGTGAAAGTTTGATACGAAGGGAAAGAAAATTTTTAATTGGTAAAATAGAGTACTTTTACAAAATTCGTGGGGCACGAATGTATCCCAGTGTGCCACTCTAGGGTTAAAAATATGAATTTCTGTAGACACCATTTTTTTCTCGCAAATTATGTAGTGGCGCCTACGGAAAGGAGAGAGAGGAGGGAGGAGAAAAATATAAATATTGACCAAAGCGGAGAACATTAGGAGTACAAAAGCTCAGCAACTTTACAACAACCCTCTGTGCAATTACCTGCTTACAAAATATTCTACACGAAGCCGTCTCTCTCGCTCCCTCTTCTCTCCTCTCTCTCACCCCCCCCCCCCTCTCTCTCTCTCTCTCTCTCTCTCTCTCTCTCTCTCTCTCTCTCTCTCTCTCTCTCTGTCTCCTGCAATCGAATGGCTCGAAAGTCACGCGATATCTTCTAATAACGGTTATTTCGATTCGACTCCGGGGTTGCACGGCGAAAACCCGCTGACAGTGTTTCCTGCACACTTTGCGTCCGATCGATCAGCGCCGCACGCACATTGCGGAATGATACGGCGCGGCGCGAATACGCGAAACGTTCGAACACGCATAGCCGAATGGCAAACCGGCAATATTATATATATGACAACGAGCATTCGATACAAATTGCCCGGAACAATTTTTCCTTAAGGGGCTATACCAGAGTGACACTTTTAAAAAATCGATCGTTTTTTCTTTGCCTTTTTCGACAGTTTATACTTTCAAGAATATCATTATCATTTATATCATTTATATCAATATCATTTTATCTTGCAAAAATCGATAGTTAAATCTTTAAACGCGTTTTTCTCGAAATGAGATTTTTTAAATTTGCTGACATTGTAACTCAAAGAGCAATTATCCGATTGACTTGAAATTTGAACCGAGTACTCTTGAATATATTTACTATACAATGACGTAGGATATTTTTGATTGGGGGAAGATTGACGATTTGGCATTGAAAAAAACTACCATTTTATAGGCAAGAAAACAGACTTTTTTCATAACTACGCCATTTTGTTAGATTTTGATATTTTTCGAAAATCCTACTTTATTGTACAGGAAACACCTTCCAGTTTAACGACATTTTTTCTTTTTTCGGTTTCAGCTACTCAATCGGCCGGAATCCCGTCAGCAGTGGAGGAACTTTTTTTTTGGCGCCTCCGATGGCAGCGCTTAAGACGCTTGGATCTCGATATTTTTCTATAAAAAAATTATCTAATATAGGTAAAATATAGCCAAATATATTCTTAATTTTTCGGAACATTTAATTGAGTACTTTTCTTCCAAAATAATTCCCGAAAATCACCCAAATTTTCAGCGTTCACACTGGTATAGCCCCTTAACTCGCAATACACGATCGATACCACATTATTGCAAATGTTTGCTGGTTGTGCTTTGTTTGGTTTTTTTTGGGTCAAGCCCCCTCGTTATTCCGTGCACACGTGTTACAGGGCTGTCTGTACGATATAATCGCGTGGCCGGACGTACTTTACCGCGAATTCACTTCGGTGCGTCAATCTTAGCCGCTTGATAAGATCGATTTTTCTATTATCTAAATTAGCAACGAGAAAAAAAGTCGAACCACGTATCGGAGAATGCGCCAATCAAAAGTCAAGTGAAAATAAAAACATACAAATTGTTTACAATGACGTTATGTTGAGTCTGCAAAAAATATCGATTTTTCTATTTTCCGAATTAGCAAGAAAAATAAAACAAAAGTCGAACCCCGTTTCGGTCAATTTGCCAATCTGACGTGAAGTGAGAATAAAAATATACAAATTGTTTACGAATAGATTATGTTGGATCTGGAAAAAAAACTCGATTTTACAACAAGGTTATGTTAAATCTGCAAATCTGGACTTGAGTAAAAATAAATATATATCAATTGTTTACGACGAGATTATGTTAAGTTTGCAAAAAAAGCTTGATTTTCTATTATCTAAATTAGCGTAAAAAAAAATCTATCGGAAAATTCGCAATTTTAAAGTAAAAATAAAAACATGTAAATTCTTTACAACGAGATTATGTAATGTCTGAAAAAAAAAACGATTTTTCTATTCTCTCCTTTAGCAAAAAAAAAAAGAACAAAAAGACGAACCACGTATCGTAGAATCCGAAAATCTGAAGTTAAGTAAAAATGAAATCTGCAAAAAAGTTTTTCGATAATAACGCATATGCGGAAAAAAATACATTTTCGTTGCATTCCAACACGACGGAAACTTCAAAACCTTTATAATCCGGTAATATCAGTAAAAAAAAAGTTGAATGTGCAAATAAATCGCTCGCGTATCCAAAGAAATGCCCCGAATAAAAAGAAAAACGTCAGCCACTAATCAACAGTAATATGTAAAAGGTAATGAGAAGTCTAGGTAGACGTCACTGCGCTTCCGAGGCTCGCGAAACAAAATCGGACAAAGTGAAACATTTTGAAGTTCCAATCGACACCGCGAATTGGGTCGCGGTAGCTCAATTAAGAGGGTTGTGAAAGCGATGACTGTTGTTGCATCCGGACAGAAGTTTCCCCGAGTTCCCGAATTGAAGAGACGAGAGAGCGAGGCAGAGAGAGAGAGAGAGAGAGAGAGAGAGAGAGAGAGAGAGAGAGAGAGAGGGAGGGGGGGTAGAGAAAGAGAGGTAGAGGGAGAGAGGGAGAGAGAGGGAGAGAGTGAGAGAGAGAGAGAGAGAGAGGGAGAGAGAGAGAGAGAGAGAGAGAGAGAGAGAGAGAGAGAGAGAGAACGAAGTGACTAATCTCAAGCGCTGCCGGAGGGTCGCGAAAACCGAAAAGGGTGAAGGAGACTGGATAATGCAGAGCCTCGCGTTGTACAGTTTAATTGGTACCTGTGTGATGTAAGGAACCCCGTCGACGCTTCTCCCCACCTCCTCGTCTGGCGCTTACTGCACAATGGTACTTGCAGCCTTTACAACGACTCGCCACTCTCGACAATTTCAACATTTATAATACACGTGTATATGGGTGTTCTGTGTCTGTGTGTGTACACCCTATCCAGGCGTGTACATAATATATTCGGGTACAGAACTCGGTTCGGGACTGCCAAGGCTTTCACAATGGTGTTGTCGAGTAGACATTGAGGAAGAGAAAATAAATCGATTTTAATCGATTCTGTCGACAGAGGCATTACACGACCCTAAGAGACAAATGTGAGCCTCGGGTATTCCTTCCGCGGAGGGCCGGATTTTGTGGAGGCATAAGGAGGGCCCCCGTCTGATGGTGCTGAAGTTTGCATCGTTGGAATGCAACGGATTTTTTCTTTCATTTTCGTTTTTCGTCATTTTCATTGTTATGCAAAATCAGTTTTGATAGATTTAGCTTGAACCCGCGTAGAAATTTGAGTCGAGAGAAAGTACTACCCCTGATCTGCCTTCCCCGGATGATATCAGGCTCTGGTCCCCGTGCGGAAAACTGATAGGGCATCCCTAATAAAAATACGGGCCTTTCAGGGCTTTCCTAGTGCTTTCCCTAGTAGGGATTTCCACAATGGGTCCAGACTTGGCTATTATCGGGATAAACCTGTAGGGATTTCCACAATAGGCCCCGACTTGGCGATTATGGGGATAAACCTGTAGGGATTTCCACAAAAGGACCCGACTTGGCCATTATAGGGATAAACCTGTAGGGATTTCCACAATAGGCCCAGACTTGGCCAGTATAGGGATAAACAAGTAGGGATCTCCACAATAGGCCCAGATCTGACTATTATAGCGGTAAACCAGTATTAATAGCTTAGGCTACATGGTTGATGGTATTTCAATTATTCAAATCGATTATATACATCGATCGAATAATATTATCGAACGCAAATTGGGAAAAAGCGTAAGGGCATTAGCAAATAAAAAATCAACGATGAACACAAATATGCAGACAAACATCAGACAGTATTTATTTATCAAATTCAAGAAACCTTTTACATAGATACAAACAATTACTCATGGTTTCACTCATACATGGAGTAATGCTAGCGCATAAGTGTGAACAGTCCCAACCGGTTTTCTCGACATTTTTATAGCAACTAAATTCCGCTCAATACTCATCATAGGGAAAATTATTTCTTCTGAAGACTTCGCTGATGTTTCCCATTCATAAACTTTATCTGACTGTGTAGGATAAGTAAATAAATTGGTCTTTGTTCTCCAGATCTTTCCCTCAATGGAAATAGATTCTAGTGATTCAGTAGACCCACTTATATTTTTTTTTATTTCTACTACACATCCATTCCTTAGAATGGATTATTTTTTGTATTAATTTTGTCATGGCAGTTTGTCATAAAGGCTCACATGCAAATACGCAATCACATTTCTACGCGCGCACACATATATACACATGTACTCACGCCCACACGTATGCACATGAACAATTACATACAAACAAATATAGATATACCCTGACGCATTTAACATACACGTATATCCACTGATACGGATATTTTATGGCGCTGAAATGGTTATGATGAGGCGCCGTTGAGGCATTTTCAGGGCGCCAAAATGGTTTTGATGAGGCGCCATTGAGGGAACTTATAAGGCCCCGGTCGTTGCGCCTTTAATGGCCCTTGTTGACAAAGTGTGACCGGCCGCTAACGGCCCTCATGTGGCTTCCAGATTAGGGCCCGAATAAAGTTAGGGGAATATTATTGGGGCCCGATCACAGCCCCAACTCAACTTCCGCACGGGTCGGGCCTTCCACCCTGGAATAGGTTCGCAATGTAACGGGTCTTGGGCTAGGTCCCGATCCGCCGTTCCCTTTCTGGTGAACTGATCAGGAACGGGCCGGAGAACAAGCGGTAAATGACCAGGAAAGTTGTCGGGAATAGATCGGGAAATAACCAGGAACAAACGAGGATATTAAAAATGACATTTCAGCGTTTTTGGAATCCTTGAGGAGGTAAAATCGGGAGTGTATTCAATTTAGTATTTCGACAACATATTGTTTGTTGGTTATCTACTTGCTAAGGGTATACATACACTTGCTCCCATTTTCTGATAGGCAAAGAGACAGAAAAACGTACACAGATCACTATCCGAGCGAAAAAGGCCTAGAGTGCAAAGGGTTATTTCGCGAGTATCGCAAAATCATAAGCGTAAGTGCACGCTGTAAGCATAGCACTTCTGTACGTGGTACAACTCACAGGACGAACTTTCATACTCGTACGATGGTGCCTCGCTTACGCGAAGCGCTTCGCTTGTAGCCACCCGGCGGATTGTTGGCGAAATACATTCAGGTAATGTCTTCCCGGCCAGAACATTGATATTTCCCAACATGGCGACAAGGCGTTCAAAAACCACGAATGACCTGCTCTACTTTTTTTGCCTCATGAAATAATTTGGCTATTCTTTATGCTCAAATCATTAGTTATCGTCATCCAGGTATTTATGATAAGCATTGTTATCCTCGTCGATTAGCATTGATAAAATGAATGCTTTGAATAATTAACAGAATTACAACAGATGTACTAGTTTCATCGCAATCAATTGTAAATATCTTTGATGAGGTGAAAAGCAAAGTAGCTCTCCTTTAGTTCTTAAAGACAGACTCCACATTTCAGAACGTGTCAATCTTCTGGCCGGGTAGACATTCCGTGAATATGTACTTGGTCGCAATGTATCCCGGCCAGAAGATTGTAATTTCCAAACATAGAACGTAAAAAAACGATTTTGCGATCTTCCCGGTTTGTTCCATGGGTGGGCCTGGTCAGGTTAAGGGGTTACCCCCACTTGCGATTTTGAAAAAATCGATTTTTTTTATTGCATTTTTTTGAAGTATAAGTATCCGGACCCATACTTCTGTATGGGCCCGGAATAGATGACTCTATGTAAGTTTACAAAAAAAAATATTTTCTTCGTGTAAACTGAAATTAAAACTTTAAACGCGTTTTTCTCAAAATGGCATTTCTGAAGTCGGTGACCAAGATTACTCGAACACTAATGGACCGATCTTCTTGAAATTTTGCAGGCTTATTTAATACATAAAAATGTAGTCTTTAATCGTTCGATTTTTTTTTTTTCGAAAAAAAAATGGCCGTTTTATAGCAAGAAAACGGCCTTTTTTTCGTTAAAATCGAACCATTAACTTTGACTGTCCGCCATTTTGTGAAAAATGAATATTTTTTAAAACCTTTCGATTAAAGACTAGTTTATACTTATATTTGACTAAATCCATCCGCATTTTTTTTCAGATGATCCACTTCGCCGCAATGTTGGTCACCGCAAACCGTGTATATAAAAACATTATTTCATTGACGGCCATTTGCCACTAAACAATGTAATATTTTTCAATAAAAAAATTACTGAAAGTTCTTCAAGATGTGTTCTTTAAGATGGAATATTGATCGATTAAAAAAGTTTTGTAGTTTTCTTTTAAAAAATTCATGAAAAAGGCCTTTTTTGCGCTACAAGTGGGGGTAACGCCTTAATCAGACAAGGCAAGTCTGGTCAGGACTGGACACAAAGTAGGGAATGCCCGCGGTCACATTTCTGCACGGGTAGATCTCTAATAAGGACCTTAGAAAAGATCACGATAGCTTTGATTCGCCAGAAAAAAAAATTGGTAATTGGAAAAAAAATATTTTCGGTGCGTTCCAACGATGCAAACTTCATCATATCGTTAGAGTGCAATGAAAGTTCTTTGTTAGGTTTCAATTTCTTTATTTTTGTTATAATGAAAGATTCTTTTTCACATATTTACACTGTAGATGTTCGAATAATTGTCTTCAAAGATAATCAAGAGATTTTCCCAGGAAAATTTTGCCAACAGAAATTAAAAGAAATGAAAAGTATTAATTTTCGTTGCGTTTCAACGATGCAAACTTCAATCTCATCCCTTCTAAATCATTGGTAAATAACTTATTGTGAAAGAATTGATTCTCATGGAGTTCGAAAGATGAAGACTTCTCAACATCTCTAGACTCGAACGAGGTGGGCTTCGGTGAGAGAAGACAAATATTCGAAAAAGTGCGGGCCGCTTGAAACATTTTATAAGCTGCTATAAATAATTCTCAACGCGATGCGAGTTTTATGTTCAACGATCTCTCCGCTCGGGATTTTTTCGTACGACTTCCCGTTGCGAATTAAACACTTCGGGAAACCCACACCTTCCGGACTTTTCTCGACTTCATAAATTATTCCGATCACCCCAACTTTTTGTCTACATCATTTCCAAGAAAGAACAATAAGTTATGGCGAAAAAAAAATGAAAAGAAGAGAGAGTGGGAAGACCGAGTCATTGTGGGAACGTGCATTCGATCCGGCCGAATCCCTAGCTGTGATAGCGATTCGAAGCACACTGCCGGTGTTTGCGTACCGAGAGATCCGAGTTGTCGGATTGCCATATACAACGAGACGGCGAGGCCCCGAGAGCCTCGGGTTCAATTGGAAGATTGTCCAAAGTAACAATCTCTGCTCATCCTCTATCATCAATATAGTTCGCACAATGTCTCTCTCTCTCTCTCTCTCTCTCTCTCTCTCTCTCTCTCTCTCTCTCTCTCTCTTGTCTTCATTAATAGAGGCTAAATGAACGAAGAGCTTTTGCACATTTGGATCGTTCCGCTATTGGTCTACGCAAAAATTAAAAAAATACATTTAAAAAAACTACGAAAAATGTCACGAAATACCTGCAAAGGGAAAAAATAACATGGCGTATGCACGTTTTTTTTCCTTCAATTAAAATAGTCAGAATTTAAGGATTGTGTAAAAAAAAATTAAAAATAATCATTCCAAAAAATACCTGCAGAGGGAATATCCCTGAAACGTGATTCTTCGAGTAATAAAATGACATGGCGTACACGATGTTATGGCTAAATCACCGTAATTGATGGGCTCCGTGAAATTTGGAAAAACAACGATAAGTGCCAAAAAAATGCGTGGGAAGGAAAGAATTCCGCAAATATAATTCTCCGTGTAGTAAAATAACGTGGCGGAAACAATTCGATAATCGAATCTTCATAATTGATCGTAACGTAAATAATTGGTCACAACAAAAATAATTGATCATTACGAAAATAATTGATTATAACGAAAATAATTGATTCTAACGAAAATAATTGAGTACAAAAATAATTGAGCTCAATTTCTCGAATTTTATCCAAGGACAGAAGATTATTCCGCAGCTTACTTTTCATTCAGAATTTTTTTTCTCAGTCAAGTGAGAAATGTGAAAAAAGAGAGGAAGGAGGCAAAGTTCAGACCCACGTCGAACTGAAATTGCAACGAGTTATTATGCTTCGCAGTGAGGATATAATACCGCAAGATCGCTTTGCCCCTGCGACTCCTCCCCCGCACCGTCTCGCCGACGGTTTTTACGCGGTTAGTGAGTGAATCATGTGTAGAGCCTCAAGGACGCGCGAAACAACTGAGATGTAAATAAATGACGCGTGTCGAGGAGTCTCGTCTATCGTGTCTCTCGCAATGAGAAATAAATGTTGAATATTATTGGTTTTCCGTTTCATCGTGAAATTTATTTCCGTTTCGATCAATTATGAAATTGATTGTAATCGGATAATCTCAGTTCCGCAGTAAATCGAGTAAATCGAGTACATATCGTAACACGTGTGACCAAGTATTGAACATTTATTTCGTATCAATTTGTAAATGCCCTCGCGGGATTTTCACGTTTAGCGCGTTTGATTCATCGCTCGATCGACTGATCAATCAACCGATTAATCTGAGGAAAAATGAGAACAGTCAATTTCTTCGTGGTGTAAATAAACTGGGGCGAATTAGATACGCTATTCTAATTGTCTCGTAATAATGCGCAACCATTTGATAATCGCTCGAAAATATAAATATAAATGAATATCAAAATATATCGTTGAATGTATGAATATCAAATTAAGGATGTAAAATGTGACCGACACTGGTGGATAGCGGTCAAGGTCCGGCGAAATAAAAAAAAATAATTATTGAAAACAATCTAAAATGTGTCGAAGAAAATATAAAAAGTATTATGTGAATTGGGGTTGAAGTTTGCATCGTTGGAATCCAACGAAAATTCTTTTCAGTTTCTTATTCTCATTATTATCCGAAATCATACTTTGCAAATTTGTTGCAGACCGCTAAATAAGAATCCTAAAATATGTTCGCGTGATTTTAGTAGCTCAAAATTGCTAAAAGAAATTTGCGAAATAAAAAAAAAATCGTTTTCGTTGCATTGCAACGATGCAAACTTCAACCTCATGATGTAAAACATTAAAGACAAAATGTAAAATATGAATAGTCTTGAAGTTTGCATTGTTGCAATGCAACGACATTTTTTTAAATATTTTTATCATTTTGCAAAATATATTTTTGCAAAAAACTTGTAAAGCAAGTTGTGCAAATGAAACTCGATTATTATTATTATTATTTTACAAAATATTTTTTGCAGATTTCAATTTATTTGTAATTCAGCGAGTTGAGGGATTAGGCTACTGTGAAAATGACGAACACCCGTTCTTCGCTTGAGACAACTCGAATTGAAGAGGAAGATCTACCATATAGTGCAGGAATCATATGGTGTCGAAGTTTGCATCGTTGGAATGCAACGAAAATTCTTTCTTCTGACCTCGATTGACCTTGAACGAAAATTCTGACCTTGAATGACCTTGAACGACTTTCACCCCCGAATGTTTTTATACGGCTTGAGGTGCTCCACAAGATGGTTAAATATGTACCATTCCATTTAAAAAAGTGAAGGTGACCTTCACTGTGCGTCAGCGCCTCCGCCGAAATAAAATAAATTGGTCGCATTTGATGGCCGTACAACTTTTGTCTGGAACATTTTTTTGTGACGTCGATAATTACCGAGTTATTTCGGGTAACAGAGAAATAAGAGGGACACCCTGTATATAAAATATAGAAACGAAGAAAATAGTACGCAAACTCTCGCTTCGCGCCAAAACCGATGGAAACAAAAGGATTGAAATAAAAACGTTCGTGGCAAAATGGTTAATGATTCGTTGGCACGGTCGCCATCGCGAGCAGGTCTCGAGTCTAAGACCAGCAGAGTCGTCGAGCTGTCAAGTGCAAGCCGGCAATATTGCCACTATCACGATCAAAAACACGCAAACATACGATCGCACCAATCTACGTCGACACGAAACTCATACGCTTACGACATTTATCTTTATTCACCGGTCCCGCTATACAAGGTTTTCCCGTGCTCCTGTCGCTCGCTTCTTTGGCTCCGGCGAATTTCGAGCCATCCTCCTCTCATTTTCTCTCTCGCCCAATGCCCCGAGACTCCTTTTGCCTGTATGATATATTTGTGCACGTGCGCACAAGCGTACGGAATCTTCGATGCGAACGCGAATCTCATTTCACTCTCGCGACTCTGAGATTTCGTCCACAATTTTTGTCATTCGAGCGAATGCGAAAAAAAAACGTTTCTCGTTTTAATATTCCTCCGTCTAGGGGAATTTGGAGACGATATTTATTTTTCCTTATGACGCCGGGTTGAATGTTTGTTGTGTTGAATTTTGCATCGTTGGAACGCAACGAAAGTTCTTTTTCACATTTTATTTCCCTTATTTTTATTGTAGAATTTTTTGTAGATTTATACTGCAGATCGCTAAATGAATATTTCTGAAAATGGCTGAATGATTTTTGTAGGCAAAATCTGCCGAAAGAAATTTATGGTGCTGATGTTTGCATCGTTGGCGTGCAATGCAAATTCTTTTTAATTTTTTAATTTCTTCAGTTTTATTGCTATTGGCGATACTGAAGTTTGCATCGTTGGAATGCAACGAAAATTATTATTTTGCAATCGCTCGAATTTCTTTTGGCAAGAATTCGTTAAGGAAAACCCTCCATAACTTTTTAAGTGGCTTATTCATAGGCCTATGAATTAAGTCTGAAAAAAAACCTTTTGCAACATAATAAAAATGAGAAAATAAAAATATAAAGAAGAAATTTCGGTGCATTGCAACGATGCAAACTTCAAGACCATCTCTAATGAGGATGTTGAGAAAAGTTTGCCGCAGCTTCGAACTGCAAAAAAATTGGCAATTAGTAAAAAATAATAGTTTCGTTGCGCTCCAATGATGAAAACTTCAATATCACGCATCTAGGGCGTATATTTGAAGATATCAAACTTCGGCTCCTTCGCGCTGCGATCTCCCGCACGTTCTTGCAAGAAAGCTCAACTTTGCCATCACTACAAATATTATTTTCCCTAAAATGCCAATTTTCCGTCAGGTTTCCCACGAAGTCGAAGTTTGCATCGTTGGAATGCAACGAAAACTAATTATTTTTTACTACCCAATTATTTTTCGGCTTATTTCGGCTGTTTAAATCAATCGAATGTTTTTACATATTCTTACGAGACTTACGACTTCAGTTTCGAAAAAAAAAACATTCGATAATGATAAAAATAAAGAACCGAAAAATTGAAGAAAAAAAATCGTTGCATTGCAGCGATGGAAACTTCAACGTCATGGTTTCCGATCGTTCATAAAAAAAAAGTTGCAAATGACCAAAATCTTCAGGAATCCACGATGGCGACTTGGAATGGAAATTGTAATGATTGTGATTCATCGTGCAAAGGAATCTCGCAGTAATCCTAGGAATTCCGAAACTTGCGAGTGTCTCGAGTGTTAATTGACGTTGAATTAGTGGAACGGCTAGTCTCGCCGAAGTTTTTTCAAATTGCAGAATAATATTTTAGCCCCCACTGGCGCAAGTAGGTACGAGACGTACGTGTGTATTTGTCCGACTGTGTACGATGATACAACGAGAGAGAGAGAGAGAGAGAGAGAGCGAGAGTGGAAGAGGTGGAAGAGAGAGGAAGAGAGAGTGAAGAACGGAGATAGTGGCAGAGAGACCTCTCGTTGACCGGGGCCAAAGCGCGAGTATATTCTGTACACTCGCTAGACGCATGAATGAAACGAACAAACGGACAGAAGAGAGCACACACGCACACAGGCACAGGGACAATTGTGAAATGCCGAAGGCGCACGAGGCCAATGCAACGCGAAAAGAACGAGATGGATGTATGGACAGTGACTAGTTAACATTGCATAAGATCTCCAGAAACCAAAAACGGATGTATGGCAACACCAGGCACACAAGCCCGGAGGATGAGCTCGGGTAAAAATCATTTCGCAGCAAGAAGAAATGCTCGGATTTTTGACGAGTGCAAAATATGTCTTCGTGCCTGTTGCCATCTTTTTTTCGAAGAGTTAGGCTACTGTGAAAATTTACAAAAAATCGATAGTCGCTTGAGGCAACTCGAATTAAAGAAAAACGTCCAACATATCATCTTTAATGTACATGAAGTTTGCATCGTTGCTATCCAACGGTTTCATTTTTTTTTTCGATTTTGTTTGGTTGGTCCCGGTGGCCGTAAATATTTTTTATTCATTTTACCATATTTTTTTAGCAACTAGAGCCGAACTGACCAAGAAAAAATAGGAAATTACAAAATCGAAAAAAAAAAATGGAACCGTTGGATAGCAACGATGCAAACTTCATGTACATTCATCTTTGAAAAATGGCGTTGAAGTTTGCATCGTTGAAATGCAACGAAAATGATTTTTTTTAATTTCCTAATTTCCTTTTGCAGATTTGAGGCCTTAACCCACAGTAACGGGTATAAAATCATGCGCGAATTTAACAATTTTTTTCGTATGAAAAAGTGATTTACTCATAAAATTAATTACACATTTATTCAATATGAATATCAAGCTGTTAGAAGATATATATTTTTTTCGATGTACAAAATGGCCGACTACTCGAAACATCTCGAAACACCTTTTTTCCAATTGGCGTGACAAATGACTTCAACAATTTTCACTCGGTTTACTTCAAATTTCATTTTATGAGCAGTTTATGAGCAGTTTTAACGAAATTTTTCACTGATAATTCATTTCTCAAGTTCAAATACCTACAACTTTTTGATAAAACGATATTTTTTAATTCCGTACGTACTTCTCTAGGTTTTCTAATGTAGATTGACGAGAATTTTTGTTTTTTGTCCTAGGTCAAAAATTGCGGATGCTAAATGTCACGCCGCAGAGCGGTAAAAAAAGATAACAAAAGAAAATATTAGTAGGAGGCCATTTTGTGCATCGAAAAAAAAAGATATATTTTTTCTAACAGCTTGATATTCATACTAAATAGATGTGCAATTAATTTTATGAGTGAATCACTTTTTCATGCGAAAAAAATGGTTTATTTCGCACATGATTTTATACCCGGTACTGTGGCCTAAGGCCTTAAGCTACGAAAATCACCCAAACCTCTTTTAGGATTATTATTTAGCGATCTACAATAAATCTGCAGCATATGAATTTGGATAACAATGGAAATAAGGAACTAAAAAGAATTTTCGTTGCATTCCAACGATGCAAACTTCAATCTCCTCTAAAAAACATTTTCAAATAAACGAAAAATCGTTTCTTGCAATTGGTTACACATTATTCATAACCCTCAAAAAGGTTAAGGGGTTACCCCCACTTGCGATTTTGAAAAAATCGATTTTTTTATTGCATTTTTTTGAAGTATAAGTATCCGGGCCCAATATTTTCTTCGTGTAAACTGAAATTGAAACTTTAAACGCGTTTTTCTCAAAATGGCATTTCTGAAGTCGGTGACCAAGATTACTCGAACACTAATGAACCGATCTTCTTGAAATTTTGCAGGCTTATTAAATACATCAAAATGTAGTCTTTAATCGTTCGATTTTTTTTTCGAAAAAAAAAAAATGGCCGTTTTATAGCCAAGAAACGGCCGTTTTTTTCGTTAAAATCGAACCATTAACTTTGACTGTCCGCCATTTTGTGAAAAATGAATATTTTTTAAAATCCTTCGATTATAGACTAGTTTATACTTATATTTGACTAAATCCATCCACATTTTTTTTTTCAGATGATCCACTTCGCCGCAATGTTGGTCACCGCAAACCGTGTATATAAAAACATTATTTCATTGACGGCCATTTGCCACAAAACAATGTAATATTTTTCAATAAAAAAATTACTGAAAGTTCTTCAAGATGTGTTCTTTAAGATAGTATATTGATGGATTAAAAAAGTTTTGTAGTTTTCATTAAAAAAATTCATGAAAAAGGCCTTTTTTACGCTACAAGTGGGGGTAACGCCTTAATAAATTTCACAATAAAAAAAATCATTGCAGGCTAGTTTAAATAAATATTGACGTCACAGTAGCCTCGCTAATGTGAAAAAAAATGTAATGCGTTTTTCTCAAAACAGCATTTTTGTGTTGTGAGAGTTTTCTATTGGATAAGCTGTATGGTGCAGAAATCGCAGATTCAATGTAAACTTACACCGATAGAATTGGTAGTTAAATTCTAAACGCGTTTTCCTCGAAACTGTTTTTTAACGACGTTAAAGTTTGCCTCGTTCGAACGCTACACTTTTTTCCCATTATTTTTTGTTTCTTTGTTTTTATCATTATTCAAGGCCTTTTTGCAAATTAAGGTCGTAAATTTCTAATTAAAAAAACGCACAAAAGTTTCGTCGACGTTCACAGGCAAAATCGACCAAGAAAAATTGCGATTTAAAAGAAATTAACCTTCGTTGCGTTCCAACGGTGCAAACTTTAACGTCGTGTTTTTCGAAACAGTGTACACGATTTATCGACATCTAATGAACGGATTGACTTGATATTAGATACACTTTTTCGGTGTAATAATAGTTTAGTCTTGACCAGGGTTTTTCTGCTTGACATTTCTTTATCATTAGTTATTAACAATAATGTAATTTATCCTTTAAAAAAATCGAAAAAAGAAATCATTTTTTTTTAATTATTGGATCACGATAACAAAAAAAAGCTCGGTCAAGTCTTAGCCAAAAAAGATCATATTTTAAGAAAAAGCTATTTTTTTTACCATATCATTCGGGTGGCCAAAATCAAGTACACCGTTGAGCCCCTCACGTTTAAAGGTCCTTCAAGAGATTGTTTATAACTTCTTTAATTATGAATGTTTTAAAATGAAATTTGGCACACTGATTTTCGGACTGTCACAGTAGCCTAATCCCCGAAAATGGTATTGAAGTTTGCATCATTGGAATGCAACGAAAACTATTTCTCATCCTTGTATTTTCCAACATTTATAATTATACCAAATAATTGTATGCAGATGTTGCTTGAAAATCTCCAAAGAAGCATCTTAAAAGATGTTTGAGAAATTTTCCTAACTTAAATCTTAGAAATTGTAGGAAGTAGAATTTTTTTAGCCAAAAACATTCCTACCTCAAATCTAAGAAACGTGAGGAAGTGAACATTTTTTTCAGTCAATCATTTCTAAGCCTAAATCTAAGAAATTTGAGGAAGTGAAAAAATATCATTCTCATGGCACTCCAATAATGCAAACTTCAGTCACATGTTCCAATGACAATTCTATACTTGACGGCAGCACTCGTTGTCAGTCTGCGAGCACAGGAGTCGATCTACATCAAGATAGTAATGCTGCACATTTGAGACCACGAGTCTATCAGCCACGCAAAGTCGTTATGTGAGAACGACAGCCCGAAAACGCAGAGAAATCAGTACAATTCCTGCGAGGATAAATCACGTGAAGATTTATATTCGGCGGTGAAATTACACCGCCAAATTTACTACGTACAAACATATTTTACAGGTTATGTTCGAAAATTCTCTTTTACATTTTATTTTCCATATTTTTATTATCATTGGCGATCTCTTTTTATAGATTTATCATGTACATGGCTGAATGAATGTCTTTAAAAATGGTCGAAGAACTTTTGTAGGCGAAATGTGCCGAAAGAAATCAAATTCATTGCAGTCCAACCATGCAAACTTCAGCATCGTCAAGCTTGTCTCTCAGTCGATCGATGTCCAAACTGGTCCTGCCTCAAACATTGCAAAGCATAGCATCAGATGAGGTTGAAGTTTCCATCGTTGGAATGCAATGAAAATGAATTTTTCGGAATTCCTTCAATTTCTTTTGGCAGATTTTGCCTGCAAAAATCTCTCAACCATTTTTTTTAGATACTTATCTAGCTATCCACTATATTAATCTACAAAAAAGATCTTCTATAACCATAAAAATAAGGAAAATAAAATATGAAGAACTTTCGTTGGGTTCCAAGGACCCAAACTTCAATATCATAGAATCAGATGACGTCCAAGTTTGCATCGTTGCAATTCAATGACGTTGAAATTTGCCTCGTTGGAGTGCAAGGATTTTTAATATTTATTTATTGTTTTTATTATCAAAAACCTTTCTTTTGCAAATTGCGATGGTAAATCTCTGATGAGAATAGGTAAAAGTATTACAGTGATTTTCATAGCCTGAATCCCTAAAATGGAATTTCGTTGGAATGCAACGAAATCGTATTTCTTTCGTATGGCCGTATCATTAGCTTATCTAACAAGGAACATCTCTCACGTGACTTCCTTCGATTTTGTTGAAATTTGGATGTTATCAAGCACTGAAAAGTAAGCGATACGTATTTTTTTATCGGCGGAAAAACGGTTTTAAGGGGTGGAACCACCCCTTAATATAGGGGTGGTTCACCCCTTAATTTTTTTTGCAATGTCACTATAGTGGATTTTTCATTGCTTCGGATTAGAAGAATTTTCGTTTTTGTTTCATTAAAATCGGTGGACTCCTCGTGTGTGAAACTGTTATATTACCCCTAGAGGTGCCTTTTTTCGAGGGGTGATTTCACCCCTTAAAACCGTTTTTCCGCCGATAAAAGAAAATACGTTTCGCTTACTTTTCGGTGCTTTATAACATATCCAAATTTCAACAAAATAGAAGGGTGTCACCTGAGGGATGTTCCTTATAAGTTACGGAATTTACCGAAATATTTTTGGGAACCTTTGAGAAAAAAAAGATTTTGGATTTCAATAAAACTAGAGAAATTAAAAAAATCAAAAGGAATTTTCGTTTCGTTCCAACGATGCAAACTTCAACACCATTTTTATCTTCGATTTTCCATTTTTTAATTGTTATCATTATGGACAGTCTTTTTTTGCAAATTGAGATCGTAAATCGCCGATAAGAATATGTGAAAATGTATGAATAATTTTTACAGCCTAAATCGGCCGAAAAAGAATCGTGCAATGGAAAAGAATTAACACGTTCGTTGCATTCCAACGATGCAAGCTTCAACCCCATAGAATCAGACGATTTTGTGCACGTCTAAAATTAAACTTCCTCGTACAATTGTTTCCCTTGATATTGACGATTCTTCATCATTTGTCAATATCAAACTAGAAATATATGAAAATCTCCACAGTGAAACTTATTCCTGACCAGTCCCTGTGGGCCATCCTAAAAAGTGTCCCAAATCTCCCAATAGAGACCTCGTAGATAAACGACGTTAAAGTTTACATCATTGTAAAGCACCGAAATTTTTTCTTCATTCATTTCCCAAATTTGCTCGATTAAATTTCAGCTACGAAAAATCACGCCAACCTTTTTAACTATTCTTATTTAGCCATCGACAATTTAAATCCACAAAATATGATTTCGTACAGCAAAGATTTAAAAAATGAAGAATTTTCGTTGTATCCCAACGATGCAAACTTCAGCAAAATGTAGATAATCCGATCAACTTTTCCACCATTATCGTCACGTACAATGGACGCGCGGTTCTCACGACGAAGTTTGCATCGTTGGAACGCAACGAAAGTTATTTCTCCTCAATCACGCCAATTTTATTTGGCCGATTCAGGCCATGAAAATAACTCAAACCTTTCCACATATTCTCATCAGACACCCACGCCCGCAATTTGCAAAAAATAAGAAAAAACGTAAAATAATCTTTTTAAGAACAAACTTTTATTCATAAACTATTGAACTAAAAAGTAACAAATAATATTTAGTGTATGGAGTTAAATAGCAAAGGTACAGAAGAGAATCCTTGGTCACTGATCAAACGCGCAGGCAGTACATACTCAATAAAACTCACATAAACATTAATAATTAATACACTTTAATTATAATTAAATAATTAACTTACAAGGAACTTAAAATTCTTTTAATATCTTCTTAAATGCTTAATGCTTTATTTCTCAAGTGTAATGATGTTCCACGCCTCAAGCATTCAAGAAAATATTTAAATTTTCAAAAGTTCCATGTTTATGTAAGTTTTATTACGTATGTACTGCCTGCGCTTTTGATCAGTGACCAAGGGTGGGGTTCTTCTATAGCTTCACTATTTAACTTCATACACTAAATTTTTTTTTTTTTACTTTTCAGTTCAATAGTTTATAAATAAAAGCTTCTTTTCAAAAAGCTTTTTTACATTTTTTGTTTTATTCTGTACTTTTCAGCATTAGAATTTGTTTAATGTTCCGGCTTAATACCTTCACTTGTGCGTATTCATCTGTTTAATATTAAATTTCATTCACTTTGGCTATTCACATTCTACATATTATGTACACATTATTTATTTTATGGCTCTGTGGACGGTATTATTGTATTGTCACCGAGGTTACATAGCAAATGCTTGAAAAATGGATTACAAATTTTGAACCGGAAATACATACGGACGAAACAAGTCGAATAAAAGCTTGTCAAAAGAGCTCGGGATAATAAAAATAACGAAACGAAAGAGAAGAGATCGTTGCATCCCAATTTAGGGGTAAGAAAGCCCCCTCCCCCCTCCGATCGAGCTGAAATTTTACACAAACCTTACATTTAATATTTCTAAACAACCCCTAAAGGGATTTTTGGCAACGCGCAATAGTTTTTGGGTTTGGATTTGTTTGGGTTTGTTTGTTTCGACAAAACGGAGAGCGCGATAACGTATATAGGTATCAACGGAAACGTAGCAGATATAGATATAGAAGGCGCGCGTTGAAAAAAAACTTAAAAATTCAACGACTTTGAAGATTGCATCGTTGGAATGCAAGAAAAATGGATTTTTTTTTAATTTTCCAAACTTTCATCGTCGAATTTGAGCTCCAAAAATCACGCAAACATTTTTTAGGATTCTCATTTAGCGATCTACAACAATTTCGCAAAATATTATTTTTGATGATAATGAAAATAATAAAATGAAAAAATAATTCGTTGCGTTCCAACGACGATAACTTCAATTCCATAAAATTAAATATTTCGAAAACTATGGGTTTGAAGTTTGCATCGTTGAAACGCAATGAAAGTTCTTTTCAGTTTTTCATTTTCATTATTATCCCAAGTCAAAATTCGACAAATTGTGCCCGATCGCTAAATAAGAATCCAAAAAATGTTTGTGTGGTTTTCATTGCTTAATCTGCCAAAGGAAATTGGGAAAATTAAAAAAAAATCATTTTCGTTGCCTTCCAACAATGCAAAATTCTCATCGAAAACTATTGCGAGTTGCCAAAAATCCCTTTAAAGCTTGTCTTAAAATATTAAAAGAAAGGTTTGTGCAAAACTTTTGCTCAATCGGAGGGGGGGGGGGGGTCAGAACCTTACCCTTAAGAAAACCTAAAAATTTGATATCTCGAAAACTCTTGCGAGTCGCCAAAAATCCCTTTAGGGCTTGTCTTAAAATATTAAAAGAAAGGTTTGTGCAAAATTTTAGCTCAATCGGAGGGGGGGGGAGGTCAGAACCTTACCCTTAAAAGAACCTAAAAATTTGATACCTCGAAAACTCTTGCGAGTCGCCAAAAATCCCTTTAGGGCTTGTCTTAAAATATCAAAAGGAAATTTTGTGCAAAATTTCAGCTCAATCAGAGGGCGGGGGTCGCAAACTTACCCTTAAAAAAACTTTAAAAATTAAATATCTCGAAAACTATTGCGGGTTGCCAAAAATCCCTTTAGGGCTTGTCTTAAAATATTAAAAGAAAGGTTTGTGCAAAATTTCATCTCGATCCGATTGAGGGAGGGTTGGAACCTTACCCTTAAAAAAAACTTAAAAATTAAATATCTCGAAAACTATTGCGAGTCGCCAAAAATCCCTTTAAGGCTTGTCTTGAAATATTAAAAGGAAGGATTGTACAAAATTTCATCTCGATCGGTGGGGGAGGGTTTTTGGAACCTTATCCTTAGTAAACTTCAACGTGGTGGGTTCTCCTAATGAGCCATTCCAACACCAAGACAATAGAAACAAAACAGTGTATTACTGACCGAGCAGCAACAATTTGAGTTCCCTCCTGGCATCTTTCTTGTCTCTCCGTAGTTGGCGCTCGATTTCCTGATTAATTCTCTTCTGTTCCTTAGCCTCTTCCGACAGGCAGCACGCCATGATTCAGGCCAGTTGTGTGTACCTCCGATTTTCACCGAAGGAGGCGTGTTGGCCGATGGGTAGGGACAAAATCGTGATATCGAGAGCAAAAGCCTGCAAACGGGGGGGGGGGGGGTTGAAACTCGTAGCAAAAAAAAAACGTTAAAAAACAACGAAAAGAAAGATAGAAGAGGGGAAGAGGGGGGGGAACTGGCGTGAACGTTGAGTCTGTGGGGCAAGTAAAATTTTGCCTCCTGCCCGAGCTTCGTTGCTCACTGCAGGCAGGCGAACGACGACGGCTGCTGCTCTGCTACTCCGCACTCGTCTCTTATTCCCCCTCCCCCCCCCGCCCCACCGTCGCCGATATTATCTTGCCACGGTGACACGTTATAGTGACTCGCGCGTCTTCCCGAGACTTCTCGCCGAACGAAAAAAAATGTTAAAAAATAACGACGTTTATAAACAAACCAAAGGAAAAAAATTACATAAACAACGTTGAACGATAACGCAGCACTTCGTTGATTATCGTTGTCAATATGTATGTATATGTATATATGTATAACTATTAAATATATATACGTGTGTATTTCCCTTGGTTCACGCACCAGCCAGGGCACCAGACACAAAAAAAAAGTTCACTGTACACCACTTGTTTTCCGTTTTTTTTCTATCTTCCCCGCTCAACGTCCTTTCGTTACGTTTTTTCTTACTTTTTTTTCGCGATCTCTCAAGACGTTTTTTTAAACACTCACTTTCACCACTTTCCGTTCTCTCTCTCCCTCTCTTAATAATCTAGTATATCGTCTTTCCCTTCTCTCTCTCTCGTCGTTCTTCCGCCCTCCGTTGCTTCATCCACTAAAACAAATAATTCGTTATTATTACTATTCTCCTTTTCATTCCAACGATCATTACTGCTACGAGCATTCACGATCAAACTCGTCGCACTCTCGCATATTTGTATAACGTTCTTGGGTGTTTTTTTTTTGGTTTCCTTGAAGGAAGGCACTGCACGCGGTTTTACGCGAGAAACGGAGAAGGGGTGAAACGAGTCAGTAGCTGCGGCTGCGACGGCGGCGGCAACGGCACTCCTGACAGGCCTCGACGCCAGCGACACTTCGCCCAGCCGCTCGCCCTCCCGCCACGTTTCTTCCCCCTCTCCGCCATCACCCCCACTCCCCTGGTGCTCAGCGCGGCCCTCGCTCTACCTCACGCGCGATCTACCTCCAGCTTTCTCACTCCCATCCCCCGCCACCCGGGCCCGCGGCAATCGCACCGGCTCTGTACTCTTCTCCGTCTCACTCACTCCCTTGCTCCTTAACCGAATGCAAAACGATCCGTGCGTACGGGTGCACGAGTGAGAAAAATAATTATCCGTCGCCCTTTGACGATGTTTGGGTTTGTTTGGGCTTGTTGGGCTCTAGAATGCCGTTGGGCCGGTAACTTCCGGAACACGGGACACGAGCTGTTCTTCGGTTGGATTTGGATCGCTCTTGCCACAGAACAATGATGTTATTGAAGTTCGCGTCGTTGGGATGCATGGGAAATAGACCTTTTCCTTTTGCTCTCATGTTAGATCGGGCTACGAAAATCACGGACTTTTAAGGGGTCTTCTCACTTCAGACGCTAAAAAGGCTTTTTTATAGGTTTATATTATAGATATTGATATAAAAGTTGTTACACTCAATAAATACATTTCTTTAAATTTGTTATTTACTTGAGCCACTATTTATAGACGAAAATGGCAGTGAAAAAAATTTCCTTAAAAATTGGAGGTCTCTGGTGTTGATGAAATCAAAAACATCGCACGGTTTTAGATTCAGTATGTTAATGGCTATAGCGCATATCATACGATTTTTTATATATGCAAAAAAAACAAAATGGCGGACATTTTTCGAAAAAAAAAACAAAAAAGTGTTTTTTTTACCGATTTTGGCAAAAATAGTAAATATCAAAATTAACAAAGTGGGTTATATAAATACATAACATTTTAAAAAAATGTATTTCGAAAATGTATTTATTGAGTGTGACAACTTTTATATTAATATCTATAATTTAAACCTATCAAAAAATGCACGAAAATAGCCTTTTTTAGCGTCTAAAATTAGAAGACCCCTTAAGATTCTCATTATGGGGCTACAGCTAGCTAGAGGCGCGGGAAAAATTGCCATAAGTATTCAGAATTTTTTCTGGGAAATGATTGGTGAAAATGAAACGCATTTTTCGTTAACACAAAGGTACATACAGGGTGTCCTATTATGAATGGATAATCTTGCAACTGTCGGTCAGATCATGTCCTACTATATGCTGGAATTTCCAAATTGGAAGCCAAATATATTCTTAATTTTTCGAAACATTTAATTAAGTACTTTTCTTGCAAAAAATTCCCGAAAATCACCTAAAATTTCAGCGTTCACACTGGTATTGCCCCTTACGGGGTTACCCCCACTTGCGATTTTGAAAAAATCGATTTTTTTATTGCATTTTTTTGAAGTATAAGTATCCGGGCCCATATTTCTGTATGGGCCCGGAATAGATGACTCTATGTAAGTTTACAAAAAAAATATTTTCTTCGTGTAAACTGAAATTGAAACTTTAAACGCGTTTTTCTCAAAATGGCATTTCTGAAGTCGGTGACCAAGATTACTCGAACACTAATGAACCGATCTTCTTGAAATTTTGCAGGCTTATTTAATACATAAAAATGTAGTCTTTAATCGTTCGATTTTTTTTCGAAAAAAATGGCCGTTTTTTTCGTTAAAATCGAACCATTAACTTTGACTGTCCGCCATTTTGTGAAAAATGAATATTTTTAAAAATCCTTCGATTAAAGACTAGTTTATACTTATATTTGACTAAATCCATCCGCATTTTTTTTTTCAGATGATCCACTTCGCCGCAATGTTGGTCACCGCAAACCGTGTATATAAAAACATTATTTCATTGACGGCCATTTGCCACTAAACAATGTAATATTTTTCAATAAAGTAATTACTGAAAGTTCTTCAAGATGTGTTCTTTAAGATGGTATATTGATCGATTAAAAAAGTTTTGTAGTTATCTTTAAAAAAATTCACGAAAAAGGCCTTTTTTGCGCTACAAGTGGGGGTAACGCCTTAATATGTGTACTTTTGTGTTAAAAAAACGCGTTTCTTTTTCACCGCCCGTTTCCCAGATGATAAATCGGAATCCGGCCATTTTTTTCGAGCCTCTAGATAGACGTAGCCCCTTAAGGTTCCATTGCCTAAACTCGGAAGAAGGGGTGACATGGTAATAAACACAAAGAAATGAAAAAAAAAAAACAAAATAGAATTTCCGTTGCGTTCCAACGATGCAAACTTCACCACCGTGAAAACGGGCAGATTCTTGTTTCAGCTAAAAACTCAGGATCGACCAATGATCGTTGTTCGTACCGAAAGAGTGAAAAAAGAGTTCAAAGATTGAGAAAGAAACAAGGCCCCTTCGTTACACATTCAACGTCAAGGGGAAACGTGTACCCGCTAGCGAGAAGTTTGCGCCACGCCGTTTTTATTCCACACATGCGCAAAGCCCATGCGCGCGTGCCTCTCGATTTATTTGTTCTCTTCCAGTTCTTTATCTCACTCTCTCTCTCTCTCTCTCTCTCTCTCTCTCTCTCTCGAGAAAAATTGCTCGTGATTTTTTCGAAATATTCGTGCGGTCGCTTTGAAGCAAGACGAGAGTCGACGAAACGAGTGGACACACACGTAAAGCATGTGCACGTTCCGAACGTGCCTCTCTTTGCACATGTGTGTTTACGTATACGTGTCTACACACACGCGAGAAAGAAGGGGGGACAGTTAAGGCGGGCGCGTGCGTTCGTGTGTACTCCTCGCCAGTGTGCGCTCTCCGCACTTCGTTTTTCTCCTTTCTTTTCACTTGTCGGCACTCGCATCCCGAGCTCGAGACTTTTGCGTTCTACTATACGCGGAAAACCGACCTTCTTCAATCTCTCTCTCTCTCTCTGTTGTTTCTACTCTTTTTCGTGTTTCGTCTCCTTTTCGTGACGTTACCGCGAAACGCGAAAAAAAGCGTTTGTTCGACTCGCCTATGGCTGGCGGAAAGCTTGTACGACTCGTGTGCTCTCTATCTCCCTCTGTCTATCCTTCTCTCGCTCTCTGTGGGTCTCTGAACCCTCGCGTGTACTACTCTACTACTGCACGCCGCGTTCTCGCTCGTTTTCACGAAGCGCAACAAAAAAAAGCAGGCTGGAGGTGGGAGAAGGGGGCGCCTCAGTCGGAATATAAGCTCCGTCCGCGCCTCTCGTTCACTCGGTCCCCGGCATGGGTGTGGTAACCCACCATGCGCTCCACTCGTTCATTTCGCACTCTCGCCTTCACACACAGAGACACGCGCGAGCTTGCGATTCTTCTACATCTTTCCACCACGTCGCTCTCTATACTTCAACTGTTTTTCGCTTTTCGTCGCAACTTCGTCACAAACGTTCGCTTTTATTTTTCCTTCCGGTTTCGAAATTCCCAGCAAAGGTATTTACATCTCACACGCGCTTTATTCGCTACAACGGTGGCCCCCCGACGAATATCGCGAGAATTTTGCTCTTCAACGCCCGCGTGGTCGCGTCAACGCGCGGCGACTCTCGGGTGGCGCGTGCGCGCACGGCAACTCGCGAATTGTGTACGCAAAATTCCTCTAACGTAACGCTCGGATAAACGCGAAACTACCTTTTGCCACGAGCTGCTCTCGTCACCTGTCAAATCTTCGTACTAGTTTTTATTTATTTATTTATTTATTTATTATTCTTCAACTTGTGGCGCGTCTGCGGTTTCAACTCGGAGCGCTCTCGCCTGAGCAATCGCGTCGCGCCCGTACCTGTCGACGGCTTTTTATCAACCCCCGCCCGCAACTTCTGACTCGGGGGTCCAACTGACAATCCTGTTAGGCAAACCAGATTGGGGCGAAGCCCGTCAGGAGTTACCTCCAACGCGCAGGGCGCGCGCACGTGTCCGCTAACGAGATTAAAATCGGGCGAACGGTATAGCGGCGCGGCCGAGAGCGGAGAGAGGGAGGATGGTTGGAGAGAGAGGGCCCACCCGCGCCTGTTTGGGGATGAGGCACGTCGAACGTAACGGCAAAGATCTCTCGTTCGCTGCCTCTCTCTCTCGCTCTCTCTCTCTCTCTTTCTCTCTCAGTATGAGAAGTCAATGTTCCCTCATGATTTTGAGGGTTATGATAAATCACGTGTAATTATCAAAGCAAGGTGCGATATTGAATAGCTGCGATGTTTCGATGCTGCCCGCGTGCGCGCTGCTAAACGTTTCACAAATTCGTCGTGTCGTTGCTGCTGATTGGTGTGTGTGTGTGCGCGCTGCTACGCGACGGAGCCTCGGTCTACTAGCGCACTCTATTTCTTATCTCCTGCCACTCGCTTACTTCATGTCTCGCGCTCCCTTTCTCTCCGGACGTCTCCCTTCGCGTCTACGATATCCTTGTCAAATGTTGCCCTAACCTACTTTCATCTCCGTCGCGTGCACTTGATGCTGAGCCACCATTTCCTCTACCTGCTACGTACTTCTTACGCGCTTTATCTTTTACGGGTGTCCCAAGCCCCTCCGCGGTAATTCGGGCTATACAGTCATATCCTTCGGAGCTTCGCGCTCTCCCCTTGCTCCCCTCTAACGGATGGCTCTTTTCTCCCTCGCACGACGCGAAAACGCCCCGAAGTTACCGACCGGTGCGTGCCACACCGCTAGCCCCGGTCTCTCTCACTCGCTCTTTCTCTCCCGAATAATCGCCCCACGTTGCAACCACTCTCGCCCGTCTCCCGACTCTTTATCTCTCGCTTGTTATTACTATCCTGTATCTTGTTTACAGTCGACAATAAACTAACTCGTGTCAGACTGGCCGTTCGTTTTTTTCGCCGGACCGACTGACAACTCTAGACGCTGGAAACAACGAAAAACACTCGCGAGAGAAACTTCTTATTTTCGTTTGTTTTTTCTTCTTTTTTTTCGTAATTTTTATCCTCCCGAAAAGAGCGCTCCGCGGCCTCGCCGATTCACCACGGTAACCGCCTATCGCAAGATGGCGCCCGTCACAACTCCGCGGCCTATGCCGGCTCGTAATCTCGACCCTGGGCTATCAGCCACCTTCGCGCAGCTCTCACTTTTTTTTACCTCTTCCGCAATTTCTCGCTCGCGCTCTCTCTCTCTCTCTCTCTCTCTCTCTCTCTCTCTCTCTCTCGCGCGCGCGTGCACGTACATACACACATGCACTCCCGTTTGACCATCACGACGCACACGCGCTCGTAACACACCGGCCTCCCCCTCCTCGCCGAGCTTGATCGCTACTCGCACTCTTTTTCGCTTCCTCGTCTTCGCAATGTATATTTCTATTTTCCTTTTCACCCAGGATTCAATCACTTCTATCTCGCATTCACTCGCCCGTATTTTTCGTTATACATCACCGAGAACTTACTTCCACACTCCGATTTTCTTTTTCGCACTCATTTATCCGTATTTGTTGCTGCTACGTATGCTAGCATACTGGCGATACGGCGGTATCTCGCGACTCGCTGCGAAGCGTCAAACTCGCCGAAATTATCGAACTGACTGTACCCGGGAGTAACTCTCCGCGGAGCCTGTACCAGAGATGGCGCCACTGTACGCGGTATGGTATAGACCAATCGACGATGAAGGACTCTCCCCATTGGCCGAAGTAGGATCGCACGCGCGCCGCGGGAAATTCGAAATTCGAGAGCGGTTGGAGTTCGTTTTTTTGGATAGCTAATTTCCGAGTGCGAGTAAAAATTGCTCGTTCTAAACTGCGGCAAACAATACAGCAGGTTTCGAAAGATTCGAGGTGACCTTGAGAAGAAAAGTTTAGTTGCGCGCGCGTTTTTACCGGAACGACGATGCAATGCGAAAAATACAAACTTAAGTGGGGGAATAATTTCTACATGCGTTGATGATTTATTTTTGATCGTATGTTGTTTTCTTTTCGATTCTCACAATATTGAAGTTCGAACGGAGCCAGATGCTGGAATAAAAAAAATAGCTTATAACACCGTAATGAACTTTTTATGATGAAGTTTGCATCGTTGGAAATGACGATGAAGTTTGCGTCGTTGGAATGCAACGAAAATGATTCTTTCGTAAGGAATCATCACGGTGTAAACTTTTAGAAAAATCGATTTTTTGTTGCATTTTATGGTAGTGTAGACGGTTATGAGCATGGATCTGGCATCGCCGATTGGTCGTAAGTAAACAATTTATACGAAAATTCTGCACTCCAAACGTTGAACGAGTTTTTCTCGAAATGTTTTTCAAAACGGTGTACACTCTCAAAGGAAGAGTTTTCAAGCTGTCCGTTTCGAATTTTGACACAGCATTCTTCACGCCATTCTTTATCTTGCTATGGAAGCTTCTTTTTTAATTTTCATTTTTTTTGTAACGAAAAACTGTCCAAAAAGTAGGCTAAATTCGATACTTTTTTTCAAAACGCCGCTATTTAGTCAATTTGTATTTTTAAAAACCTCTATAGCAAGATAGCGGCTTTCATACTGATTAATGATCTTTTTACAAAGTGTGTTTCAGATAATATTTATGGCCACAACCACAAAGACATTTTCAACCGTTAAAAAATGTAAAAAAAAAACACAAAAATAAACGTTTGAAAATTTATTTTCTGATCTTGATAAGTTCTTTGATTTGAAATAAAAAAGTCAGACTGATTAGCGTATTTTAACCATCGAAAAAAAATCGCGAAAATCAGTTATTTTTCGACCCGTTACACCGTGATGATTCCTTAAGGGGGTATACCAGTGTGAACGCTGAAAATTTGGGTGATTTTCGGGAGTTTTTTTTGGAAGAAAAGTACGCAATTGAATGCTTCGGAAAATTAAGAATATTTTTAACTATATTTGACCTACATTACATAATTTTTTCATAGAAAAATATTGCGATTCAAGCGACTTATGCGCTGCCTTCGGAGGCGCAAAAAAAAGTTCCTCCACTGCTGACATGATTCCGGCCGATTAAGTAGCTGAAACCGAAAAAGGAAAAAATATCGTTAAACTGGAAGGTATTTCCTGTACAATGGCGTAGGATTTTCGAACAATATCAAAATCTAACAAAATGGCGTAGTTATGAAAAAAGTCTGTTTTCTTGCCTATAAAATGGTCGTTTTTTCAATGCCAAATCGTCAATTTTCATCCAATCAAAAATATCCTACGTCATTGTAGAGTAAATATATTCAAGAGTACTCAGTTCAAATTTCAAGTCAATCGGATAATTGCTCTTTGAGTTACAATGTCAGCAAATTTGAAAAATCTCATTTCGAGAAAAACGCGTTTAAATATTTAACTATCGATTTTTGCAAGATAAAATGATATTGACATAGATGAAATAAATGACAATGATATTCTTGAAAGTATAAACTGTCGAAAAAGGCAAAAAAAATCGATTTTTCGAAAGTGTCACACTGGTATAGCCCCTTAATTGCTGAAATTTCTTTTGGCATATCTCGGCGACAAAAGTGTTTCAACCATTTTTTTAATTGCTTATTCAGAAACGTACGATCGAAATGTACGAAAAATTGTAGAATGGCGAAAATGAGGAAATCAAAATATCAACAACAATTTTCGTTGAATTCCAACGGTGCAAAATTCGACCTCATTCGTTGGAATGCAATGAAATAAGTTTTAAAAAAATGAAAAATGCATTTTAGTTGCGTTCCAACGATGCAAACATCAACACGGTTATTTTTCAGGAATTTGGACATGATCTGGGATAATCTGTTCGGGGAAAAGTCATTTCGTCCAACTTTTTGGTAAACTTGATTTTTTTTGCACAGGTACACGGCTGAATAGAAGGCACGAGGGGGCCCTTGGCATCGTTCTCTTGGTATATAAGAGGATTAACAGCATTCCGTACTTATGGGTCTTCTACTTTGTCCTTTCCGTAGATTTGTATACATAATTCTCGCGGCTTCACACGACGGCCACGAGCCTCTCTGGCACCGTCGTCCTTACCGAGGTCGTCACTGCCTTCTTTCGCCATTAATCTATTTATCTTCAATATTTTCACTGCTCATCGATCCGATTGACTCTGCACTTTTGACACACTTCCGGTGGAACGCCCTTGCACGTGACGCGATCCGGTACTGCAAACACGTCGTACAGAGATTTATTTTCGTTTCGCAATATCAAATACAAAAGAAAATCAGTGGTGCGCGGTACATCGGCGAACTGATTATATACTTCCGAATTTCAGGGATAACACCACTCTAGCGGCAGAAAAAACGCCTAACTTTGACAATTTATGTTCGGAGTATGAAAAAAGGAATATAATTTCTTTTGAAAGGGTTCATTTAACACATATTAAAGTATAAAAAAAATTTATTATAAGTTTCATACAAAATAGCTGCGACAGAGCCCATCTTGAAAAACGTGTTTTTTACAAATAGCTTCACGGGAGGACTGTTTTCTCGTAAAGTATACGACCTGGAACAAAAACCAAAAAAAAATTATCATCTATATATTATTAGCTATGGGACTACGTAGGGATTTTTTTTATCAAATTTTGAAAAAATGGCGCACTTTGAAAGAAATAAATCGATTTTTTGCCCAAAAATAAGCAGTAAATTGTTTACAAAAAAGTTTACATTTAATCAAAGAAGGGGTACGTACTCCCATAGAGAATGTAATTTTGAAGCTACTATCGAAATTTCATATCGATCCATGCAAAAATGTTCGAGTTATCCGTCCTCCCAGTTTGAAAAAAGTGGTTTCGAGAAAAACGCGTTTAAAGTTGTACGAGACGCCTGAAAGAAGTCCGAGGCGCTGCAGCAAAATCGATAATTCAACCTTTCGAAAAAAAAAATCGCTACAGGACCAATTGCATAGTTATTTTGACCCCAAAGTATTTTTTTCGCGAAAAAACGATTTTTCAAAAATCCTAGAGTGGTGTTATCCCTTAAGGACAGATTACCGTTCATGACGATGAAAAATTCGATTGTTTTTTTTTTTACATAATGTGCCTCCTTAAAGTGTTTAGAACACGTGGGTTTGTTTGTTTGGGATTTTTTATAACGTTCAACTTTAAATGCGTTTTTCTGGAAACAGCATTCAGCGTTCTGCAGCTTCAACGAATGAACTGATTCGCGTGAATCTCTGCGCAATTTGAAGCATTTTTTTTCTTCAAAAATTGATTTAAAAAAATCGCCCGTTGAAGCAAAAAACCTGGCCAAAAAGTGGGTTTTTTTTCAAACGGCTGCCATTTTGTTATCCAGGGGTTTTTCAGAAAACAAAAAACGATAAGAGCCGCCATTTTGGATTTTTCGTTGTAAATAAAATTGGAATTTACTCTCCATTGATAGAAGAATAAAATACGTTAAATCCCATTTTCAAAAGTATTTATTTAATATGAAGAAAAAATTTCCCGAAGTTCATGCATTTTTCGTGCTTCTCGACGGTAACCTCCTGTTAAGGTTAGTAAATGCAGTCAGTCAGCGACGGTAGTGAACGCGTCGTCGGTGTACGGCTTTGGCGATCTCCCGTCTTCGGCAGTGTTGGCCTAAGCCAATACTCGGATGGTGACCACTCAGCCGTGCACTGGCCGACGCGCCGACTACCGAGCGGCAGGCAGTTTTACCGAGTTTCCGATGATAAGGCAACTGAAACTCACAAAATAAGTACTGTATTAAGAATGTAATAATGGCTTAGTTGAAATTTAGGAAAATATCGATTTTTGGCTTGCGACCGATTCTCAAAATATAAGATTTCTAAAATATTGTATGAAAATTTTACGTCGATCCGTTTCAAATTAAGGGTGTTATCGGCGTTTATAGGTACATTACGCGAACCTCGTTTTTCTTTAAATGACTTTTTCACGATCGGTGACCAAGATTTCTAAAAAATCACTGCACCGATCAACTTCAAATTTTAAAAACTCCTTTTGCATATCAACGAGCAGTACTTGAACGAATAGTTTTTTTTTGTTAACTAGAGTAGAACGTTTTTTTGACGGAAAATCGATACTTTCACTTTGGACTGTGGCCATTCTTTCAAAAATCAACATTTTATTAAATTCTTCGTTCAAGTACTAGGTAATGTTATGCAAAAACTAAATGCGATTGATTTTTTTAATTTCGGATGATTCGTTTCCGAGCAGCAGGCTTTACCACATTTATCAATACATTTCAATACAAAAATTGTAAAAGATACTTAAAACCATACTGTTCAATGCAAAAAAAATTGAAAAGCTGCATACATTTTTCCAGAAACAGTTAACGGAAATTCCTCTTTTTCCGGTTATGAGCCAGGCGTAAGCCGTTGAGGAACGACTGTGGGCAACACTAAGGGATTTCTAAACAACTGGTCATAGCGAAGCGACAAGTGTGGGGTGAAATTCGTAAAGATCCGGTCGTGGGCCCACGAGAGCATACGAAGGAACTTTAGTGATAAAAAATGGACTTATTAAAAAATGAACAATCATTGATTATTCTATTGATAGACATTAATTTATCTTATATGTATTTATTGTCGATGGAAGAAAATATTCTGTTAATTACTGACGATGTTCTTTAAGAATTTTTTTTTCCTAACACTGATTTCTGATAGTTGCAGCAATTTTGCTACTGCTGATATTCTAATGCCACAGACTTAACCGCAATCCAATTACTATATCGGCTTTGAATTTGAGCTCGTTTTACTGCTCGAGCTTTAATTATGTAATTCCTCTTTGAATGGTCAGGCTCAATGACGAAAAAGATCACGGAGGATTCTCATCCAATCCATTTTAGTATGGAAAAGTTTTCCTACTATTCAATTCATTTTTTTCAAACGACAATATTACGTTCGTAATTTAAAAAAAATCAATGGGATTCGCGAGCTACGACAGTAACGAGAGTCTCAAGAAATACTTTCTCGGGTGTATCGAGACCACGCGGTTTTTACAACTATAATATCCGGCAATTGTCAATAAAATTATTTGCGCAGAAAAGTCTGAGTGCATTTTTACGCCAACAGGAATCGTTCCTCGCTTGCGTCCATTACGAAAAAATGATGGTGCCATTTATTTGCAATAAATTTCGTTTTCGAATCGCCAAATCTTTTTTTTTACAGATCTAAGCGGCGAAAATTACTCAAATGCCTTTTTAGGATTCTCATTAGTGATTCACAATCTTAAAAAAATGACAACATAAATGAGATGGAAGTTTGCATCGTCGGAATGCAACGAAAATGATTTTTTTGTAATTGCTCAAATTTTCTTTTGGCATATCTTAGCGCCGAAAATTCCTCAACAGTTTTTCAAATTTCCCACTCAGAAAGGTATGATCAAAATCTGCAAAAAAATGTTATAGCGTGAGGAAAATGAGGAAATAAAAATATAAAGGTCTTTTTTACCGATCTAAGCTACGAAAATTACTCAAACGCCTTTTTAGGATCCTCATTAGTGATCCACAATCTTGAAAAAATGACAACATGAATGAGTTTGAAGTTTTCATCATTGGAATGCAACGGAAATGATAATTTTTTAATTGCTCAAATTTTATTTTGGCATATCTTAGCGCCGAAAATTCCTCAACAATTTTTTCAATTTCTAATTTAGAAAGGTATGATCGAAATCTGCGAAAAAATATATTCTAGAATGAGGAAAATGAGGAAATAAAAATATAAAGAATAATTTTCATTGCATTCCAACGATGCAAACTGCAAAACTATAATAAATGAATGTATAAAAATGGTTTCGCACTTCTACGTTTTTATCATTTATACGTCAAATTTCTCTAGCCTCGGCAGATTCCGTTCATGAAGATAGTAATAAAGTTTCATTTCTACGTTTTTCACTTATACGTTTTTTCGCGCTTGTACGTTATTAATTTTATTCCCCAGCATCGGTTTCGAGGTTCGTTTTTCTCAGTTATACGTTAATCACACGTGATATTCTCTCGCCGGAAAAAATTTCATGTGATTGCGTTTTGATGTTTTGATGTTTCGATATTTTGATGTTTCTGACCTCGACTATGCATGCATGTACTGTGATTACATATCTCTTATAAATATGACGCTGTCTGTTATTTACTAGTCTAAAACGTCAAAGCGTGTTACAAACTTGGATTAAATAAAAGTTCAAAAAGGATATTCGAAAACTTGAGTTGGCTCATTACTCAATTATTACCAATGAAATTTTCAATTGGAAAACCAAACATTAACATAATAGAGGATACGGCTATCGAAAAACATCGGCAATTATGCGCCAAGCGCCATTTTCAAATGTTAAGAGGCTATACCAGTGTGACACTTTCAAAAAATCGATTTTTTTGCCTTTTTTGACAGTTTATACTTTCAAGAATATCATCATCATTTATATCATTTATATCAATATCATTTTATCTTGCAAAAATCGATAGTTAAATATTTAAACGCGTTTTTCTCGAAATGAGATTTTTCAAATTTGCTGACGTTGTAACTCAAAGAGCAATTATCCGATTGACTTGAAATTTGAACTGAGTACTCTTGAATATATTTACTCTACAATGACGTAGGATATTTTTGATTGGATGAAAATTGACGATTCGGCATTGAAAAAAACGACCATTTTATAGGCAAGAAAACAGACTTTTTTCATAACTACGTCATTTTGTTAGATTTTGATATTTTTCGAAAATCTTACGTCATTGTACAGGAAATACCTTCCAATTTAACGACATTTTTTCCTTTTTCGGTTTCAGCTACTCAATCGGCCGGAATCATGTCAGCAGTGGAGGAACTTTTTTTTTGGCGCCTCCGAAGGCAGCGCGTAAGTCGCCGGAATCTCAATATTTTTCAATGAAAAAATTATGTAATACAGGTCAAATATAGCCAAATATATTCTAAATTTTCCGAAACATTCAATCGAGTACTTTTTTTCCAAAAAATTCCCGAAAATCACCCAAATGTTCAGCGTTCACACTGGTATAGCCCCTGAATTCGTAATAAGCTACCTGATTCCTCGTGACACAAATTCTCGCTGATCAATTTGAAAAAATTTGCCGTCTGGTTGCCGTACTCGAAGTCGCTGTAAAATTCACCGACGACTCGAAGGCTCTGCCCGATCGCCCCGAGTCTACTGAAAAACCGTTCCTTCTGTACTTCCCTCTCCGACATTGAAACGTTTCGCTTCACCCAATTGGTGGATCACCTACGTTCTCACGATTTTCGGCAGCTCAATGTCCAAAGCTCGCCTACTCTCGCGATAATCCATCAGGATGCTTTCGTACTGTCTCTGCAACTTTTCCATCTGCGATATCGACAGCCTCGTATTGTCGAGTAAATTTTTGAAGTTTCTCGCGGCAATTGCGAAGTCCTCTCGTCGCTCTTGGTTCTCGTCGATTACGGATTGTAGTCGTTCCGAGGCGGTAACATTCGCCGCGCAAATGTCCATCACGCTCTTCAAACGGGCCAATCGATTTTCCTTCAGGGCTTCCGCCTGTCGATATATTTTCAGTCCAGACCTTTCACGGAAGTGTGGGGGGGGGGGGGGGGTTGAAGAAAAAGAAGTTTATCCCGATTCGAGATTAACCTGTCGAAGTTCCTCGGTCAAGGTGCCGTGCAAATTGGATGAAGCGTGGTAAGGGAGCACGAGCTGATGCGCAAAATCGAATACTCGGTGAGACGCCAGATGAGAAACGTGGAGCGACCGAACGTGCAGCATAAGTGCCTCGAGTGTGCTAGTCGCGAGATCCAAGTGCTGTATCAATGCTGATTGCCGATCACCTGCTAGAGCCTCTTCAACCTGGAAACCAAAATTCCGCGTTAGAAAATACAATAACGATATTGCGGAAAAAATATTGTATTTAAATATTGCATTCTCTTTCCACTTTGGCCATTCGAAAATATTTTCTCATCAGCAGCTCAATCTATTGTATATTCGTGGTGTCCTTCACTGTTTGGAAGGATCGATTTAGCAAATTGAGAATTAATGAAAAAATGAGCAAACCAAAAGACAAATGGCGACTTAAGGGGTAAGGCCACAGTAGAATTTTCAAAAAATCGATTTTTTATCGCTAAAACGGTGCTTCATCATCGTAAGAATACGTTAACATTCGATGTATAGGAAGAAATTTTTTTTTCACCGACTTTGAGCGTATAACGTAAGCCCACCTTTGGCACGGTCATAGAGTGCCTAAAATTTTAAAGACGTTTTTCTCGAAACAGCTTTTTTACAATTCGCGTGACAAATAACTTCAACAATTTTCACTCGATTTACTTCAAAATAAAGAGTTATGTTCCTAATTGCGTTTCGCAGAGAAGTACGTACGGAATTTCTGATTAATCGAAAACGCTTTATTTTGTGAGCAGTTTTATACGAAATTTTTCTCTGAAAATTCCTTCAAATACCTACAACTTTTGAACAAAATAATATTTTTTAAATTCCGTACGGACTTCTCTAGGTATTCTAACGTAGATTGACGAGAATTTTTGTTTTTTGTTGTAGGTAAAAAATTGTGGATGCCAAATGTCACACCGCGGAGCGCTTAAAAAAAGGTAATAAAAGAAAACATAAGTTGTCGGCCATTTTGTACATTGAAAAATATATATATATATATTTTCTAACAGCTTGGTATTCATACTCAATAGATGTGTAATTAATTTTTTGAGTGAATCACTTTTTCATACGAAAAAGAAATGTTAAATTCGCACATGGTTTTATACCCGTTACTGTGGCCTACGTAATACCTTAAGGAATACCCTTAAGGTATTCCTTTGCGGAGGGCCGTATTTTGATGCTGTTGAAGTTTGCATCGTTGGAACGCAACGGAAATTCCTCTTGATTTTTTCTTTCTAGTATTATTATAAACCAAATTCTTTTTTTTTACTTTTTGCTTATGAATTTTTAAAAAGGGTTCTCAAAAATGTTTCGGTAAATTCGTAGCTTAAATGTACTAAAAAAAGACGGCAATACGAACAAAATACGATTTCGTTGCGTTTCAACGATGCAAACTTCAATGCCATGTATTTTTCCGGAGCATAAGGAGGGCCATTCTGAATCATTGGTAAATTGGAGTGGCGCTTAATAGAAATAAGCCACAATCGAATTATTATACCCAACGATAAAGTGGAATAAAAAATGTCGCGCTGATTCAGTAGATTTATATATTTTAACGTTTTCTCTGAAAAATCGCGGCTACGAAAAATCTTCTGGTCACATTTTTCTCAGTTTCATCATTAATATTTTCTTCAAACATCCGGTGATCCGTCTGTTATTATTGTCGTTACGGAATCTTTAGATATTTTCACACGCGTGGCCCGTTTTTATCAGGCATCTAGAGTTATTCTGTATAAATTATTAGATAGAAATGTGGCCAGCGTGTCATCTCCGAAAGCGCCGTACAAATAAGACGATCTTTAGGTTCGTAATGTTTCGTTAAAAGTTCGGTAACTTGACTTAAAATTTTACCAGTCGACTGGAATGTATTTTTACTTGATTATAGACGAACATCAGTTAATTGTTGAATATTCAGGTTCGTGAAAGTAGTAACTTGACTACAGCGACGTGACAAGCGTTGGGCAAAAGGAAAAGGAATCGTGAAAACCCAATGGTGTATCACTTTATGATATTGGAGTTTGCATCGTTGAAACGCAACGAAAGTTTCGCGCCCGATTTTTTTTTTTTTTTGCAAATTTAGGGCCTCCAACATCACTTAAACTATTTTCAGGATCCGCATTAAGGACCTCCAGCTTAAATATATGAGAAAGGATTTTGGATTCAAATGAAAATGAGGAAACCAAAAAGTAAAAAAGAATTTTCGTTGCCTTCCAACAATGCAAGCTTCAACTTCGTTGCAATGCAATGAAAGTTCTTTTTTACTGTCTTATTTTATAATAAACATTATTTTTCCATCCTTGGATAGTAAATCTTTAATTGAACACCTTCAAAAAAGGGTTTATGGGGTTTTGTGGGCAAATGTTGGCAAATGAAACTTAAGGGGTTATCCCCACTTGCGATCTTGAAAAAATCGATTTTTTTTATTGCATTTTTCTGAAGTGCAGTTTTTTTTGACGCCCGGAATAGATGACTCTATGTAAGTTTACAAAAAAAAATATTTTCTTCGTGTAAACTGAAATTGAAACTTTAAACGCGTTTTTCTCAAAATGGCATTTCTGAAGTCGGTGACCAAGATTACTCGAACATTAATGAACCGATCTTCTTGAAATTTTGCAGGCTTATTTAATACATAAAAATGTAGTCTTTAATCGTTCGATTTTTTTTCGAAAAAAATGGCCGTTTTATAGCCAAAAAACGACCGTTTTTTTTTCGTTAAAATCGAACCATTAACTTTGACGGTCCGCCATTTTGTGAAAAATGAATATTTTTTAAAATCCTTCGATTAAAGACTAGTTTATACTTATATTTGACTAAATCCATCCGCATTTTTTTTCAGATGATCCACTTCGCCGCAATGTTGGTCACCGCAAACCGTGTATATAAAAACATTATTTCATTGACGGCCATTTGCCACTAAACAATGTAATATTTTTCAATAAAATAAATTACTGAAAGTTCTTCAAGATGTGTTCTTTAAGATGGTATATTGATCGATTAAAAAAGTTTTGTAGTTTTCTTTTAAAGAATTAATAAATAATAATAATAATAATAATAAATAATAATAAATAAAAATAAAAAAATAAAATAATAATAATAAATAAAAATAAATAAAAAGACCCAAACAAACCCGACCCAAACAAACCCGACCCAAACAACCCCGGCCCAAACAAACCCAACCCAAACAAACCCAACCCAAACAAACCCAACCCAAACAAACCCAACCAAACCCAAACAAGCAAACCCAAACACAATGCACAATAAATCGCTTTGGTGGATGACTTTATATATTAAATGGAACATCTTTGTAAAATTTCAGCCAAATAACACCTTTTCGAAAATTCACCCCAAACAAACAAACCTGTACAAAGAAACCCAAACAAATAAACCGAAACAAACAATCCAATCAAACAAATCCGAACAAACATCCAAACAAACAAACCCAAACAAAATTATAAAGATTTTATTCAGACGAATGCGTGTAAATTACTCGTCCGGATAGTTCGTTTAACAATTTAACACATTCTATCCGGACGATTATATATATGTTATTCGTCCGGATAACTAGCTGACACGAATCACAACAATATGCACGCAATAGTATGTAATATCTACTGGAAATACGGTGTGAACTGAGCCGCTATCCGGACGAGTATCATACGCTTATTCGTCCGATATCCGGACGGGGAGACACTCCGAATGAAAAAAGATAAATCAGCAATTAGCGAGATTTTTGCTACCTGAGTACCGATCACGTGCAACTCCAGTGACTCGCGTATTCTTCGGGACCTGATTTTCGTTTCGCTCGATTTCTGATGTCCCCGAAAAAATCGTCAATATTAGCTATCACTTTATCGTCTCGACGGGACAAATCCCCTCGAAGATGGATAAACTCTCGTGCCTTTGTTACGGACGTTTTGATTTTTCGTTCACCGTTGCATCGGCACGCGCAACACGCGTCCAAGTGGCTCGAGGCAGAGCGACGTGCGTTGAGGAAAGGTGACGTCGAGGCTGAACGCCGAGTCGACGAAATTTCCTCGTCCGACGTGACTCTCAATAATCTCCCGCAGCGTTTTCGTAAAATTGGCTCGCTCCAACGCGTGAAATAATTCTTCTTCAAGGTCCTCGACATAGTCCTCGATCAAGCGAACCTCTCGTAAAATTTCTCCGTTGCCATTTTTCTAGTTGAACGAACACGCGCTACGTTACATCGATACGGAATAACGAAGAGAAGAAAAAAAAAACGCACGAGAGCATCGATAAAACTCACTACTTTCGTATTTCGAGAAACGTCGTGTACAATTGTTAATTTTTCTTTCGATTTGTCGATAACGAGAATTCGTCGATTTCGAGGGATGGAAACAGAATTTACAAACCACTATTTTATTATGTATAATTGTTATATAGAAATTCAATCGAGACAGGCAATCAAGAGTGACAGACGCATTATAATAATTTATATATATATGTGTATATATATCCACACACGCACGTGTGTATGTGTGTTTATATAACGTTATTTTCGTCGCTAATGTTAAGGTTATAAAGATATGACTTATGGCTCAAGTAAAATTAAACAACATGACATAAAAATGACAAATGACATAACAATGGATTGTCCTGTCGCAACACTACGGGTGTCGAGTTCCAAGTTTTTCAACGTTTCGGAATATGCACAATATCCTGTTGAACAGTGCAAGAATACATGGGCCGAAAAAAAAATCCAACTCTATCGAATGCTGTCACTTCCAATGTGTGGATAATTATAAACGGAACGAATATAGAGAGTTGCATGAAAAACGTGAAAAACACTCCCAAAAGATACGCATTCGCTTGCTCGAGGAACTCCACCACCCCGTCTGTGAATAACGTTTTTGTTTCCTCTTTCGACTCGTTCGTGTTTACGGCCAGAAATCATTGCTCGTACACGGAGCACGAAAAGGAAAACAACGAATCACGATAAATTTTGCGTATCAGTGGGTTTCTGGTTATGACTAGATCTTCAGCACTCTTCGAGAAATATATTGCAATTGAGGAATAATGATTTATTTCTGCGATGGGTAAATATAAGCTCTTCTTAATTCGGCTGCATTGTTGTTACTCGCTTTTTTTTCTCGTGAAACAAGCTTTTTTTATATTCTCTTATGTATTGAATGTAGTGAATGTATTGAATTTTTCGCTTCTCTGTAAAGTTGAAAATGTATTTATAAAAATGCAACAAAGATTTTCACTCGACAAAATTTAAAACTCGATATTTTTTGTTGTCTCCATTTTCGATTACTAAAAATTACGTAGACTATTTTATCGAAAATCCTCGTGTTTTTATCCATTAATTTTCAACTTAGCAAAAGAGCAAGAAACATTATTTCCACATTTATGTACAGTAGATAAAAATTTGTTCAAGCTGGACCAGCTTTTGACGATACATTCTTCTCTGACTCGAACAACGTGATTTCCGATAAATTTAAATGCATTTTTCTCGAAACATGTCTCGCGGTAGCGTTAATTTCGTATTGTCTTTTCACTTCGAAGTATGCGCAATGTTTGTGTGCCTTACAAAGGAATGTATATATGCAGCTTCTCCGGAAAATTCGCAATTATTGTCACGATAGAGTTATAAGAGTAGCGCTGAGAAAAAATCTTTTCGACCCGTACTGGAGACAGAATTTCGTCGTTTCGGGAATTGGGGGGGGGGGGGGGGGCTTCCGACTGTAGTGTCGCGACGGAACAATCCTTCAACCATAAACATATTTCCTAGAAAGAAAAAGTCGAACAATCCATCTACCCTAAACTCGGTTGTCTCAGATCGAAGTAAATGAAGTTGATAGAGAGAGAGAGAGAGACAGAGACAGAGAGAGACGCGTCTACGTCCAAATCTCATGATATCGTGTCAAATCTTAATGATATTCGATAATATTTATTTCTATCTCATCTTTGTTGTAAACGTAATTCGCATCGTTGAACGCTCTTTTATCCATTCCGGTCCGATAAGACCCGCGATTTATATTGATTCGAACGTTTCACACGTCAATTTTTACAAGTAAACGAAAAAAAAAAACAAAAAAAACGTTGGTGTTCTCATACCACTCTCGTCAGTCGTGCATAACTTCGACTTTCTCGTTAAATAATGCAGCGGGGGAAAAGAATTTCCTTGCCCGATTACCGACTAATTATAAATATCATATATAATTTCTTCCAAAGCCATCTATCTTGTTTTACGCTCTTTTTTTGTCAAAAAAATATATTCATTTGTATATATATTTGTGTAAATACAAATAAAACGTTTGTTTTGTTCACGAACCGTCGAGCGCGCTGATCGTTACACGTGTCATGTTTTCAGTTCATTCTCGATACCGCACAGCGACGTAAAAATCTCGTGAAGAAAAAAAGCAAGAACAAAAAAAGACAATGCAAAAATGCAAGTTGGACCGATGAGAATTTGGCAAAATTCACTCGAACGAGTGTACTCGTGACTTTGAATAATGTGAATCGTAATTACTCGAGGTTGTTGAATACGTACAACGTCAACGATAAAAAAAATCGTTGCGTTTTGATCCTTTCGTTTTTATCGACGATTCGCCAGTGGGCCACAAAGTTATACGGTAAAATAGCCTTAAACTTTACGATTCTATGTACAATCTCATAAAATAATGTTAATTTAATATATAATATGTATACAAGTATATATATATATATATATATATATATTTATACATATACATAAATATACATATATAATTCGATACCCATATATGTATACACATGTACATGTATATCTATGTATTGTAACGTTTTGGCTGGCTGGTTGCTCTCTCACAATTGATCCAACGATTCGAGTCGATCAACAAGATCCCGAATGACGATAGATTGTTTTACCTTCGTTCGATGATTTTCGACGGTTGAGTTTGCCGAGTTTGAAAAATTAGGGCGCATCACTTGTGAGAGACGCACATCCACTCGATTTACTCATACGATTGACAAACACTCGACTGCGGGATTGCAAATCGCCGTTATTCGTGTCCGACATGCCGAACTTTTCGATTGTTATAAATATTGCGTGTTCATCGTCGGACATTCGTCGTTCTTCCATCTTCACGGTGTCTCGTTTGTCATTGCGATGTATTGTTGAAAAAAAATCGATATTTAAATATGTCATTTGATTACAAGCGATGTGTATTCGTATTATTCGATATGAGAGGACAGATCCCGTATAATCAAAGCAGTGAATGTTGGTTGGCACAGACATTGGCTGGGATTTTAAGGCACTGTGGGCCGATTGATTCTCCGCAGCACCCCCTCCAGCGTATCCATCTCGTTAAACAAAAAGAGAGAAAAAAAAATCACACACACACACATTCTTCTCTTCCCTCCACCTAGCCCCGTTATCATCCCTCTACCGGCGATTCGATACTCGCTGCAAAATTGCTTCGTCTCGCGTTTCAACATCGATTTGTCGAGACGCGAGAGGATAGCTGACGTTTTTTTTTTTTTTTTTTTTTTCGTTTTACTTTCTTCGTAATGGCGTAATTAACGGTAAAATACGCTGTTTGCTTCGCTTCGTCGTCTTCCTCCTCGGGTTATTTTTTTGTTTCTTCTCGTGAGCATTGGAGTGTACGTGGCGTTTTTCTTTTTACGTCGAGCTTGATCTCAGACTCACAGCGTCTTCGTGAAGTTTGCCGGGAACATGCCCTTCTCGTTGGTGCCCTCTTTGATACCCATCAGCCAGCCTTCCTCCTGCCGCAGTAACAAATTTTTTAAGAATATATGCCCCAGCGCACGGCGATATTTTTGCAGTGGTCTTCAGGGCGGGCTGTTGCGACACGGTTGTTTATTAATTGATCGGGACTGCGAGATGATGGTTTGCCGGCACAAAAAGGATTCGCTACTGTTTTATAGGGTTGTGGAGCATTGAGAAAATTGTTGGATTATTAAGAGTGTTGGAAAACTGGAATTGTGGCGAATGGATGCAAAATTGTCGAAAATGATTGAGCAAAGAATATTTTTTAGGGGTTATTTGATTGAAAAAAATTGTTTGAGTATTAAGAATGTTGGAAAACCTGAATTATGGTGAATGGATGCAATATTGTCGAAAATGATTGAGCAAAGAATATTTTTTAGGGGTTATTTGATTGAAAAAATTGTTGGATCATGAAGAGTGTTGGAAAACTTTAATTATGATAAATTATTGTAAAATTGGTAAATATAATTGAGTAACGAACATTTTTAAGGGGTTAGGCTACTGTGAGAATGTAAAAAAATCGATAGTCACTTGAGGCAACTCAAATTGAAGAGGCAGGCCCAACATGTGGTACAGGAATTGAAGGCAGATTGAAGGTAAACTTATGATTATAACGATAGAACTGCTAGTCAAACTTTAAACGCGTTCATCTCGAAACTATGATTTTTTAAACGGCGTACGTGATTTCTCCACATCTAATAAACGAATTGACTTCAAATTTAGTACACTTATTTAGTGTAATAGTAGTTGAGTCTTGACGGATGTTTTTTTTCTCAACATTTCTTTTTCATTCGTTATTCACAATAATCATGTCGTGCGTTCTCGAAAAAATCGAGAAAAAAATGCAACATTTTTTTATACTGAAACACGATGACAAAAAAGCGCGTTCAAGTCTGCAATATTGTCAATTTTAAGGAAAAACTCGTTTTTTCTCTTACAGTTCCTTCACGAGATTGTTCATTACTTTTTAAATTATTAATGATCTTTAATGAAATATGGTATACAACTTTTTTAATGTACCTACAAATTAATGCCCAAGCGACTTCTGAATCATCTTACTTATTCCTTAAAAATATATATTTTTAAAATAACCCTGATTGTCGGGTTGTCACAGTAGCGTAACCCCTTAATTGTTTGAAAGCGTTGCAACTAACTCGAACGTATCGTAATGTAAATCGATTAAGGAAGTTTTAAAAGTTTCAAAATTTTCAATAAATCGATCACTTATTTCAAGAATTTTTTTCTATTAAGTGATTTTACGTCAATTTTGAATCTAGACAATAACGTAAATGACGTTCTACATCATTTACAGTCAACTGTATAGACTTTCGCTCTCATAATTTTGACGAACCTTGTAATTTCGGAACATTAAAGTTAGGAATTTTAAACCGTCGGCGCATTCAAAGTTCGAAATTTCAACCCGGTCCTCATGTCAAGATCATACCAACGAAAGTTTACACGGTTGACTGTAAATGATGTAGAACGTATAACATTGTCGAGACAAATTTCAAAATTGACGCAAAATCACTTTGTAATAAAAAAAACAATCTTGAAATAATTCGTCGATTTATTAAAAATTTTGAAACTTCAAAACTTCCATAGCCGAATTATTTTGACGGTGTTAAGATTTTCGGAGTTTTGGTCTTTCGTGTAAAATTCTTTCGGAGTATTGATCTTTCGGGGTACTATTATTTCGGACTTTTGAGCGTTCTGACCATTCAAAGTTCGGAATTTCAACCCGGCTCCATCTTGAATTTCGGAACATTAAAATTCGGAATTTTAAACCGTCGGAACTTTCGAAGTTCGGAATTTCAACCCGGCCCCGCGCAAATATTAGGACAAACCCAAACAATCAATTACTAATTCATTTTTATCGTCATATCGGACACTGTTTCGTTTTCTTTTCATAGTTGCTTTTTTTTACCGAATGAACAACGAAAAAATTCGCGACACGTATGACAGTCGTAGCAACTTGTCCTCGAGATTGGAAAAAAAAATTGACTAAAGTTCAATATCGTAATTTAAATTTGTCGCGAAGTAAAAACAAAGGCGCAGTTGCTCGAGGCAGTTCGAATGATTGCATTGTGAGGACGTATGGATCTAATAAGTTGTTATATAAACAAACCTGCTCCTCCGGATCGTCATACTCGACGACTCGTATGATTTCCCCGACGTCGAACGACAATTCGTCCACATCTTCGCGACTGTACTTGTACGTTGCTTTTACCCTGTACAAAACGCCCGGTGGCAAGTTTTCGGTTGTCGCTCCTAGAGACAAATTGGTACCATTTTCATATTCCACGTCTAGAATAATGCAATATTTTTTTTACGTTAGCCATGAACCTATTGTATACACGAATTCATGTGGGTTTATATATGGTTGGTTTTTCTTTTTTTTTTTCATTCGACATTTTCACAAAAATCAGTACGAGTGTTTCTCTGCATAGGAGAAGGGTTATCACAAAAAAATTGACGATCAAGGGGCTATATCAGTGTGACACTTTCAAAAAATCGATTTTTTTTGCCTTTTTCGACAGTTGTTACTTTCAAGAATATCCTGTAAACATTTCAAGGCCGTATCTCTATTCATTTTATCTTGCAAAAATCGATAGTTAAATCTTTAAACGCGTTTTTCTCGAAATGAGATTTTTCAAGTTTGCTGATATTGTAACTCAGAGCAATTATCCGATTGACTTGAAATTCGAACTGAGTACTCTTGAACACATTTACTCTACAATGACGTAGGATATTTTTGATTGGATGAAAATTGACGCATTGGCATTGAAAAAACGGCCATTTTATAGGCAAGAAAACAGACTTTTTTTCATAACTACGCCATTTTGTTAGATTTTGATATTTTTCGACAATGCTACGTCATTGTACAGGAAATACCTTCCAGTTTAACGACATTTTTTCCTTTTTCGGTTTCAGCTACTCAATCGACCGGAATCATGTCAGCGGTGGAGGAACTTTTTTTTGGCGCCTCCGACGGCAGCGCATAAGTCGCTTGGACCTCAATAGTTTTCTATGAAAAAATTGTGTAATATAGGTCAAATATAGCTAAATATATTGTTAATTTTCCGGAACATTTGATTGAGTACTTTTCTTCCAAACAATTCTTGAAAATCACCAAAATTTTCAGCGATCACACTGGTATAGCCCCTTAACGTCTGAGAGATAGGCATGCCAAGGGCTTGTTATCGATATCGAAACATTCCAAGCACATTCGTCGGGTAATAAAACTCGTATTACAGAAGCCAGTTTGCAAACAAAAGCGACTCTGCAGGATCAGCTGAAATAGACGTGAGTCACTCCGCACACGCGAACCATCATCGGTTATTTGCGCTCCTCCGTAGTCAGTTTTATCTTCTTCTTTTCTCGTATTTTTTTTCATTGCCAAGATGAATGAGCGCAGTCTGGTAATTTCAGTGAAATGACGTTGCGGGAATAGTTACGAGTCTCGATAATTCGACGGATCAAATGACATTCTCCCCTCCTATACTCTGAAAAAGTTTAGCCGTGAAATCCATTTTTTTCTAACATTGAACGAAAGCTTTTCGAAGGTTTAGAGGAGAAACTGAATTTGATGAGGGAAACCTCAGCGTCGTCGCGTCAACTTTCAAAGAGGCTACGTGGAAAAAAAACTCAGCCCGTAGTTCGAAAATTTGATTATTGAGTACCAATTACTTTTCAATTTGATTGGCGATAATTCGAATGACAAAACAACAACATGGTATCGACAATTTTTACCCTCCTTTAGGCGCGGGAGGTTTTTTGAGACTCCGAATCCTCGTATTTATATCGTCACCGCTACAATTTTTTTTGCAAAACGTCTATCACTTTTTGACAGTTAATTTGAAATGTGTATGCTGCTAATCGACGCTGCAAATTGTATGCAGTATTATAATTTTCAATTTAGCCTCCGACGAGCGTTGGAGAGATGAAAATATTACGTTAAGGGGGCACGCTTGTCCGGAGCGTAGAAAAAAAAACAGTTTTTTTTACAATACTTTAGGATTCTTTTTAAGCGTGATTTTTTTTATTTCAAAATGATGCTGGTTTAGCTACTAAATATTGGTTGCCAAACTCAAAATAACGTGACGCGTTACTTCAGAAGCGTTTTTTTTTTCGAAAAGACGTTTTTCGAAAGTGGCTTGCAGCATAGCTAGAATCAATTTAGTCCAATTAACTTTGAATCTTCGCATTGACTTCTAAACTCAATTCTCCACAGAAATGCGTAAGGATTGTTTGACTTGCTGAAAACTTCGGTAAATATTCGGAAGTGGGGCTCCCGCTAGAATCAGGCCAATTTTTGGTAGAATCGTTTAATATATATATATAAAATCCAAACAAACCGAAACAAACCTAAACAAAAAAAAATAAGACAAAATAGCCTGATTCTAGCAGGAGCCCCACTTCCGAATATTTACCAGAACGTCTTATGTTACAAAAAATTATTTACAAAATATTCTTTTTTCGAAAACAAAACTTTTCATTCAAATGCTTGCGGTTTCTATGAAAAACAAAATTTAAAAGTCCCTTAGGTATTTCTCTAGCTATTGTCATTCAGAATCTTAATAATGTTTGGTTTTTTTAAGTTCAATATTTTCGGCGTTTATGCTGCAAGTGCCAGAACACCTTCAGCAAAAAACACGTTCACAAAGGCGAAGCGCCATTTTGTATGATGTTGAAGTTTGCATCGTTGGAATGCAATATTCTTTTGGATTGCTCAAATATTCCTTGGGCCGTTTCGGACCATGAAAGACCCGCGAAAGTTTTAACGTATCCTGATTAGAGATTTGCGACCTCAATTTATTTTTAAAAAAGCTTCGAACGATGATGAAAAATACCGAAATAAATGGAAATAAAATCGTTGCTCTCCAATAATGCAAAAAAATCACATTCGTTTACGGATTTTCAGAAACGATTTCGTACACTTCATAGCAAGATAAAGTCCTTTGAATAGATTTGTTATTTACTTTTTTTTCAAGCACAAAGTTCTTAAACTCACGTCTATTTCCCGCACCTCTTGAGTCCTTACCGGCGTTACGAAAGCGTGGCGTCTAATGAAGGTTTTAAGGTATTCCTTTCACGAACTCGAATATTGAACAATTAACTGATTTTCGTCTATAATGAAGTAAAAATATATCCCAGTATACTGGTAAAATTTCAAGCCATATTACGGAATTTTTAACGAAAACTTACGACTCCAAAAATCGTCTCATTTATACACATTTCTATTCAATAATTTATACACTCAATAACTCTATATACCTAGCATAAACGCGTGTAAAAAAAATAAAAAAAATCCGCAACGACAATGTAACAGTCTCTAAATCTACTTAATTTGCGCGAAATTCTTTGTTCCATTTTATCGTAGGTAAAATAATTGATTGTGACCTATTTTTATTAGGGTGCTATACCAGTGTGACACTTTTAAAAAATCGATTGTTTTGCCTCTTTCGACAAGAATATCATAATTTACATAATTTATATAAATATAATTTTACCTTGCAAAAATCGATAGTTAAATCTTTAAACGCGTTTTTCTCGAAATGAGATTTTTCAAATTTGCTGACATTGTAACTCAAAGAGCAATTATCCGATTGACTTTAAATTTGAACTGAGTACTCTTGAATATATTTACTCTACAAAGACGTAGGATATTTTTGATTGGATGAAAATTGACGAATTGGCATTGAAAAAAACGACCATTTTATAGGCAAGTAAACAGACTTTTTTTCATAACTACGCCATTTTGTTAGATTTTGATATTTTTCGAAAATCCTACGTCATTGTACAGGAAATACCTTCTAGTTAAACGACATTTTTTCCTTTTTCGGTTTCAGCTACTCAATCGGCCGGAATCATGTCAGCAGTGGAGGAACTTTTTTTTTTGGCGCCTCCGAAAGCAGCGCATAAGTCGCTTGGATCTCAATATTTTTCTATGAAAAAAATTATGTAATATAGGTCAAATATAGCCAAATATATTTTTAATTGTCCGAAAAATTCAATTGAGTTATTTTCTTCCAAAAAATTCCCGAAAATCACCCAAATTTTCAGCGTTCACACTGGTATAGCCCCTTCAGCGCCACTGTAATTTACCAATGATCCGGAAGGGCCTTGGCCCCACACATTACGGCCCTCCGCGAAAGGAATACCTCAAGCGACCTCATGATTTCGCTTACACAGATGTTATGTAACTTTTTTTTAATTCAATTTTGCAAATAATCGAGTTGAAACGTGCCGTTGTTTTTCTCCACGTTTGTTTCGAAGACACGCACGTTCAATTGTACAATTGAAGGAAGACACGTGGATGGGAAAGGCAGCGAAAAAGATGCGAATGACAATCGAGTCTCGTACGGTGACAGAGGGGAGTGAGAGGAAGGGGATCGATACACTCACCGACTGGTATATCGTACAATTCCTCGACTCTCTTGGTCGGCGGTACGGCGTTTTGTGGGGACGCATCTTGGTTATTGAGGGAATTATCATTGCTGTTAGCATTGCTATTGGCATTGCCGTTGAGCTGAGTCGTTGGCGACGAGTCACCAGTCTCAACCGTAGGTTCGTCTAAAGCTGCAACACAACGCAAAACAAAAAGACCACTCTCAAACACAAAGCATCGATCGTTTTTTTTTTTTTTTTCAAGCTTTCGCGAGATATGAAAAGAGTTCGAAATCACGAGAATTGGCGGACGGAAATAACGAGAAGAGAAAAAAAACCTCTGCGTGCAACTCGTAGAATTTTAGTTGATTAGATTATTTATTTACACAATTTGGACGTTTCATTTTCAATAACGACGGGAAGAGGGACAAATCGATTAAAAAACATTGTTCATCTTTACCCGCTGTAATGTTGTTCTGCGGCGGCGGTTGCGTGTTTATTATCAATCTGAAAGCAGAAATTATTTTTCTTTAGACTTACGTGTACGTTTTGTCTTCTCGTTAAGGCGGGCCTCTAGTTTCTCGGGTCGAAAAAATCGATTTTTTTTTTTCACAAATCACATCTTCAACATGTGTAGAAAATGTGTGCCAAAGGATTTTTCGATATTCGAAGTGGTTCACAAGTTACGGCCCTGGAACGGAGCAGGTATACGGAGCAGGTATACTTTCAAACGCGTTTTTCTCGAAACACCATTTTTCGAAACGGTGACCACGATATTTCAGAAACTAGTGCACCGATCTTGTTCGAATTTATACAACATCTTTAATATGTTATAAGCCAGCGATTGAACTAGGATTATCATGATTGCTTCGATAGTTTTTTTTTGTACGAGCGAAAAACTTAAGAAAAAATGAGTAAAAAATAGAATGTCATTTTCAAAAGTGTATAAAAAAGTCAATTTTTGTAATTTAGAATTCACTCTAGTTCAATCGCTAGTCTTAAATATGGAGATTAAAATGCCGTTTGGATTTTTGATTTCAGATAAACAGAACAGCCGCAATCTTGGTCACCGTCAAGCACCTCTTTTACTTGATGTCTTCCTGTCGGCCACTATAACGTTTATTCTATTATATATTTTGACTTAAAAAAATTTGTAAAGCTTATTTAAATGTTAATAAAGATTATGCAAAAACAATGAGATTGATTATTTCGATGCTTTGCCCGTAAAAAAATATTGAAAAAGCCGTAAAAAAACAGCCGGGAAACTAGACGACCGCGTTAAGGGATCATCGCAGTGTTAAATTTTCAAAAAATCGTTTCATTTGCATTATCCGATAGTATAGACGGTCATAAACATGCTGTTCATACACTCACATAAACGTGAGTAGACAATTTATACGAAAATTCCGCACACGAAACTTTAAACGCGTTTTTCTTGAATTGTCGTTTTTCAAAACGGTGTAGGGTCAAAGTGGGAACAGTGGCAACAGTGGGTACACTGAACCTTTTCTGTTTTTCAGAAGTGGACGTATATATATGTGCGTTTTTTTACATTAGAACCGCCCGCGGATGCCAATAGGTTTGAGCCTGTCTGTGAGTAGCTCCCGCGCAATTCGGTTGAGAGAGGTGATTTTAGATTATTTTTGGTGTCAAAAGTTGAAAAACCAGCTGAGTTTGTATGTTTTTTGCTTCTTTACCTATCGCAGTTATGTTCGAAGTCATTGTTCTCCCGCAATGTACAGCTATATTGCGGTATTTGAGCAGTGTGTTTGTTAACCTAACAAAAATAGAAACTTGTCAGTACCCGCTTTAGAAAAAGAGAGAGTCGGTACACAGTGGCTCAATTTTTGGAGGTACACAGAGGTAAGTCATGATACGAATATTTTCGCGTTGCGATTTAGATAGGTACTGGTACTACCTCATTAGGTAGGTACTCATTGTTGATTATTATTCAATAAATTATTGTGACTGATCTCATAATATGCTGTCGTTTTTTAATTAATTTTTCAATAGTTTACTGTACAATACTCCCCATTGTATAGAGGAAAGCACTCCATTACCTACAAGTGTACAGTGGATCAGGGTAATTTTCTTCAAATTTTGCTTGATTTTTAAATTTTGTTTAAGGTAGTACGAGCGTGCAATCTTGATTTTTATAGATTTTGTTCAAATTTTAACCAGACATTGTTCATATATCTAGTCGATATATGAACTACCAATCTAAATAGTCGACTGTTCTGAAATTTCACTCAAACATGCACAATGATGCATGTTTGAGTGAAATTTCAGAACAGTCGACTATTTAGATTGGGAGATAATGGGTTTCAAAATTGCAACTTTTAACACTGCAGGGTCTGCCTTGAATTTTAGACAAAATAATTTTCCGTAAAAAATATTTGTCCCCTATAAAAAGAAGACATATGGCAACCCCGCATCGTTGCATGTATACAATGACGTGAGTTTGCGCGGCATATTAAAAATAATACTGCAATACAAATTTTTATTTGGAAGTAATTTTTAATCTAACAAAGTTTCAATTAGTTATGAATGAACCAACACTTTTATTTGTTAATGGAGATAACATAAACAATACAAAATATCAATATTTATAATGCAAATATTTTTTTATGAAAAAATTTTTAACTTTCGAAACACGATAATTATTTCTTTCTCGAAATATTGAACAATACTGTTCTTCGGTGTTACCATATGTCTTCTTATTATAGGGGACAAATATTTTTTACGGACAATTATTCTTTCTAAATTTCAATGCAGACCCTGCAGTGTTCAAAGTTGCAATTTTAAAACCCATTATCTCCCAATCTAAATAGTCGACTGTTCTGAAATTTCATTCAAACATGCATAATGATACGAACAATATCTGGTTAAAATTTGAACAAAATCTATAGAAATCAAGATTGCGCGCTCGTACTACCTTAAGGCGGGATATACATTTACAATGATCAAAAAATCGTTTTCTTTTTTTTTCTTTAAACGATAGAACTATATATGTAGAATATTTTCCTAAAGTTTCAAAGCGAAATTCGAAAAACTTCAAACGTTACAGCCCGTCAACGCTGTGCCTCACCGCTCGGATTCGGAGCGGGCGCGAACTTCAAACGCGTTTTTCTCAAAACTATCGAAAGTGGCGTGCAGGATTACTCAAAAACTATTAAGCCGATTGAGTTGAATCTTGGTAGAAATATTGATAATATTGCTACCTTCTACTTGACGAGAATTGTTTTTGAAAAATTGAAAAAAAAAACGGTTTTTTTAATCCACATTTTACAGAAATGTTGCGTGAAATGTTGATTTTGTTTTGTAAATGCGTGCCATTTTCTTAAATTTGCATTTTCTTCATTTTAATTACCGTCACATAGAAACTATACATGTTCGAAGTGAAAAAATGTTTGAACTTTTTTGCAAATCAAAGTCTATGGGTAGCTAGACGGCACGCCGATTTGCAACTGCCGCGGCAACTTTGTGACACTGCCACAGCTCCGTCATTTTGATAATGAATTAATTTAAAAAAATTGTTTTGTATACTTAAATATACTATTAAAGTATACCTAATGTTTGATAATTGTAAACTAATTATTTCTTAGTTTAAAAAATCCCTCAATATTGCTTATTTTTTTTTGTCTAAATGTATTTCCCGCCTTAACTATGCAATTAGGCACGTTTCACTGTGTACACCCCCAAGTACACAGTGGATCAAATCCCATTAAAAAAAATGGTTATTATCTCAATATCAATTGGGTTAGGCCGTTCAGTGTCTTTTAACAAAATGAAGCCATTGAACACACCTCACGTTTAGTCAAGGTTTCATTGAGATTGTGTGAACGGTTAGGCAGCTATAGATCTCTGAAAAAAATGAGCCACTGATCCCACTCTGACCTTACACTCTGAAAGGAAAAGTTTTCAAGCTATCCGTCTCAAATTTTGACACAACATTCTTCACGCCATTCTTCATCTTGCTATGGAAACTTTTTTTTAAATCTTTATATTTTTGTTAACGAAAAACTATGGAAAAATATGCTAAATTCTATACTTTTATCAAACCCCCGCCATTTTGTCAATTTTAATTTTTAAAAAAACCTCCACAGGCTTTCATACTGATTAATAATCTTTTTACAAATTTTGTCTCAGATAATATTTACGGCCACAACCGTATAGACCGTAAGGACTCCTTTTTCTTCGAAGACATTTTCAACCCTTAAGAAAAATTGTAAAAAAAATAAAAATAAACATTTCAAAATTGATTTTCTGATCTTCATGAGTGCTTCGATTTGACATAAAAAAATCAGACTGATTAGCGTATTTTAACAATCGGAAAAAAATCGCGAAAATCAGTTCTTTTTCGACCCGTTACACTGTGATGATCCCTTGAAGAACCGTGAATACTCGATCAGCGTTATTAAAATTTTTCGATTATTCCGAAGACTTTGCGCGAGATACATTGCGCAATTTGAAATCTACATTGCACTTTGATTTTTTTCAGCCAATCTTTTTAAAATAAAGGAATAAGAAACGGGTGTCGGAGAAAACTTACGATGAATTGGCGTTTGGTGATTTAGGCGACTGTGGTTCCGAAATTTTCTTGGGCGCGTACGAGCCCCTCTGGCTTTCGTTGGCCAATTTATCGACTATCGCCTCGAGCTCGGAGTAAACCTGCCAGAATAAAAAAAAACGCAATTGATGAAGTCGCAATGCAAAATGAGTCCACGTTCGTGGCGGAAATTCGGAGGACGTTCGTTGCTTGCAATATCGAAGTCTTGACTGGTGAATAAATAAACAATAGTGCATATCGTCAACATCTCCGTCGTTTTTTAAGGGGTTGGGCTACTATGAAAACGCCGAGCACTCGTTTGTCACTTGAGGCAACTCAAATTGAAGAGGACGGTCGAACATATGGTGCAGGGATCGCAAATTGAAGGTAAACTTATTATTACAATGATAGAACTGCTAATAAGGCTTTAAGGGGGGGGGGGGCGAAACCTTTAGGCAAGGGAAAAATTTGCTAATTTTCACGATAATTTTTTTCAACGCAATATTTCTTTACCATTTTTGAGACTTGGGATATGTTTGCTTACTACTTTTGGCTGTTATGTGGTATTTTTTAAATCAACCTTTAAAAATAGCGGAAGTATGGCACGGTTGTCTAAACTGCATTTTCGAGACTGGCGTGACGTATAGCTAGAAAACAAATCGACCGATTCTGATGAAATTTCTTACAAATCTTTCCAACCTCATTGACTAAAACATAAACCTAAATGATCTTGACAATTAAGAAAAAGTATTTTTGATTGCAAAATGTAGCCTTTTTTTCGGAAAATTTAATCTTTTTGTTTCAACGCGGACCATTTCGTCGATTTTCGACATTTCTCACTTTTTCTTGGTTCATATTCTGCGTATGAATGTTAATGAAAGAAAAATCTTCTGACAACATCCGCCGCAACTCGTTTAGAAGACCGCGCCATACCTCCGCTATTTTGAAAGATTAATGAAAAACAAATACCATGTAACAGCCAAAAGTAGTAATAAAACATACCCTTAGTTTCAAGAATGGTAAAGAAATTTTACTTTTTAAAAGAAATTCATTAAAATCAACTATTTTTTCCTCGCCTAAAGGTATCGCCCCCCTCAAACGCGTTTTTTCTCGAAGCTGTTTTTCAAAACGGTGTACACGATTTCTCAACATCTTATGAATGAAATTCTGTACACTTATTCAGTGTAATAATAGTTTAGTCTTGACCGACGTTTTTCTTCTCAACATTTGTTTTTCATTAGTTATTAGCAATAATAATTGTGATTTTTCCTTGAAAAAAATAAGTTTACATTTTTTTTTAATGATTGAAACACGATAACAAAAAGAAAAAACTCTTTTTTCGTTGCTTCAGATTAACTGAGTGGCCAAAGTCAAGTACACCGTTGAGTCTGTCACGTTTAAAGGTCCTTCACGAGATTGTTTATAACTCCTTTAATTAACCCGTACCAACCACACCTTGATTGAGGATACATAGAAATCACACTAGTGCGATTTGGAATCTTGCATTTTCAAAGTACTATTAATTTCGTATGAATAACCCAAAAGTTTTCGATAACCAGTGTTTCTTGAGGTAAACATTTCCCAGCAATCCAATGGTAAAGGTTTTGAATCCAAAAAATACTATTTATTTGGTGAAACAACGTGAGAATCAAAACGAAAATTTTGAGAATGAAAAGCGGTCAATTTTGGCGGATCGTATCGTAATAACGCGGAAAAGTTGCGTTTTCGCATCACTAAAAAATTTGCGAAAGGAAAAAATTTACAATAAATATCTTCTGTTCCGGCAAACGCCTTGAAGTTTTGATTCTTTTTAACGTGGGTTTTAGATGGAGAAAAACCCAAAAAAACTAAGATGCCATACCCTGCGTTTATACGAAGCGAGAAGAATGTAGCTTCCATTTGACGTTATAAAATTGAAAATATCTTGATTAGTTTCCGAGTTATGAGTGTTTGAAGAACAAGTTTTTATTGGGAAAAAAATTAAAAAATGACAAAAAATTAAATCAAGAAGAATGAATCGCTGAAATTACCAGTTAGCACTAGAAAGAATTACTGAAAATTCGGAGAAGAATCTTGCTTTTATTCAGTTTTCGACATTCAAATATCTCGATATTTCCTGAAATGCGAGTGTCTTAACAGAAGTTTGCCGGAATTTTTTTAATATACACATAACAAAAATACTAAAATTATTAAATCAATTATTTGTATTTCTTATGAACTTCAATCCATCGGCGAAGGGTACAGAACATAAAGCTGCAGTCTATTTCGTCCGTTTTGGTACGTTTCCGTGGCGCTATCTATAATATGAAACGAAATTTTGTTCCGGCAATACAACTTATGGAGTACCCGATGTGAGACGAGTACTCGAAAAACTCGGGTACTCGATAAAGTTCGAGTATACCCGTCCGATCACGGGTAGCCGAAAAATTCGGGTACTCGATCCGAATCATAGTCTAATTACCCGACCCGACCCGAAAAATTCTGCTACCCGCACACCCCTGGAAATTTGGTACACAACTTCGTTGTTGTACATACGAAAAAATGTCGAAACGATTCTTCAATCACCTTACTTATTCCTTGAAAATTAATTTTTTCAAACGACTCCGATTTCCGGGTCATAAAAGTAGCCTAATACCAGTGTGACACTTCAAAAAAATCGTTTTTTTTTTGCCTTTTTCGACAGTTTAACTTTCAAGAATATCATTATCATTTATATAATGTATATCAATATCATATTATCTTGCAAAAATCGATAGTTAAAACCTTGAACGCGTTTTTCTCGAAATGAGATTTTTCAAATTTGCTGACATTGTAACTGAAAGAGCAATTATCCGATTGACTTGAAATTTGAACTGAGTACTCTTGAATATATTTACTCTACAATGACGTAGGATATTTTTCATTGGATGAAAATTGACGACTTGGCATTGAAAAAATCGACCATTTTATAGGCAAGAAAACAGACTTTTTTTTTTCATAACTACGTCATTTTGTTAGATTTTGATATTTTTCGAAAATCCTACGTCATTGTACAGGAAACACCTTCCAGTTTGACGACATTTTTTCTTCGGTTTCAGCTACTCAATCGGCCGGAATCGTGTTAGCAGTGAAGGAACTTTTTTTTTTTTGGCGCCTCCCAAGGCAGCGCATAAGTCGCTTGGATCTCAATATTTTTCTATGAAGAAATTATGTAATATAGGTCAAATATAGCCAAATATATTCTCAATTTTCCGAAACATTTAGTTGAGTACTTTTCTTTCAAAAAATTCCCGAAAATCACCCAAATTTCCAGCGTTCACACTGGTGTAGTCGCCTAAAATTTCTAATACACCTTCGTACGTCCTTCGTACGCCGTTACTTGTCACTCGTAACCCCACTATTGGTCACTTGACCACTTGTCACTATTTTCAGTTCCTCAGAGCGCACTCTCGTGAAAATACCTAACAAGCGACAATACGATAGTCTCAAACTCAACGAGAACGTGCCAAGCCGTTCCGAACTTTCACAAATAAGTGACACCCCCCCCCGAGAACATTATTAATCACCAGCGAATTAATAGCAATTAAATGGAAATGTAATATCGCAACGTGTGGCTTCTCATTTCGATCCGAGTTCACGCTCATTCAAGACTGTAATGAATGATGTACCGTTCGTTACGTGTAATCGAGGGTAGAGAGAAAAACGAAGGAGCATTCATTCATGGCTCCTTCCAAGCTGAAACTCTCCTCCTCTTAATTCTCAATTAACCGTTACAAAACGTACCTTGGCACTTTCGACGTGGAAAACTTGTTCGGCAGCGAATAACGTCTGCAAATTGGTAACAAGGAAGAGAACCCGCGAGTCGTAAAGCGCCGGCAATTCGTCGTGAAGTTCCGAGTTCAATTGCTCGTACGTACGTTTAGCCTCCTCGAGTAATTCCTTGCCTCGTGTCACTTTAAGCTCCACCCTCTTCTTTGGATTGCACTGTAACGACTGGAAGCTGTGCCTCTGCCCGTCGTAATCCACCAATTTTCTGCCTCGTTTATCGATCTTTTTCTGCAAAACGACACGATTTTTTAACCCAATGAATTTATTCTCCGGCGTTTGCCAAATTCGTTTTTTTTTTGCGACATAACGACGCGAAAAACGACTATGAGAACGAAAAACGGAAGCAAAATTTGACGATGTCTTTTCACGGTATAGCTTCGACATTTTTTCCCCTCGATTTATCATTTTTACCCACAAATTTATCGGAATTTTATTACAATTGCATTTCATTGATGTTTTTCTTTTATCGTACGTCACTACTACTCGACTGTAAAAAATAATTGAATAAAAAAATGATAAAATTGCTATTGCGTTCAACATTATTGTTATTTTATTATAAAGAATATTTTAATAATAATAATAACCATACTCATAATCATGATGATTATTATTTTATTTTTATAAATATTTTTAAAATTATGATAATATTAATAACAATAATAATTATTATTGATATTATTATATATAACAATTATTATAATATCATTTGAATTACATTATTAAAATGATGATTCTATTAGAATAATTATGATTATTATTTTATTATATTGTTCTAAATAACGGCAAAACCCGCAGGGGCATACGTTGGAACTAAGGAAATCAACTAAAAAAATAATATATTATCATACATAATTTTATAACAAAAAAAATGGATAAAGGTCCGAAAAGGGCATAACTCCGATTAATTTAGAATATTGTGACCCGGGTATTTTTACTCGCTGATCAGGATTATGATAGTGAGAATACCCGCAAATTTGATTTTCAAGGTCAAAACTCACAAAAACTTATTTTTTAAAAGTTTTTCTATTTTATTGTAATAAACGTTGATCTTAGAGAAAAATGTTTCCTACAAAAGTTGTAGCCTACAAAAAGATTGATATTTTATGTTCTATAAAGTTTTCGTCTAAAACCATTTTGGTTCGAGAAAAATGCGATGATGGCCCAAAAAGTACATTTTCCTAAACTCTATTAGTTTCGATATTATCTACTAACGCACTTTACCGTTGCAGTTTGATCTTTAACACGATACGCTTACTTAAACAACAACCAACACAACAAACAAACCCAAACAACATACAACACAACAAACCCAAACAAACTCCAACCTTTCTGCGATAAAATGCGTAAACAGATAATATCCAAACAAATGAAGTTTAGCGAAATGTACTTATTGAAGCATTATCCCATTTTTCTCGCAACAGAATGGTTTCAGACAAAAACTGTGTACAACACAAAAGATCAACCTTTTTAGAGGCTACAATTTTTGTGCGAAATATTTTTCTCCAAGATCACCATTTTTTTTTTAATAAAGTAGAAAAAAGGTAAAAAATGAGTTTTTTTTGAGTTTTGACCCTGAAAATCAAATTTGCGGGTATTTTCACTATCATATTCGTAATCAGCGAGTCAAAATACATGGGTACACAAAATTCCAGATTTATCGGAGGTACGTCTTTTTCGGAGGTACCCCCAAAGAAAAGCTTATTTTTATCGTTTTATCATATTATAATAATTATTTTTATCACAATGATCACCATCATAACTTATTATATTTATAAGTTATATAATAATAATAATATAACTTATTACATAAGTCATTATGTAATAATATTATTATTAATTAATAAATGAATTAATAAAAATATGTCATATGGAAAATAAATAAATTATGTAATATAAATAAAATTATGTGATAATATTTTTATTATTATTATTATTATTATTATTATAGTATTATAGCTGTTATTAATATCATCATGGACATTGATTGAATTTACTCCGTATCTTACCCTCATCTCGGGAAATTGGCTCTGATATGTATTGAACGGTACGAGGACCTGGTCGGCGAGTTTGTGAGTAAAGTCCTGCCACAGCATGTCCAAATTTTGTGCTTGTACGTATAGTAGATCATGGCCGGTCCACTGGCTCTCGTAAATCTCGTTGAGCGAGTCCATCAGTGTCTTCGAGGCTGCTTGAACGGCTGACGATACGTACCGCATGTACAACACACAAGAACGTTTTAATAATTGCCCAACAGTTTGGCCTTTGTGCGCGGTTTGAGCGAACGGAATGTCACAAATTGTCGCCTCAATGGGACGATAGGATGTAATGCGATACACACACACACACATGCACATGTGCGTACGATCGTTTGAATGCAGAGTTTAAGAGTGCCTGAACGAAATCAGAGTATGAAAGTTAGTGGTCATATCGATGTGAAGTATGTCAGGCTAAATCGACAAGTACGTGATCAGCCGCTGAGTTTTTATTTCATTTATTTTTCGGTGTCGGTTCGAAGATTGTCTAAGATTTTTGATGACGTTGACGTTTGCATCGTTGGAACGCAACGACAGTTAATTTCTTTTTTAAAGGGCCATCACAAGGTAAATTTTTTTTAAATCGCTTTTTTAGCATTATTCGAAAGTGTAAGCGGTTATAAGCATACTGTTCGATTTATTCTCATAAATTAAACAGCCTTTCACAGAAAAAGTCGAAAAAATAGCCTACATTTGATAGTTTTTGTTCAAAACGGCGCCATTTTGTCAATTTTGATTTTTTTTAATATCCATAGCAAGATAGTGGCTTTTATACTGATTAATAATCTTTTTACAAATTTTGTTTCGGATAATATTTACGGCCACAAGCGTGTACACCGTGAGGACTCCTCTTTTTCGAACACATTTTCAACCGTTAAAAAAATGTAAAAAAAAATAAAAATAAACGTTTAAAAAATGTATTTTCTGTTCTTCGTGAGTGCTTTGATTTTACATAAAAAATCAGACTGATTAGCGTACTTTAACCACCGAAAAAAAACATCGCGAAAATCAGCTACTTTTCGACCCGTTACACTGTGATGGTCCCTTAATTACACAAATTTTATTTGCCCGATTTAGGCTGTGAAAATCACTCGAACGTTTTTACGTATTCTCATTAGAGACTTAGGACCTCAATTTGCAAAAAAGGCTTTGGATAATGATGAAAGTGAAGAAATAAAAAATTAAGAAAAAAAATCGTTGCCTTCCAACGATGCACACTTGAAGGTCGTGATTTTGGGAGGTTTCGTTCAGGGAGAAACGATGGTGTTGAAGTTTGCATCGGTGGAATGCAACGAAAATCCTTCTTTATTTGCTCATTTCTTTATTCTTATTACTATCTAAACTCTTCTTTTGCATTTTAGGTTATGGATCCCTAGTGGGAATCTTTGAAAATAATCCAGTAATATTTGTAACCTAAATCTGTAAAAAAAACCACGTTGAAGTTTGCATGGTTGGAACGCAACGATTTTTTAAATTTATTTCGTCTCTTTTATTATTTGAAACCCTTTTTTTGCAACTTGAGGTAAACCTGTAATAAAAATAGGTAAAAACGTTCGAATGATTTTCCTAGCCTAAATCGGCCAAAAAGAAATTTTATCGATGACGAACAATTCATTTTCATTGCGTTCCAACGATGCAAACTTCAAGATCATTCCAAAAAAAAGTTGGCCAATAGAAAAAATCAATAATTTCGTTGCGTTCCAACCGATGCAAGCTTCAATGCAATGAGAAATATGGATCTGTTTTCCTGGATACCGTTGATTTTATGGGATATAAATGCGATTCCGAATTTACAAAACGGAAGTTCGAAAAACGATGAATTTGCGGTTTGTTGCGCGTGTCGCTTGCAAACAAGTCGAAGCAACATTCAATCGAAGAGAGAAGCTACCACTACTCTCCTGGCCTACTTACGAGCGTCCCCGAGAGTGCATTCACCTGGCTTTGATGAAGCCGCGCGCGACAAGACACAGGCCTTAGCCCCGATATATATATATATCTGTATAGATTTTCAATGCAGTCGCGCAAATCTCGCAAATGTCATATAGCCGTGAAAAAAAACGTCCCGCTTAAAAAAGGCCATTCAGCTGCCGGCGTTCATTTTCGAACTTTTCCATCCCTCCAATTATCTTTGCGGGATGCAGATGATTTCTCTCCCGCAAAATAGATAGCGAGTCTTGTGCTCGTTGTCTTTCATACTCCTCACGGTGCTCTCGGCGATTGCGGCGCGCTTTGTGCTTTCCGTGAGTTTCGACGCAATCGCAAAGTTTGCATCGTTGGAATGCAATGAAAATTGTTTTTTTTTTTCAATAGAACTAATTTTTTGACATATGCTGCAAAAATCACTCAAACAATTTTGGAGCGTGCGACACGAGGTTTTTTTTTCTACGTCCGAATTTATTGCGATCCTGTAGTTACCGGCCACTTCATTAAATTGAATCTATTTAAATGGAATTGATTCTACATGTCCGACAACAAAATGTCTGGGATCATCATAGTGCTATATTTTCCAAAAAATAATTTTTTTTGTGCTTTATCCGATAGTGCAGACGTTTATGAACATGGACCTGGCATCGCCGATTATTCGTAAGTAGACGATTTATATGAAAATTCCGCACTCGAAACTTTAAACGCGTTTTTCTTAAAATGTCGTTTTTCAAAATGGTGTACACTCTCAAGGGAAAAGTTTTCAAGCTCAAATGTTGGCACAACATGCCTCACGCCATTCTTTATCTTGCTATGGAAGCTTTTTTTTTAAATCTTCATATTTTATTCAACGGAAAACTGTCAAAAAATAGGGTAAATTCGATACTTTTTTCAAACCGCCGCCATTTTGTCCATTTTGATTTTACAGAAACCTCCATAGCAAGGTAGCGGCTTTCGTACTGATTAATAATCTTTGTACAAATTTCGATTCAGATAACACCGTGAGGAGTCCTTTTTTCGAATACATTTTCAACCTTTAAAAAAATGTAAAAAAAATAAAAATTTAAAAATGTATTTCCTGTTCTTCATGAGTGCTTTGATTTGACTTAAAACAATCAGATTGATTAGCGTGTTTTAACCATTGAGAAAAAAATCGCGAACATCAGCTATTTTTCGACCCATTTTCGACACTGTGATGATCCAATCTGCAAAAGGCGAAATGGAAAAGGGCTTAGAATGGTCCCTGAATCTGAGGTAAAATGACAAAATGAATGTGGAACTTTCGAAAAAGTCGGCTATTTTTTTTCTTCTCTCGAGAAACGCTCGTTCCTTGAGAAAACCCGAAAGAGAACGGTGGCGGGGCAAGCGACCGCTCTGACCTACATTGGCGGAAGAAAATGATTCAGCATTGAGCCAACCGTGACGAATGGGAAGAAGTTGTGTTACAGAACAATAGCAGAATGTTTGATCAAGTTCACGTGGAATAATTGGGTTTCGTAAAAACAGGGATATTCTTCCGATTACAGAGATTATCGAACGGAAAAAGAAGGGGCTCAACAAGTCCAAGAAATTTGTGATTTAATTTATATTTAATTTAATTTATGATTTTTTTTCTTCAATGAAATTTAATTTGATTTAATTTGTAATTTAATTTAATTTATATGAATTTATGAACAAAAAGACAGAATATTGTTTTTCCGATTGCTATTAGCCCTTCATAATTCAACAACGTAAAAATAAAAAATAGTTGACCTATGGTAGGTTTTATCAAATAAATAAAAAAGTATTATTTAGTTTTTGAAGGATGTAATCACCGGTCTAGTTATAACTGGACCGGTGATTACATCGAATAGAATAAAGCAGTGAAGGGAGTGTTACAGACATTCTACATTGTGTCGTAACATTCATTTATGATGTATAGAATGCTTTGAAGCCGTTGCTTTGCTTGTTGTGGCACAAAGCCACGCCACATTTTTCACACACTGTTTGTCATCTTGATATTTTCCTTCGATTTTCGCAAACTTTACGCACACACGAATCTTGCAATCTCGAGAGAAGTGAACTTCGAACAAATTTTGATCCAAACAACGCCATCTAGTTTGCGTGAATTGCACTAAAAAAATCATAGAACGGTTGGTAGCCTTCGTGTGACATTGATTTAAAAAAGGATTAAATGCCAATATGGGATTTCGTGAGGACTTGGTTGTTTTGTTACAGAACTGTCACACGGTCATACGGAGGGTTAAATACGATGGTAAAATTTCTATCGTTGGAGTACTTGATATTGATATTTGTCTATTCCTCTTGTTTTATTATTTATTTATTTGTTATATTTATTTATTCCTCGATTTATTTTCAATATTTTAGGCTACGAACATCAGTTGAACATTTTTTCTTATAATGATATTTAATGGAATAGTTAATTGTAGTAATTGTAGTAGATATTGATCAATTATAATCGATTTTTCATAGATCGGTATAGTTATTTCATTAAAATATATAAAATAACATAGTTATTTAATGGAATAACTACTCCGATCTATGAAAAATCGATAAAAATTGATTAATATCTACTACAATTACTACAATTAACTATTTCCTCAATAAAAAATCATATTATAAAACATTTAAGGGAAAAAAAACAATAAAGAATTTTCGTTGCATTCCAGCGATGCAGACTTCAACGTCATAATTAAATCACCACATAGCGTATCAATGTGACTGCTTTATTTTCACTCATATGGATTTGTTCGGATCATGTTGAAGTTTGCATCGTTTGAATGCGACGAAGGTTAATTTTTCCTCTATTGCGCACATTTTTTTTCACCGCTTCACGTTACAAACGTCACCCAAACGGTTTTTTTTTATCTTCACTAGAGCATCACGACCTTAATGCATAAAAAATTAAAGGTCACGATAAAAACGAAGAAACGAAAAAAGTAGAAAACAACTTTCGTTGCATTTCAACGATGCGAACGTCAACGCCATTTGTTTGGGTTGTCCGAATCCCTGATAAATCGCGATTGGCTCCGATCTGACGCGGAGTGCACCACCGTACGAATGATACGTGTACAGGTAAGATTGTTTCACAATGTCTGGATTGTCTGTAAATGTGTAAGCCATGTACAGACCGGCGGTGGCTCTCTGTTTGACCCGTGAAGAACGCAGTACACCGCACTTCGTACCGCAGAAATTATGAAGGCATTGCGAACATACGGGCATGTAAGTATATATATACGAACGTAACGCATATCGAAGGGGAAAGCGGCTCGTGGTTTAGAGCGAGAAAAGGTGGTCGACCTCAGGTTCCCTGTTTCATACTTTTCTTTTTCTCCCTCGTTTTCTAATAACGCAAAACTATCAGCGATTCGAACAAATATCCGGGAAAAAGTCCATCGCCTGTCTTTGAGACATTCACATCGAACTCGGAAAATAAACGAGGTATCTGTTCGGAAAGGTAGACTGCCTCAAGGGGGCGAGAAAAAAATTTGCTGTTTCATTATTTTTTTTCAAAAGGAAAAATTTCTTCATCATTTTTGATGACTTAGAGTATGTTTTATTACGACTTTTGGGTGTTACATGGTATTTTTTTAATTTATCAATCGTTAAAAATAGCTGTTAAAAATTCTAAATTGCTTTTTCCAAACTGACGTGACGTATAGCTAAAAAACTAATCCACCGATTCTGACGAAATTCAGTATACATCTTTCTAACCTTATTGTCTAAAATGTGACACTAAATGTTTTTGAAAATAAAAATAAATTTTTATTGCAAAGTGTCGGCATTTGTTTTCTCGGAAAATTCAATATTTTTTTATGAAAGCGTACTATTTTATCGATTTTCAACATTTAGTTTGAATTCAAGTTTAGAGGACCGTGCCATATCTCCGCCATTTTTAAAGATTAATTTTCAAAAAATACCTTGTAACAGCCAAAAGTGAACTGTGTCTCAAAATGACCTGACATTTTGATTCATTAATAAAACGTCTTGTTTGAAAAATACGAATATTTTGATTTTAATAAAATTCACAAACATGGAGGTTATGTGCGGAACACAATATCCGATAAATGGCCGTCTCGTTCCTGTTTGCGAACGTACACTCTTTTGCCTAAATTCTCAATAACATTTTGGCGTAATTGCGGACTAATTTCATGAATGGTGGGTCCAATTGCTTGCTTGAGCTCCGGAATGGTCTGTGGATCATTGGCATACACTTTTCCTTTTAAAAAACCCTAAAGAAAGAAGTCCAATGGCGTCAAATCGCACGATCTTGGTGGCCAATTCACATCGCCACGGCGCGAGATGACACGACCATGAAACTTCGTCTGCAATAACTATGCGGTAACAATGCAGCAAATAACAATTTCCATGCGTTGCTCGATCGTGTAATTCTCCATGACTAAACCTCAATAGGTCCTAATGCCAATTGTCAAAGATCAGTACTCTATGTTCCCCACAATAAAAATGGCGCGTAATTTGAAATGTCAGGTCATTTTGAGACACCCTTTCGTAATAAAAAATACCCTGAGCCCAAAAAATTGTGAAAAATCTTAGCTTTTAAAAAAATCATGGAAATCAGCAATTTTTCCTCACCTAAAGGTATCTCCCCCCTCAATATCCTGCGACTTTGATTGGTGAAGCTCGATGATCCTCGGCTAATAACGTTTCGATGAAACTTTCCGATGCAGATACGAAACGTTGCAAGCGCTGCATTCGTAACGATGATATTGAAGTTTGCATCGTTGAAACGCAATGAAAGTCTCTTGGCTTAATTTGTATTTGCTAATTTGGGCCTCAAAAACCACTCAAACGTTTTTTTTTTTTCGAAATTCTCATCAGAGATGAGGAAATGAAAGAATAAAAATGAATTTTCGTTGCGTTCCATCGACGCAAACTTCAACATCGTTCGTAACGAATCTTCGGTGCGAGAGTGGCACGTGACAATTCGACGATGACAGGGTGTGAGAGCCTGTCGTGTGTATGCATAATCTCATGACGTTTAGCGGTGGGAAAAAGAGAGAACGGGGTCACGGTGATGCAAGGTTGTGCCCACCTTTTTATCCCGCGAGTGATTGCTACCGGTCCGCCCGTGCGTTTGTGTTTGTCGACGACACCGACTCGTGTTTCACGCGGACGCGTTAATTCAAGTCTCGCTCTATAAATACAGCATCTAGATGTGTTACATAGTTTTGTCGCGGTGAGATCGCAGCTTCGTCCTGCCGCGACATTTCTTTTCTCCTATTTATCGTATTCGTTAAAGAGACGCGAGCTCGATGGAAACTTCGGTACCGAATTTTCCAGAGTCAGGGATCAATTTGCCTTTGCAACGATAACGGGAGCAGGCCATCAGATACAAGTTTGCATCGTTTGAATGCAACGAAAATGGTTCTTTTTTTATGGCTCAAATTTCTTTTGGCGTATCTTAGCAACGAAAATCCCTGAATCATTTTTCAAATTGCTTGTTTAGCAATGTATGATATGAATCTGGCAAAAAAAAGATTTTGTAGAATTATCGAAATGAGGAAATAAATTTATATGTAAAAAAATATTTTCAAAAAACAAGCTTTTATTTAATGTACTGAGAAGTAGAATTTTTTTCACCGAGTCACCTATATGTGACTATAAATAACAGCTTGGGGCACTCAACTTTTTTAATGTTTAATAAATTTGATCAATTCAGTTTCATTAACCGTATTTAATTTGGCACAATAGTAATTAAAGAGAGAAAATTATTATCACACGTTTATACTCACTTTCAGGATTTTAATTTAAGAAATCTAAGGTTGTTTTGCAGTAAATTAAATACAGTTTATACGTAACGTATTTATGTTAATTAAAGATTATATGTCTCAATTATGAGCGCTCCAAGCTTTTATTTATAGTCAAATTTCGGAGCTGTAAGTAGTCGGGAAGTGGGTGAAATATCGATTTTCCTTTGTGCATCCCACAGAAAGTCAAGTTAAATAAAAGCTTGTAAAAATAGGGTAAAGTAACCTTGTTTTGGCACCGCACCAATTATTGACACTTCCCTCCTACCTACAGAGTGGTCCTTAAAGTGCCAATAATTGGGCACCTTACCCTAAAAGAAGAATTTTCGTTGTGCTCCAACGATGCAAACTTCAAGATAATGGCAGAATGATCAGGATCGATCAGTCATAGGATTCACGTTGGAGGTTGCATTATTGGGATGCAACGAAAATTCCTCTGCATTCTTTTATTTCCTCATTTTTATAACTATTCAAAATCTTCCCATTCGGATTTGCTTTATCGATACCCAATGAGAATTTTTTCTAACCTTTGAGTGATTTTCGTAGCCTGAATCTGCCAACGAGGAATTTCGATGACGTTGAAGTTTGCATCGTTGGAATGCAACGAATATTTGTTCTTTTTAATTCCTCAAATTTTTTTCGGCTGATTTAAGCTCTAAAAATGATTCAAACGTTTTTACACATTCTTACTAGAGATTTACGGTCTCAATTTGCAGAAAGCAGACTTTCGATAATGATAAAAACAAAGAATGAAAAATTGATGATACAAATCGTTGCATTCCAAAGATGCAAGCGTCAACGTCATGAATTTCAACAATTCGAGAGACTTTCATTGCATTCCAAAAGTGCACACTTCAGCATCACGGGGGTTGGGTTACGTACAATTCTTATCGTGGTTTATTTTTTGCACAACGTCTCTAATGACTCTCCGATCTGCGTATCGAAGAAAAAGGTCATGTCGTTTTTCGACACTTGGTTGAAAAACGACATTTGGATTGAATGCCTTGATTGGTTGATCACGATCACGAAGTTTGTTCTATAATAGTGCAGAAGAAACCACAATTTTACCATTGAGTCCAGAAACACGACCATGTCCCTCCAATTGTCGCGTTCTCAATTTGTCTTGGTCAAAGTTTAAAAATCGACAATTCCTGAGGCTCCGAATCGCTCTATACAGGGTGTTAGGAAGGTCGGTGCAAAGCCTTAAGCGGGTGACAGGTCACCTCGTGAGGAACGTATCTAACCTGGGTCACCTTAGTCCAAAGTCTAAGGATTTCGACTTATCACGGTAAGTATGATTTTTGGAAAATTCCCCAAAGTTAGGTACAAACTCGTTTACCACTTATGTTAATGCTATTTTTTAAAAATAGCATTAACGTAAGAGGTATTTTTATTTTTTTTGGCAAGTCTTTAATTATTCAACACGTCCCATTTAGTTAGTTGTGTGGATGCAGATAATTGTATTGGTGTTTGTCGATTGAATACACATTAAACTAAGACGCAAATGAGTTTTTAGTTACCAATTATTGTCTGTTTGAACATTATGAAAAAAAATTAGTACCTAATTTTGGGAAATTTTCCAAAAATCATATTTACCATGATAACTCGAAATCCTTAGACTTTGGACTAAGGTAGCCTTAGTTAGATATGTTCCTAACGAGGTGACCACCCTCTCAAGGCTTCGCATCGACCTACCTAACACCCTGTATATTTCTTCTAAGTTTGACTCCGTGTTCATCGCTTTTAACCGTTCCAACATATCGTAGATACATTTTTATCTCAAGCAGTTTATCGCAAACGGATGGAAATCGTTAAAAATTAAAAAGAAAAATCAGAAAAACGATGAAAACTTACCTCGAACACACCTGATGTAGTTGTTGAATTCCTTCTGAAGTCTATTCGCGGAATTCTGTTGTCTGGTAAAGTTTTGCAAGTGCTCGTCGAATATGTCGTCGGCAGTCCGATCGACTTTGCCCAAATTCTGAAGGAACTGGAAATCAAAAGAAAAAAAGATTGAATTCAAGTGAGCGAAAGTTTTTGTCAGCGGGTTCGAACGATCGGACTTTCGAGCGGAAAATTGATTTGGGAAAGTTGAATCGTTTGGAAATCGTTGGATACTTCGTTGATTATGGATGATCAGGGGGAGAGAGAGAGAAAAAAGACAGAGCGAGGAAAAGAAAGAGAGACGGATAAAAAAATTGGTCAAGAGGACCGTGAATGGTCGGGATCGTTGGAGAGTGTGGGCGGCGGCACGAGAGTCAAAATTTCCGAGTGCGTGGGCAACAAGCGGATAGGTGGATACCGCCTGGCATATACTTCGCTCCACAACGAGTCGTCGTCATTTTTCGTATCACCTTATAAGCACAGCTACGTTCCTCTCGCGCGTATTATCGTATCGCACTGTGCGAAAGGAAACAGAACCAAATTACGAGGGAACGAGAATGGAATTGAATTTGACCTCGGTCATAATGCTTGACTCCGCTCGCAACCTTTCGTATTAATTTTTATGCATGGGACAAACGAGAATTTTGTTCGCTCAATGTATCAACTGGTTCCGCCACGAGTTTGAGAGCTCTAATTAGGCCAGCCCCAGCAGTCAGATTAAGGCCTCATATACCTTTGAAAATGAAAAATGTATCGTTTTTTTTATTGTCCGAAATAATCTATGATCAGCGAAAAAATTATATGGTTGATATTTATAAACATCCCAAGAATGATATCGTCCGAAGAAAAATTGTTTAAAAATTTAAGGGGGTATCCCTCTCTGGAAGCTTCAAAAAATCGTTTTTTTGCATATTGTTATAGTGTCAACTTTCATGAATATTTTAGAACCAACTGGACCCCGAAATTCTAAAAATTGACGAAGTTACACCTATTTTAGTGGAACAGTGTGCGGCGGTTTAAGGATTCCATAGGTTAGGTGTGCAACACGATCTCGATTATGAGGAAGGATACTTATGTGGTGCCGGAATCGCTGACTAGCGATAAGACGACAATATTTCACAAGATCGTGTAAAATGTGTACCAAAACTTTGAACGCGATTATCTCGAAACTACATATATTGACACGGCGGGGTTGATATCTTGAGTAACTTTCACACTATTGACTTGAATTTGCACAGTTAGCGTTCAAACAGTAGTCAATTTCGATTCACAATCGCATTTTTCAATTGGATGAAGCATTTGTTAATAACAATGACTTCAGCATGCTGTTTTAAAGAGAAAAATGAGGTTTTCATGGAGAAGCTGTCATTTTTCGTATTTTTCGAAATTTCGAAAAGTGGATCGTGAACCCGTAGCCAGTTGGATATATTTGAGACATTTTTTGCTTTCGTTTCAGATTACATTTGAGCCTGGTAGAGATTCCGCCGTTTCGAGCCTCGCCGCTGGAGGACTGCAACGCCAACTGCAGCACCACGAACACTTTGAAGGATTTTATTCCGAAAAAATTACATTGTAACCACAAACTTGTGTACGACATGCTGGGAAAAATTATTCTTATTCCGATCAGTGTGTTACTAGAAAAAAATGCATCATTCTGACCCTTCAAATTGGGCTTCCAGAGAGGGATACCCCGTTAAACGCGTTTTTATTGAAATGCGTTCAAAATCGGGCGGACTCGTAGCTCCTACAATTTTCAACCGATTGACTTCAAATTTCAACTGTAGCATCGTAAATAGATTTATTAGCGAACTACACACGATTTTTACGATCGCCTAAATTTTACGGTTTTTATAAACACATTAAGGCCGTTTTTTCAGTCGAAAGTGCAACGTTTTTTGCAAAATGGTGCCAAATTTGAAAAAATCGAAAGTTTGTAATAATTGTGTGTACTTCGCTAGCAAAATTCATGTAGATTACGAAAAATGTTATTTTTTGGTCTAGGTTATGTGCGTCTCCAACGAGTCCGCCCGTGGACGGTCTCAAAAAGAGGCGTTTTTTACCGGCCACTGAACTGCTATTTTGTATTTTCTTTTCGAAAATAAAAAATTGATTGAAGTACCTGCAGATATTTAAAATAAAGCCTCTCAACCTCATTTTGATTGCTTTAGTGGTATTTTTTAAAAATCCCATGAAAGCCTTGTTTTCCGACCATCTAAAGGTATACAAGTAGCTTGAATCGAATGGGGAACTAAAATTTCACGGAGCAACTGCGTTTGTGTAAATGAAGGAATTCCTTTTTATAAGAAGTTACAAATCAGAACCATAGGTAGAATCAGCGTTGAAGTTTGTCACCATTGGATTGCAAAGAAAATGCTTTATTTTTGCGTTTGTACATTTTTATTACTATCTGAAATATTTTTCTGCAGATTTGGGTTGTAAATCTCTAATAAGAAAATCAAAAATACGTTTGAACGATTTTCTTAGCCTAAATTGAGGAGAAAAAAAATATAAGCATTCGAAAAAACGTCTTAGCGACATTCGTAGTATAAATTAACGAGAAAAACAAAATAAGTATCTCAAAAAAAAGTTTCAGCAATTTTCACACCCTAAATTGCGGGGAAACAAATGTTTAGGCAATTATATTCATTTTCATTGCGATCCAATGATGCAAACTTTACATCATATAAAATTCAATCAAATTTCTGTTACGCGAGAATTTCCCACGAATCATTTGTAATGCAGAAAGTGAATCGCAATTCCGAAACAATCAGACGATAAATAAATTGAGATGAGTTCGAACGGACAAAAAAAATCACGGCAAAGATTTTGTCAATACACGGCCTTCCAATATATTGCATTCGAAAAATTTTCGGTTTATTTATTTTTCACGAAAAATCACTATTTCAGCAAAATCATCGAAAGAGATTCGATGTTCTTGCCGAATCGGACAAATGTTCGTTATATTGTCGAAATCTCAACATATTTTATCTACGATTCGTAATCATCGCCAAGAGCAATTGTTGCAAACGCCTCGAAACACCTGCGCGAATTGAACGATAAGACTGATAAAAAAATTCACAGTAATAGCAAATGTGGGGTTTCGAAGAAGAGAAAAATTAAGTAGCCAGGCTTTGTGAGCAATGTATTCGATATATTCGCCGCGAGAGTTTTTGTTGGCCTTTCTCCTTCTGCAGGCGTAATCGACGAAAGGAAATCGACGAGTGGACGCGGGGGCCGAGGGCGATCCGCGTAATATTCGTCGTCGGGACGGGTCGTTGCACCAGGAAAATTACTGCATCGGGAAAAATGCCAGAAATTTAACGCGTTTCTCGTCGATTCGTTGTCGTTGCTATACGCTATCGTTTGCGAATTGTGCCGCAAGCTAACAAACCGGAAATGGGCACGTCTGAACTACTTAACTTTGTATTATTTTCGAATTTTTACATTCGGTCGCTGGCAAAAGCAAAAAAAAATTTCCCTTCCAAAGTCTAGGGACAAAATAAAATATCCAACAAAAAATCTTTATCATTTATTTAGTATTTGTTTTTGTTATTTATTTATTTGCAATCATAAATTAAGTTTATCAAAAAAGGCTGGACCGATCCGGACGTTTGTGAATTACGGAAGTGTCGTTTTTGATGAACCATTATGTAATTCACTGACCAAGATTCTCTGCCCCCGCTGCTAAATGGGTGAAAAGCGACACATTTAGCGAGAAGTAGCACTAATATGAAAGGTGCAGCCCACGTTGGGGCATTTTTTAAAGCCCGAAAGACTCCAATGTTTCTCGTCTTATGACGAATCAAATTGGCTATGCTTTTAAAACATCTGTATTTTTATGATTTTAAAGTTTGCATCGTTGGAACGCAACGAAATTTCCGTAGCCCAATTTTCGTTTGGCGAATTCGGGCTTCCAAAACCAGTTAAACGTTTTTAAGGACCCTAATTAGAGATCTTTAGCCTAAATATGTAAGAAAAGATTTTGGATGATAATGTAAATACGTAAAAAATAAAAAAGAATTTTCGTTGCATTCCAACGATGCAAACTTCTACTATTCTTTCGAACTAACTTGAACGCAGTGCAAAACGAGGCCAAAATTTAAAAAAAAATTATTTCGAATGAAGCTCGTATATGAACCGGGAGTGCCGGCTGTGCCATTATTTCTAGTTTGTACTTTTAATTTCTTCGTGTCAATGTGACTCTAAATGATTACGAACAGAATAATTATTAGTCGTGAAATAATAACGATAGATCCTTATATGTATATTATGTTTACATGATAATATTATGATGTTATGTAAATAACCCCTATTGTTATGATTATGCATGTAAACTAATAAACGATTGAGGTTATTGATATTATATTTTAATCTACAAACATAGTACCCATTTTAATATGGCTCATTTTTATGGCGTTGAAGTTTGCATCGTTGGTATGCAACGCAAGTTCTTTTCAATATTTGAATTTATTTACTTTTATTATCGTACAAAATCTTATTTGTAGATCTATATTGTAGATCGCTACATGATGACCTTGAAAAATGGTTCAGGAATTTTTGTCGTCAAAATCTGCCAAAATAAATTAATGAAATTTGAAATATGAATTTCCATTGCATTCCAGCGATGCAAACATCAACGTCATTCATTTTTTTATTGGGATGGAAAAATAAAGCAATATTCAAACAATAATAAAACGTTATTTGTCAACATTGTATTATTTTTTATATTTTTGCTGTATTTATCTATACCAACGAAAGAATGGCCTTGACTTTCAATGTCTCCAGTAAGTGGGGAATATTTTTTTCCCCGAAGCAACTGGTGACCAGTCGCCATTGAGAATATTAAATTTTTAGGTCGCGTCTTATCTCGGTACTCGATTTCTGTCTACGGTGGCTGTAACGACGAGGCGCAACAAGTTGCACGAAAAAAATGACAGTAGCCTTTTTTTAAACACTGAAATACTCTCGCGTAGCTGGAATCCGAAGAGCGTTCTTTTTCCTTGTTTTTTGTTTTCTGCAGCGTGTTCCGTCCGAAAATAGATGTCGCCAAGAGGAGACTAGGAACGAAAGCACGTTGGAGAGAGAAATTGTACGTGAGTAAAATTCGTTGCCGGGCTTTACGGTAACGATCGCTAGGGCGAAAAGAAATCGTCGCGGGTGGAAATTACCGTGAAAAATTTCTCACGTTCTTAGGGAAAGTCAAACGACCAACTTCGTGACTCGCAGTCGAAATTATTGGAGCGATATTTCGTTTTTTACAAACGCCGGAAAATATTTACCCACGATGTGAAATTACACCTACGTCAACGTTGATGAATGACGTTATTGATGAAAACTCTATGGAAAATTGTACTCAATGGATTCGTTCACGAATCGTGCCTACCAATGACGCACCATTCCGATCCAATGTTCACCCAAAGAGTCACGACTTTACTTTCCATCGTGTTCATGGCATTGCTATCGAACGATAACAGCCAGATTAATCATAATCTGCCAGATGGCTAAACAAAAGGGGGACGATGTTGAAATTTGCATCGTTGGAGTTCGATGATAATTAAGTTTGTTCAAGCCGTCCAATTTGTTTCGGCCGATTGAGGCACGTTCGATGATATTAAAGATTGCAACGTTGGAACGCAACGAAAGTTTTGCAGCCCAACTTTTTTGGCTCGTTTAGCCCTCAAAACCACTCTAACGTTTGTCAGGATCCTAATTCGAGATATTCAGCCAAAATATGTAAGAAGAAGTTTTGGATGGTAATAAAAATGAAGATGCAAAAAATGGAAAACAACTTTCATTGGATTCCAACGATGCCAACTTCAACATCGTGCACGTTCGGACGTTTTTTTGGACCCCACATCAGATGAGGGGTCCAAAGGGGCTTTCATCATCGGAATGCAGCAGAAGTCAACTTTCTTTAAAGAGTTAGGCTACTGTGAAAATGACGAACACGCGTTCGTCGCTTCAGGCAACTAAAATTAAAGAGGAAGGTCTAACATATGGTGCAGGAATCGCAGCTTGAAGGTAAACTTATGATTACACCTATAGACCTGCTAGTCAATCTTCAAAATCGTTTTTCTTGAAACTTTGTTTTTCAGAACGGTGTACACGATTTCTCAACATCTAATGAACGGATTGTCTTGAAATTTGGCACATTTAGCCAGTTTGATAGTAGTGTAGTCTTGGCCGACGTTTTTTTTGTAAAGATTTTTTTTTCATTAGTTATAAAAACTTTTGGATAGTAATAAAAATGAGGAAGCAAAAAATGGAAAAGAACTTTCATTGCATTCCAGCGTAGCGTGTAAGAAGTTTTATTTGCATCGCCTTTTCAGCTTTTTACAAAGCTAGTCACACCGTAAAACATTGTTCTCTTACAATGTAACATATCTTTTCTCTTATTATTTTTCATTTTCGTCACACTCTGCATTGTCGTTTTCCATTACCACCGTGTCTCTTTTCTTACACCCTATTTCAATTTCCTTAAAAAAATTACACACATTTGTGTGTAATTCCCTCTATATATGTTTTCGCTTCCTTAGAAATTACCCCGTTTCCTTTTTCACACGTAATGAGGTGCTCCATTGTTTCTTTCTCGTTTACTTATCCTGAAAGTCTTATCCTCGCCCATGTTCCCTTATCCTTTTCTTTAATATCTTTTGCTGCCCAATACTGCCACGTGCTTCGTCGTATTCTATTATCGCATTGTATAAACTATTATACGTCGATTTTTGAATCTGTTCTTTTTCTCTTTCTATGGTCTTTCTTTTCAAGTTTTTCAACCCCTTGTCTATAAAATTCTCTATTATTCTTTGTTTCTATTTCCCTTCTTTTATCATATGTATTATTTCCACGATTTCTAATTGCCCTTGATACTTTCATAAAGTTTTTTTCCCATTTCGAAGGCTTCCTGTTCGAGATTCCTCTTATTTCCTCGCTCAAACAAACATTCGGCCATCTTTCACTTTCCATTCTTATCACCAAATTTATATAACGCAGCGCTCTTTCCCTAACTTTGTACTCGAATGTTGGTAGTCCTAACTCTGTTCTCCACACGTATCTGGGAGTTCTTCTGTCGATTCCTAACGCCATTTCGCAATATCTATTTTGTTCTTTTTTTTCATTACTTATTAACCATAATGTCAATACCCCTCGAAAAATCGGAAAAGAAAATTTAAACATTTTTTTTAAAGTCAAGTCTTAACTAATATTGTCTATTTCAAGAAGAAAAATAACTGGTTTTTTTAGATCAACCAGGTGGCCGAAATCAAGTACACCGTTGAGCCTCCTACGTTCAAAGGTCCTTCAAGAGATTGTAACCTCTTTAATAATAAATATTTTTTTAATGAAATTTGGTACACAAGTTTGTTAATGCATATACCAAAAAATTACCAAACGTTTTCTCAATCACCTTACTTGATCCTTCAAATTTTTTTTTTTTACTAACTTTGTTTTTCGGGTCCTCACAGTACCACTTGATTGCTCTACTTTATTTCGCCAATTTAGGGTATGAAAATCACTCAAACAGTTTCTCGTATCCTCATTGAAGATCTCATATCTTAATTTACTAAAAAAGCTTTTGAATTATGATTAAATTAAATAGATAATAAAATAATGATATTGACGCTGTTGTCCGATGATGCAAACTGCAAAGTAACCTAAATCTACGAGAAAATATTTAGGACAGTAACTGAAATGAATAAACAAAGATTCAAAAACAAATTTTCGTTGCATTCCAACGCTGCAAACTCCAACACCACCTCCGTTAAAATATTAAACCCCACCACGTAAATATACAGCATCCATTTCACATGCACTCGTGAGTACAGTAGAATGCGTCAAGATAGCTGTGGAGAACGCATACCGTTGCCAAAGCACGCGGAGTCTTACATCGCGGACGCGACATTATACAGACGCAATCTACGGTTATTATCAAAGTAGCTGCGATGTTGATTTTTTTTAATAGCTCTTCGTCCCGGACTTACGCGAGAAATTTCGCTAACGGTGGATTTACAAGCTGTACGTTATGAACGAACGAGGAAGAGGCTTGTTCGGCTTTTTTTCCAAGCCAAAAAGATTACATAGCCGCAACGTCGCGCCAACCGTTTGGACAATTCCTTGATCGAATCGATTTAGAAAATAATGTGAATAGAAATACAAACGCGTATTGATAATGATTTTAACTCGAACCGAGACTTCATTTTTCTTAGTTTTTACCAGAAATGTATAAAAATGTATGATTTTTTCAAATCAATTCAAACCACCACCATGCCAAGCCGAAAACTAATGGGACGTTCAAGCAGATTTAAAAAAGTCATGACCTTTTCGAAAATTTATAATTGGCTCCTCAAAATATATACGAAAAGAGGACAACATTCACGATTTATTTTAATTCAAAATACCGGCACACGTTTTTCGAAACCATCTTCCTCGCTGAAGCCATCCGAAGTGGAACTCTTCCATTTTTTTAGATTGAACGCGAACCAAAACGGCAGAGGGTTCTCTCAATGTAGATATTAAAACACTAGGAAAGTACCAGGCTTTCTTACGAAATATTAGAAAATCCTTTTGCAATTCACTTATTCACAGAAAAATTAATACGAAAATATGCATTGTGCAGAATTTGTTCAATTGTTAATATTTTTAAAATCCTTGGTACTTCATGACGCTGAGGTTTGCATCATTGGAATGCAACGATTTTTATCTTCAATTTTCCATTTCTTTATGTTCATGATTATCGGAAGTCTTCTTTCTAAAAATTAAGGTCGTCAATCTCTAACAAGAATATGTAAAAACGTTTGAACGATTTTTACAGCCTGAATCGACCCAAAAAAGTTTGAGCAATTAGAAAGAATGTTATAAAAAATGTTCGTTGCACTCCAACGATGCGAACTTCAACTCTATCGATTCTTCTCTACTACATCACATCGTTTTGGGATTTCAGCTCAAATTCGTTCTGAAAAAATAAGAAAAATCGAAGAAGATCCTTATGGACAGACCGCTGGTCGCATGTTTGTATTGAAACAAATCTTGAACAATATTCGCGTACTCCCTTCTGTTCCTCAAAACCACTAGCAAATTTTCAAAAAAATTCAGCTCTTTTTTTCCAAATCATCTTCAAACTTCCCGTGTCAGGCTCGCACGGTGGAGCACAAGGGATGGTATTGAAGTTAGCATCGTTGGAATGCCTCGAAATCGTATTTTGTTCGTATTGCCGTCTTTTTTTAGTACATTTAAGGGGCTATACCAGTGTGAACGCTGAAAATTTTGGTGATTTTCGGGAATTTTTTGGAAGAAAAGTACTCAATTAAATGTTTCGGAAAATTAAGAATATATTTGGCTATATTTGACCTATATTACATAATTTTTTCCATAGAAAAATATTGAGATCCAAGCGATTTATGCGCCGCCTTCGAAGGCGCAAAAAAAAGTTCCTCCATTGCTGACATGATTCCGGCCGATTGAGTAGCTGAAACCGAAAAAGAAAAAAATGTCGATAAACTGGAACCCTATTTCCTGTACAATGACGTGGGATTTTCGAAAAATATCAAAATCTAACAAAATGGCGTAGTTATGAAAAAAAGTCTGTTTTCTTGCCTATAAAATGGTCATTTTTTTCAATGCCAAATCGTCAATTTTCATCCAATCGAAAATATCCTACGTCATTGTAGAGTAAATATATTCAAGAGTACTCAGTTCAAATTTCAAGTCAATCGGATAATTGCTCTTTGAGTTACAATGTCAGCGAATTTGAAAAATCTCATTTCGAGAAAAACGCGTTTAAAGATTTAACTATCGATTTTTGCAAGATAAAATGATATTGATATAAATGATAATAATATTCTCGAAAGTATAAACTGTCGAAAAAGCCAAAAACTCGATGTTTTGAAAGTGTCACACTGGTATAGCCCCTTAAGCTACGAAATTTACCGAAACATTTTTGAGAATGCTTATGAAAACTGTGTAACCAAAAACTGCAAAGAAAAAATAGAATTTGGATTATAATGAACCTAGAGAAATTAAAAAAGAGGAATTTCCATCAAAGGAAGAACCATCAACCCCTCTAACGATCGATATTTCCAAAGCGAGAAAATCGTTCAAAGCCATAGCTCGGCATAATTGTAGGCGTGAGAAACCGAACGTCTTATCGCGATCGATTTCACGAACACTTCTGGCTCGAACAACCTATTGATACTTTGTACCGAACGCATCAATAGTGGGCATTGAAATCGCGTGCGGAAACGCACACGCGCGCACTTTACTTATGGGCGTATAGGTGTGCAAATGTGCGCGGTGCAGCGCTCCTTATCTATAATTAGAAACGGGTATGCCGGGATCGTCTATTTCAGAAACGATAACTAGTCCCTCGGTGTTAAGAGAGGTTACGCACCTCGGGCCGAGAACGTCCTATGGAGATAGAGAATGCACAGAGAGTAAACCTTTTGCACTCTCCCCGTGATCCTCTCGGGTACTCCGAGTATACGTGTTGGAAGAAGTTTTGCAAAGCCTTCCGAGTACCGTCTGGAAATAGCAGTGGAAAAATAACGCACGTTCGATGGATTCGCATATGAGGGCACATATGTCCGGATTTGGGGTGCATGGGCGTTTGTGATAAAAAACCGATAAATATTACGGTGTTGAAGTTTGCATCGTTGGAATGCAACGAAAATTCTTCTTTATTTTTTTATTTCTTTATTTTTATTACTATCCAGACCCTTTTTTTCCAAGATTAGGTTATGAAACCCTAATAAGGATCTTCAAAAATGTTTTACTGATCTTTGTAGCCTAAATAGGCCCGAAAAAAAATTGGGTTGCATCCCAACGGTGCAAACTTCACTACCATTATATATTATTGTTCTCCAAATACCATGCAGCCAAGTAAATGTGTATATGTGTACTAAAGTGCAATGAGTGTTTGCAAAACTAATTCATAAATATATATGTATATGGGGGAAGTATATTAATGAACCCGTTGTATTAATGATGATGAAATTGATGAGACTGAAGTTGTCATCGTTGGAATGCAACGAAAATGATTAATTTTTAAATGCTCAAATTTATTTTGCGTACCTTGGCGACGAAAATGCTCGGTGACACGCTTCGATTTTGTTGAAATTTGGATATGTTATAAAGCACCGAAAAGTAATCGATACGTATTTTTTTTTATCGGCGGAAAAACGGTTTTAAGGGGTGAAACCATCCCTCAATGTAGGGGTCGTTCACCCCTAAATTTTTTTTGCAATTTCACTATAGCGGATTTTTCATTGCTTCGGATTAGAAGAATTTTCGTTTTTGTTGCATTAAAATCGGTGGACTCCTTGTGTGTGAAACTGCTATATTACCCCTAGAGATGCCTTTTTTCGAGGGGTGGTTTCACCCCTTAAAACCGTTTTTCCGCCGATAAAAAAAATACGAATATCTTACTTTTCGGTGCTTTATAACATATCCAAATTTCAACAAAATCGAAGGATGTCACCTGAGGGATGTTCCTTGTTAGAAATGCATGATCCAAATCTGTAGAAAAAGATTTAGTAGAATGATGATAATAAGGAAATAAAAATATAAAGAATTTCCGTTGCGTTCCTACTATGCAAACTTCAACTGCGTGAAAGTTTAGCATAACGCATAGTTATTGGCTTCCCAGGTAGGAAATGAAAAGGCTGACGATGGAAACAAGCTTGTGCGAGCCTTGTTTCACCGAGCCTGAGTGAGACAGACCTGGCCCAGGTTTCATTGCATCGTTTGGAGCAGCCTGGAACCAAGACTGGCTGCTTAGCCTAAACTCAGGGTTATTTCAAGCTTTATTCAGCCGGTGAATTTTGAGGCTGAAAAATCAAGGCTGGATGCAGGCTTGTTTCAGGTTGTGATAAAATAAAATAAGTTTAAAATAATATTTTTTCTGTACTTTTATGGAAAAAAATTTAGCAATAACTTTGTCGGGTGCGAAGGCACGAAAAACGAAAGCGAAGGAGGCAGCTGAGAACATTTAAACATATGCTCTTATCGATATTTATGAGGTACACGAATAAGTATATACGAAAATAAAAGTACGCAATAAAATAAAGTATTGTTTTTAAAAATATATTTTATATATATTTTGTAACAAATAATATAACAAATAATAAATATATATAATAAATCAAATGAATTCTTTACAAATTTATTAAATTTACCCCAATGTAGAATATAGAAAACTAAAAACAGGCCTCATTAACCTCGGGAAGAGTTTGGGAAAAGCCTGGTCATAAATGCTCGTGAAGGCTTCATTAAGGCTCGTTTTGAGCCTTGTTGTTTCGTCGTTTCAGGCTTAGTACAGGCTTTTCTACCAGCCTTTGGTCAAGCCTGTGTGCAAGAGCCTGAAACCGCGTTATCATTCAGAGGTTCAGCTAGGCCTGAAATCAGGCTGGTGCTCAGCCTGAATTAAAAAATGTGAGCCTTGTTTCAGAGCTTGGCGAGCCCTTTTTTCATCGTCAATTCCTACCTGGGTTTTAAACTTAATTCCCGCTTTTTTGTGGTAACCAACTTCCCGTTTCTTTATAATTACTCAAAGATTATGTAGACGTTTGCTAATCGCCACTTCGGTAACGTTGAACATGTTAGACAATTCTTTACGAGTCTCATTGATCTCGATCTTCATCGAATAAGGCCTCAGATTCTTCATTTTCAACTTTTTCGGCTGTCCTGGACGTTCTTTGTCTTTAAGGTCAAATTCGCGATTTTTGAATCGTCTAAACCAATATCTGCATGCTGTCTCAAATAGAGCATGTTCACCATAAGCTTCTTGAAGCAGACGATCACTTTCAGCAGCACTTTTTTTTAAATTAAAGCAAAAAGCAAGGCTTCCCGCATATTCGTTGTTTCAATGCATTTTCGATACTGTAAAAAAAAGTAGTGTGTACAAGTGAATTCACTCACGACTACTGAATATTGTAGGTCATGTGGAATACTTCAACACAGTATAATTTTAGTGTTATTTCCATGAAAATAATACTAGTTACGCCATCTAATATAAGACAGCAGGAATTAAGTTTAAAACCCAATATGTTGTAGATCTCTGAATAAGTGACTTAAAAAGTTATTAAGGAATTTTCGTAGGCAAAATTTGCCGAAAGAAATAAAAGAAATTCACAAGTACATATTCATTTTCGTTGCAGTCCAATCCGTATTAGGTCTGCCGGCGAGTTCTGTTCATTTTTTAATTCAAGATAATAATAGAATTCCAATACATTTATTAATATTTACTGCATTAATATTCCGTCTAAATTATATATACTGGGCGAGGCAACAGCTACTAGCAGTGTAAATATTTTCTAACCTATCAGACTTAGGAGAAAAATTTTCTTACAAAAGATGCCGAATTCGAAGGGGGTCATCGAGTGATGTGGCTACGAGATTTATCCATGTGTCGGTACTTCGGAGATTTCAAGATCACGTCCTTTTTTTCTAAATAGGATTACTATTTTTCCAGAATGTCATCAAATAACTAAAAATAAGTCCACACACCAAATTTTAAGCTGATCGATCGAGATTCAGTATAAGAAATCGATAAAAATAATAAATGTCAATGTTTATAGCCTAGAGTCGATTGAAAAACGGAACAAACACTTACTTCTATAAAAGGTGCTCAAAGTGATGGCCACCACTTTCAATGCACGCTTGCGATCTGATTCGCATCGGTTGTATTGTCTTATTAATCACGTCAGTTTGTATTAACGGATGGGATGTAATCATTCTTCCTTGCATATGTTGCGCAGTAGTCAGCACTTCTTTGTACACCAGGTCTTTCAGAGTCCCCCAGTGCGTGCATAGGGGACGCATGGGAGATTTGCAAGCGTGCAGTGAAAGTGGTGGCCATCACTTTGAGCACTTTTTATAGGAGTAAGTGTTTGCACGGTTTTATCTATGCGACAATGGCTATCAGCCATTTTATGCGACAGTGGCTATCAGCATTTCTGGCTCTTTTGCGGACGTTCGAATGGTTCAACTCAAATTGTTGATTTTTAGAGCTGACGATTAAATAAATTTTATGCAAGAATGCTCACATTCAGTGGAAGGGGGTTTTAAAGTAATTGGAATTTACATGATGTTGAGTATGGGGATGATTGGCAACTGTAAGGCCTCGAAGTCGAATGTCTTCAAATCGCCTTCCACATATGAATGGACGCATAGGTTTGCATGCATGATCACCAGTTCCGCAGACAGCTATCTGATTTCTCGTTTCGTTTATTATCGTGAAATGAGAGAAAAGAAGCTCGTCGAGTGCGTGGATGAAAGAGACTGTGAGAAGGAGAAGAGAGAGAGAGAGAGAGAGAGAGAGAGAGAGAGAGAGAGAGAGAGAGAGAGAGAGAGAGAGAGAGAGAGAGAGAAGCTGGCATCAACGAAATTGCACTCTCAGGAAGAGAGCAGTAAAAAAAGCCAGGAAACAAGATCTCCGGGCATACAAGATTTCCGTTGGCAATGCAAAATCATTTTGCCCCTGAACACAATATTTTTCATCGTATGAAGTCCCTCTCTCTCTCTCTCTCTCTCTCTCTCTCTCTCTCTCTCTCTCTCTCTCTCTCTCTCTCTCTTTCTCTATTCTACAACGCATAATATACCTTGTTTTCCTAGGAACAAAAAAGAATAATTTTATACTCACGTACCTACCATTATTGTACCACAGGCTTCGAGAAACAGAAACAGGGAAGGGAAGGATAAAGAGTTTATAAGTTGAAGAAAAAAAACATGGAAATTGCATCGTCAGCGCACCAACTTTCACGAATATATAAAGTACATTAGAATGATCTACGATGGTCGACGCTCAAGTATAAATACGATTCGAAAGGAGACGTAATAGTTCATCGTGATGCAGTTCAGTCCGCAAAAAGTCATATATCGGTATACTATACTCGTCAACGTCGTAAATTCTCATCACTTCAGCCAAGCGATCGCTCTACTCTCGTAATAGTTTGTATGCATGTACTGAATACATTAAAAAATACAACAAAGCATATTGCAGATTATTGTGGAACGAGAGAAAAAAAACGAATAGGGGCATTAACAATGATGTTAAACCGATGGAATTATGGCCAACGTGACCTTGCAGCTCTCATCATTCAAAGACAATAAAAATTCATGCTTTTCAGTCCAATTTTTTTATTCCTCGTCTTAGACTACGATAATCTCTAGAATATTTTTTACGACCTTTATTAGGTTTTGGGGAACGTATTTTTAGGATCTGGTACCTACATCTGCAAACAAGAATTTTCGATGCTAATGACAAAAAAAAAGTAGAAATAAGGAATGGACAATAATTTTCATTGCATTTCAATGATGCAGGTTTCAATACCATGAGATATCAACGCCACTTTCTCATTGTCTTCCAGTATCGCTACGTAGGAACGAGGTTGCTCGGAGTTGAGACGGATCGATGCAAATGAGTGGAGTCAGGAAAAATGAAGCAAAATGATGTGCACAGACTATCGAGACGAAGAAAGAGAGAGACGGAGATTGGTATAAACAGCCTACGTGAAATTCAATCGGCACGAATAACTTGTGCCTCGCGGTTGTGTGCATCGAGCTGAGATAAGATAAGTCACCGCATATTATTTTCCATGATTTTTTCTTTCCCCCCGATCGAACCACTTACGACGAACATGAAGAGGTCTCTGTTCATCTCCTTTGCCGCAGACAGACTTTTCTTCCGATTGTTCCCCGTACAGAAATTTGTTAGGGAGTCCCCATATCCCATCAGGTCCCAATAGGGATTTAATAGAAACGCCGTACGTAGGGAATCCACATTCGAATTCAAGTGGATTCCGCGCTATTTCCCGATTGACATCGTTTGAGACATTTTTATTTGCAATCCTCAACCGCAATTTGTTGGATCTCCCAAATATCCTTTCGCGATCACTGTCAATTGGATTCTGCACTGATTCCCGATTAACGCCGTTTGAGAATTCTTACCACGCTTGAATCGAAAATATGTGAAAAGTCACGAGAAAAAAATCGCCGTGTTGAAACATAAGCTGCACGCTTCGTGAGCGTGCACATCTGTGGTCATATCATGTCGAAGCGCAGTGAAATAAATAACAAACGATAATTACAGTAGTTCTTCAGTGATGTGATTCAAATCGATTTTTAAGATATACTTTTTTAAGCGATTTATACTTTTTTAAAGCCTTAAAAATAAGGCGCGAAAAATTTCAAAATTTTTCCTTTTTTTTAATTTTTGATTCCATAGCCTGAACGGTTAGGAATATTTTAAGCTTTACAGAATTGAAAAATTCCAAAAATTGTTAAAGCTACAGCATTTAGAGCTAGATAACAGATACCGCGCGGCGCGCCCGACCGCCAACTTCCAAGCCGTTTTCCCAGGATTCACTTTTTTGAACCTTGCGAAAGTTCTAACTCTTGAACGAAGGTTCAGATCGCTTTGAAATGTTTACAACATATTCTTATTATCATCACCTATCGTGTGAACCACAGAAATTAAAATTTCAATGACACAAAAAAATATAAAAAATAAAATACCGAGAGAAAATTTTGTAAAAAAATGTTAAGCTTCGAATTTTTATTATGATATTTTTTTTTCAAATAATATTATTGGTTCACACTGAAGATACATTCATTATGCAATTATAAATATGTTCATTTTTTTCAGACACCCACATCGATGCCGAGAACTTTCACCATCAACGCGCTCGCAAAAAAAATACATTGCTTTATTATGTTACATCTCCGCCATTTTTTAATATTTCTGATTTTTTTTACATATACTTAACCATGTGCATAAATGATCTGTAAAAAAATGTTGTCGATATGTGCGTCATCTTTTTTTAACCAGGTCTAGAAAAGTACCTTCGAAAATCGGCGAAATCGCGTATGTAAGGCCTTGAGATAAGATTTATACTTTTTTAAGGGATTTATAGTTTTTTAATCCAGTCAATTTGTATATCCATATATTTTGCTTAAATCACTCAACGTACAGAATGCGATGAGATCCATCAAGAATCGTATCGGATTCTGTTCGATAATGTGGGATTCAATTGAGATTCAAATTGAATTCGTACATTGGATTCCGATGCGGAAACCCGATTATGATTCAATGTACAACCGTGACGTTTTACGATGTTTGCATCGTTGCATCGTTGGAACGCAACGTTACATTAAAAAAAATGTTATTTCCTCATCTTCTTCATCATCCAAAATTTTATTCAGCAAATTTGGGCTTCAGATTTCTTATGAGAATCCTAAAAAAACATTCCAGTGATTCTCGTAGCCCAAATTTGCCAAAAAAAAGCTTCAGCTATTGAAATTTCGTTGTGTTCCAACGATGCAAACTTTAACATCATGACGTTTTAGTACAAGAGCTCGCTTACACTAGGTCGACTGCCGCCTGCGGCGGTCGACTTGCGCATACCAAAAAGCATGGGCTAACGATGCTGAAATTTGCATCGTTGGATGCGCAACGAAGAATCATTTTAATTTTTGTTATTTCCTCATTTTCATTACGATCCAAAATCTTTTCTCGCATTTTAGGCCGAAGATCTCTAATAAGAATCCTAAAAAAAATTATAAGGGATTTTGGACGGCCAAATTGCCAAAAAATATTGGACTACGAAACTTTCGTTGCGTTCCAATGATGCGAACTTCAACATCATTTGGTATAGAGATCCAATGGGTCATCGCTTTGGGTCCCTGTCAGAAAGTAGGGACAAGTGTCCGAATCCAATTGGATACCTACGACAATGTCTGCACCGGTCGGTATAGTGCCGAAATTTGCCGACTCAAAACTCTCTCGAAATCTCGAAATTGGGGGAAAAAAGACAAGGGATCGAAAAGTGTTGGCCACGAAAGAGAAGCGGCCCGCGCGCCTCGCGAGCGAGAAGTTGCGAGACCACCAGGAAGAAAACGACGAGAATCGGAATGTTGGCGCGGGGTTCGGACAACAACCTCTCATGGCTCGTGTCCGAGAACGAGTATTAATTCCGTTCCGTACGTACCGGCAAACCCCGAAGTATTCGAGCCTCCTCGTTCGTGCACCGAGTCATCAGAACAGTGTTGAAAATGCGACCTCCTCGCGTATCGAACTTTTTTTTCGACCATAAGAATATTTCAATGGATTATTGATTCAACCAATTATTATTTCATTTTTAATTTCATTATTCAAATTAATCCGATTTGTCATTATATACAATCTAATCCAATTATTCATGAGCATACGTATAGTCAATTGAAAAAAATAAAATTCAAAAGTATACAAATTCAATTAAATAATTAACTCCATAAATTTTAATACTGTGGTTATTCGTTCTGTGTTAAAATCTCGTGATTCCAGCTTTTATTTTAAATTATACCTTCCAAATTTGTAATTCAAATATATATATATATATATATATATATATATATATATATATACTTTCAATTTCTTGTAGATAACATCATTCGCGAACGCTTAATTTAGAATATATTGATTCTATGACGTTGAAGTTTGCATCGTTGGAATGCAACGAAACTGGATTTTTCTTTAATTTTCCAAATTTCCATCGACGAATTTCAGCTCCAAAAATCACGCAAACATTTTTTTACGATTCTTATTCAGCGATCTACAACAATTTCGCAAAATATGATTTTGGATGATAATGAAAATAAGAAAATGAAAAAATAATTCGTTGCGTTCCAACCATGCAAACTTCAATCCCATTTGATTCTTCTGCAAAAAATGATTTGCCGTCTTCGTAGAAATATCACGTCAATGATTGGATCGTTGGAAAGCACTAATATTGTTTTTATTCATTGCTCAAATTTGTTGACATATTTGTCCTGCGAGAATGCCTCGAACGTTTTTCAGGCTTTTTGGTAAATATTTTCAACCTTAATCAGCAAAAAGGTTTGCTACGAAGATGAAGGAAAAAAAAATCATTGAATTGATTCCATATGAATGGAAACTTCCACAATGTGTAAAAATCATATTCTTAGCTCTCATGGACGTCCCGAGGCAAATTTGTATCACTTTTATTGCGCAAAGGGAACGATCTTTTTATAATTTTTTCTTGGTACTGATGCATCTGTTTTTCGACAGACGCAGAGTCGAAGAATCTTGCTCCTAAAAAGTTCTCTCCGTAAACCTGTATCGTTGACGAAGAATTTCTCACTCGCTCTTTCTGTCCCTTTCTCTCTCTCTCTCTCTCTCTCTCTCTCTCTCTCTCTCTCTCTCTCTCTCTCTCTCTCTCTCTCTCTCTCTCTCTCCGGAATCTGCGTCTTCACACACGCACACGCACACACACACACACACGCGTACATGCACCTATATATAAAAATGTATACAGGTCGGGTTCTCCGTTCCTCGCGATGAGACGATACCGTAAGAAAAGCGATGAGGCGGCTCGCGCGGAAAGAATGATCGAGCGAAACGAATGGAACGAAAAAGATAGTGCTCCATTCCTCACGGATGATGCGCGCGGTCGTGTGTTCGGATCCATGAAACAGGATTTCCTAGCGCTAGGGTATCGAGTGGCCGAAACGAGCTGAGTAAAGATACGTCGAGCTTTACCGGATCGCGTTCGCGAGAAAAGCTGGAAATTAAATAACATCACGCGCCCTGATCCACCCTGATTCACCCTGAACGCAGAATCCTCGATTTCCACAGGACCGGAAACCATTCTACTTTTACAAAGAGCAACATTTTGCCAACCGTTACGAGTACGACGCATATTTGCAAAACAAATGCAACGCATTGAGAATGGCTCGTAACGTGGCAACATTCTCTACAACCGGATTGCTAAAGATGCATGGGAGATACAACGACAGGCAAAAGTAGGCGAAATTCTCCAATGTATGTCGTAGATATGAAGTGAAAGGACACGGAGTAAAAAAATCCTTCGGATCAACAAAATTGTTCATTCACAGATGACCAACGATATACTAAGATGGAACACTACAATATTCGATCATCTCGAGCTTACGGTAGTTCGATGAAACAAACAATTCCCAATATCATCCAATCTGCCATTTTTTTAAACAACTAGTTGGCATATGTACATGAAGTTTGCATCGTTGCTATCCAACGGTTTCATTTTTTTTTTCGATTTTGTTTGGTTGGTCCCGGTGGCCGTAAATATTTTTTATTCATTTTACCATATTTTTTTAGCAACTAGAGCCGAACTGACCAAGAAAAAATAGGAAATTACAAAATCGAAAAAAAAAAATGAAACCGTTGGATAGCAACGATGCAAACTTCATGTACATAGTTGGCATTCCTTATCGATGAATTTAGTCAGCCTAAGTCGTTCGCCTTTTCAGTGTGGCATGACATTTGAACCTAGCTACAAGTGTCCGATCCAAAGCTTAGAAAAACCAAAGCAATAGGGCGTCCAACTTCCATACCTCGTTAGCATTTCTGTAAGACCCACAGTCTTGGAAAGAACAGATTGGAACTTGATAAAAACCGAAATACCGGCTGAACAAAGTGCAGGACGAACATCATTCAATGATTTATCGATTAAAGAAATTGCCAATCAATGAACTTAGTCAGCCAATCAATGAATTTAGTCAGCCTAAGTCGTTCCCCTTTTCAGTGTGGCATGACATTTGAACCTAGCTACAAGTGTCCAATCCAAAGGTCAGAAAAACCAAAGCAATGGGTCGTTCTGTTTTCATACCACGTTAGCATTTCTGTAGGACCCATAGTCCTGGAAAGAACAGATTGGAACTTGCGAAAAACCGAATCACCGGCTGAACAAAGTGCAGGACGAACATCGTTCAATGATTGTTCGATTAAAGAAATAGCCAATCAATGAACTTCCACTCCTCGTCAAAATATCATCGGTAATATCGTTACATCGATCCAGGACAGGTACTGACTGACTGATATCGATTCCCTGATTCGACCCCTACCAGTGCGTGAACTTTTGTTTCCAACATTCGTTGATTTCATTGCAACTTTGCGTCTCCCTGTCGTATCTTCGTTTTGATATTCGTGACACGTACACTTGCGTACACCGAGCTCAGCATCCTCATCCGCATGGATCGCGCACTCGTTTCATCTCTTACTACCTACTCACGTGTACATACACGCGAGAAGTTCTCGCTCAAAGCGATATACAGTCACTATCTCGCGCTGACCAGAGCTAACGGAACATTGTCGTCCACGTTCGTCCGTTGGAGGTATCCCATACGTAGGTAGGCACGAAGTTTCGTACCTACACATCTACATATCCGAATGTACGAAAGCGCGTGTACGTGTGTCGTAAGTTCGTTGCGCAGAGACGAGGGAATATAAACGGAAAGATGTCCCGTTTAGTTGGCTCGCGAGCCAGCAGGCAAGAACGCCCGAAAGTATATTTTCGACGTGAAGCAGCGCGTCTTGTACCGTTCCAAAAGCCACTTACGATCTTTCGGCCCCGGCAAAAGGAACGAAAAACGGATACGTAATGTATGAAAAAGTATGGTGAAGAAAACGCGACAAAAAGTTGAATGTCGAACGATGAATATTAATGAGTGAGCTGTTCAGTGATACTCATCCTGGGAACTACTGCGATAGGGCCGATTAAAGTAATCGGCCAATTATCGAGTGTTCGGACGGGTTGAGAATTGGGTCAGTACTACTCGTGCGGAAGTTTGTTGGGGAGTCCCCAGATATCCTACCACATCCCTATAGGAATTCGATGGCGACGCCATAGGGAGTCCATATTGGAACGCAAGTGAATTCCACCCTATTTCCCAATTGCCGCCGTTTGAGAATTTTTCATTCGACATTCTCAACCGAAATTTGTTGGATCGCCCAAAAAAAATCCTTTCGTGATCTCATGCACAAATTTGTTGGATAGTCCCATGATGCACCCAAATCTCTATATGTATTTCTTAGGGATACCGCACATAGGGAGTCCTCATTGGGATCCAACTGGGTTCTGCACTGTTCCTCGATGAACGACGTTTGAGAATTTTTACCACGTTCGAATCGAAATATGTGAAAAGTTACGAGAAAACACTCGGCGTGTTAAAACATGACCTGCACGGTTTCGTGAACGTGTACAAGTGTGGTGATATTATGGCAAAGAGTGGTAAAATAAATAACAAACGATAATTAAAGTGGATTTTCAATTATGTGATTCGAATCGATTTTTATGGAATCATCAGCGTAACATTTTCAAAAAATCAATTTCTTAATGCATTATCCGGTAGTATACACGCTTATAAACGTTCTGTCCAATTTTTAGATCGAAATTCGAATTATTTCGGTTGCTACAGCCTTTCTTAGAAAAAGTTAAGCCTTTCTTAGAACGTTAAACCCGTTTTTCGCGGAATGGTGTTTTTCAAAGCGGTGGCCACTCTCAGAGAAAGAGTTTTCAAGCGATCCGTTTGAAATTTTAACAGAACATTCTTCACGTCATTCCTTATGTTGCTATGGAAGCTTTTATTTTAAATCTTCCTATTTTTTTTTACAAAAAACGGTCGAAAAAAGGCTAAATATGATACTTTTTATTTAAACCGCCGCGATTCTTTTCAAATTTTACTAAAAAAACCCATAGGAACATAGCGGCTGTCCTACAGATTAGTAATCATTTTGAAATTTTTGTTTCACATAAAATTTGCAGCCACTATGGGACACCATTTTTTTCCACGCAATGTTCCGCAAATAAAAACAATGTTAAACAATAAATTATTTTTAAAAAATCATTGTGTATTCTTTATTGGTGCTTCAATTTGTAAAAAAAAAATTTGAGCGATTAGCTTATCTTATCCACCTAAAAAAATCGCGAAAATCGGCTATTTGTCAGGCGGTTCCTTGAGACATACTTGTTCAAACGATTTCTACTTTTTGAAGATCTACTTATTTTGTATATCTACAGGGTGTTAGAAAGGTCGATGCAAAGCCTTAAGGGGGTGATAGGTCACCTCGTTAGGAACATATCTAACCTAGGCTACTTCAGTCCAAAGTCTAAGGATTTCGAGTTATCATGGTAAGTATGATTTTTGAAAATTTCCCAAAATTAGGTACCAACTCGTTCATAATGTTCAAACAGACAATAAGTGGCAACTAAAAACTTATTTGCGTCTTAGCTTAATGTGTATTCAATCGACAAACACCAACACAATCATCTGTACCCACACAACTAACTAAATGGGACGTGTTGAATAATTAAAGACTTGCCAAAAAAATAAAAATACCTCTTATGTTAATGCTATTCTTAAAAAATAGCATTAACATAAGAGGTAAACGAGTTAGTACCTGATTTTCGGAAATTTTCCAGAAAATCATACTTATCATATCATACTTATCATATGGCAATCCTTTAGAATTTTAATTGAATTCGCACATTGGATTCTATTGGGGTTAGATCAGAATCCAATGTAGGAAGGTAACGTTTTAGTATAGGGATCCATTGCAATGACCCATTGGATCCCTATCAGGAAGTAGGGTCACGTATGGAAATCCAATTGGATCCCTACGGCAATTTCTGCTGGGGCATAACGGTGAAGTTTGATCGTTGGAATGCAACGAAAAGTTTTTTCTCAATTTCTCAATTTCCTTCCATCCTACAAAATATGGTATTCGATAGTAATAAAAATAAGAAATCGAAAAGAACTTTCGATGACCACCAACCGTGCACACTTCAACCCTATCACAATGACTCAATGGGTACAAATTGTATCCAAACGAAACTGAAATGATGGAAGTAAAACTGGAAAACACTTCGACCTCATTTACAAGTTCATTTCGTCTTCCGTATTTAAATTTGAATAAAATTCTCCGGCAATCCAACAAAATATTTCTCACCTACGGCTTCTTCAAATTTGACCCTAAAATTCTGACTGAAAAGTGATTTCTCCTCGGTTTCACTTTCAAATCTCTCAACGGTAAAATGATCGATCTCTAACAACGATTATACGGTTAGAACTAAGAGCGGCTAAAAAGTAATCGGATCAACGAAGCGCAAGAAGGAATCCACGCAATATGGTCGCCACCACGTGCTCCGTGTGCGTCTGCCGGTTCCCCGACAATAAAACCAAAGTAAAGTTCGTGAGAACGTAACGACGAAGCGCCAGCAACGGGGCAAGTAAAACCCGAGCGCGGGAGCTGATTCGACGAGGCTGATATGAGTGGGAGAGACGCTTAAAGCGAGGCAGGTAGTCGTTCTTTTTTTTTCAACAACTAGACACACCGGAAGGAAAAGTGGCTCCGTCTCCTACACTCTCGCTCGTTCAGATATAATTGCATTTTAATGAGCAGTCACGCTTTATCGCTACACGAAATCGGGAGCTTGCACGAAACAAAAAAAATCATCCACATCATCGGACGAAGAGAGAACGATAATTTATGCCTCGTGCAAACGAGTGTGGAGAATAATTAGTTAACCGCCGTTAGAAAGAATAAATGGATAATTGCAAATACAGACAGTGAGCACACACTGTAAATCCCAACGTTGTTATATCGTTGTTCTTATCAGTATTCCCGTTCAAACATTTACAAGTAGCGCGATTATTGCCGATCGTTCGAGTTACGTTGGTCTTGCCACCAAATCACGTGTGTGCACGAGAGTGCAAGGCAGTGTGAGCTTCGTCGACGGTAATTCAGCACCAGTTGCACAAATACGTGTAAACATCCGAGACTTTACAAACGACCGCAAATCGAGGAGAGTTCGACTCGCAAATGTTACGTAAAGGAAGAGTCGAGACTCGAGTGCACGAGTGATATACAAAGTCGTGCATAGAGACACTGCAACAGCAAGCTGACCTACGACGAGACACGATTGCGCCCGAGGATCCTCAAGGATGGGAGACTTGCAGAAATGCCACTGGGGCGATGAAAAATGGGTGGATTGTTGGTTCGTTCGTTCTAAGACTGTAGGCAAAATTTGGAATCGATCCAGTAACCCATTCAAGAATTATAATGCTTTCAAGGGGTTAGTTATCTAACGATTTTTAAGGCAAATTTTTTGAAAGTGTAAAATTTGCCTAAAAAATCGTCAGATGTTAATAACAAATGAACTATGCAATATAAAAAAAAATCCTACGTACTTCTATAGACAATGTATTTTTCAAGATATATTCAACATTTCAAGTGAATCGGTTGAAAATTGAGTTATTTTTCCGGCCAACGTAAAAAATGCAGTTTTGAGATAAACGCTGCATAACCGCCATTTTAAAATTAATCGCTTCGAAAAAATTATTGTATACAGTCGCTGATATGTATAATAAACACCCTTTTTTGTAATCTCGATTTATTTTGTAGTTTTTCTGAAAACAAATCCCCAAAAAGCCTTTTCTTTCGGCCTCTAGAGTGGCCTAAGACCTTAAGTCGCAATCACTTGCATGTTGTTTCTGTACGATGTGGTGATGAAAAGCAAGATGAAAAAATTATGCAGACACTTTTGGATTTTTTCCGTGGGGAATATAGGTATAGAAAAATCTTTTGGGAAATTTTGCAATCATTTGCTGCATTTGCAAGGCATCGAGGGTTTTCCCCCATCAAACTTGAGCCGGGACATCACTGTGACGAGTAAACAAGTGGATTTTTTTGGCATTTTCTCAAAGTATGCGTATTCAAGAAATTGTGACAAAAAATTCGAGTCACAATATTGGAAATTGACCAAGTTACGGACGATTTAGTGAGAGCAGGTAGATTTACGTATACTGAAACTTTCAATCGCGTTTTTCTCGAAACGACTTTTCACGTGAGATTGAAGTTTGCATCGTTGGAATGCAATGAAAATTATTATTTTTCAATTGCTCGAATTTCTTTTGGCAAATATTCGTTAAGAAAATCTCTTTATCATTTTTTAAGTAGCTCATTCGGAGATCTAGAATTTAAATCTGAAAGAAAAATCTTTTGTGAAACTAATAAAAATATAAAGAAGTAATTTCATTGCGTTCCAACGATGCAAACTTCAAAAGCATCTTTTATCGCGCTGGCCGGAATCATAACTCTAGCCACAATTGTCCGATTTTCAATTTAAAATGAACAAAATTACGTAGCCGTTTTTTTTTTAATTTAGTCTTTTTGAAGCCCCTGAATATAAGTAAACATTTCGCCAAAATTACAACTTTTCAGAAGACTCGTCGTATTGTGAATTTTTTTTCCTTAAAAAAACGTCCACGTTCAACGAGAACTACATTTATATAGATTATACAACTGTTTGATTGTTATTTTTCAGACCAACCATTGTCAAGTCATCGATCCGGCCGTTGGACCACATTTTTAATACAGAGGCTCTGTTGTACCTCAATAACGTTGTTAATTTGTAATAATTTTAGATAAAAATTTACAAGAAATAAGTTCAACGTATGCTCAACAACATACCTTTTTTCCAAATCCCAAAAAAATAATTTAACAGACAAAAAAATCGGCAAAAATGACATTTTTCGGCCCGTCACAGTGGTGACCTTTAAATGTTGACGATTACAGGTAGAGAAATAATTTTTTTCTAAAGCACTTTTCGATTACTATTGTTCTACTTTGCATCTTAGAAATATTTTTTGGAATTTCAAATTTCAGCTACTTTTGCCTGAAACCGTGTCTCCCATCCTTAATGACCCAGGTATCTTTTACGACCACCGTCCACCTTTCGTACCGTCATTCGTTCGTGGCCCAACGAACCCAAGCGATTCGACAGTAGAAAAAAAAGTAATGAAAAAGATTACATACGCAAAAAGAAAAATTGTGGAACAATGGCCTACTACGTGGAACAGAATAAAGGAAGGAGCGGCTCTTCGTTATAGGTGTGCGGAATGAAATAACCATCGCGTCGCGCACCAAAGTCATACGAGAATGCACCTGCGTATACTGTTGCCTATCCGATTCCAGATGCATTCGCCAGGAGTCACGTGTCTCTAGTCGCCTCATTCATGGACATTCGGTGCTTGATCAAAGTATCCAATAATCACAAAGGTCAAAGGAAGGAAGAGGTAAATTTTACGGTTTTGGCGATGTTGGGAAATTGACCAAAAGGGACGATTTTTTTTCCTTTCGTTTTTAACACCATTTCATGGGTCCGATGGGAAATTTTCCGCCGGTTACAAATATCACGGAGTTTTTGTTAGAAGCTCAACATTACTAAATGTAATTAGAAATTGAGGGTTTTGGAAAAAATGAATTGTGACTTCATATTCAGTGGGTAAAAAAGAAATGGAGGCCTCGTTAAAAAAATATATAAAAAATCTAAATGTTTTCTGTATCTCGGCCAAAAATAATGCTGTTGAACTTGTTCACATTTTATTTTCCATATTTTTATTGTTATAGAAAATCCTTTTTTTTTAAGATTTATATTGTAGATCGCTATATAAATATCTTGAAAAATGGTTGGATGAATTTGTAAGCAAAGTTTGTCAAAATAAATAAAAGAAATCCACAAATAATAATTTTCGTTGCGTTCCAACGATGCAAACCTCAACCTCATAAAAAATAAGTATCTTCACTCAATCGCCGCTCATTTATTTTCCCTCTCGATTTAAGACTCCGCTTTGCGCTCACTCTTTTTGCGATAGTATTCTTTTCGAAATGCCATTTGATTCATCGAGCTCCGAAATTTCTTCGATTTTTTGCACAACTTCAAAGTCGGACCATCGACTTACGCGAATTTTTTTGCCCATTTTTCAATTGCACTTTCTGGGAAAACTGATCGAGATATCGGGATGAGCCAAGCGTCATTCTCTGAGTATATAAAAATCCCTTTTAAAACTTTCCCAACAAGTATCCGCAACTCAAATAGGACCGTCGCTACGGCTATGGGAAATTTCAGAAATTTCAGCAAAGCGTCGAATATTCTTTTTTTCAACTCTCACGTTAAGTCTAGAGTCTATCGGTCGGAAAATTTTCCGCTGGTTACAAATAACACGGAGTTTTTATCGAAAACTTAAAATTACGCCAACCAAATGCGAAAAACGTGTTTCCATACACATTCGATGATTTTTAATATCAATTGAAGGCTTTGGGGAAAATTCCGTGATGAACATGAGAGTACTGATGAGTGAGGGGCTAACCCCATCCTCGTCCCTGATCCCTCCTGAAGCTTAATGCAAATATGCAAGTATAAATGGCGTTGAAGTTTGCAACGTTGGAATGCAACGAAAGCTCTTTTTTATTTCTTTCGTCCATTTTTTCATTTTGATTAGAACCAATCATTTTTTTTAATCCATCAAGGTCGTGGATCTCTAGAGAGGATGAGAAAAACCGGTTAGGTGATTTTCGTGACCTAAATCGGCAAAAAAATGTGAGCAATCGAAGAATTAACTTTCGTTGCATTCCAACGATGCAAACTTCAACATAATAAGTATACACAACCATGAAATTCATTTTATTGCTCTAAGACAAACTCCGCATTTTCCAAACGCGAGAAATGATCAATTTAGAGTTTTTAGAAATATTTTGAATGAGCAGACACATTTTGAATACAGATTAAAACAACTGCCAGCCTACAGCGAGGTTTTCTTATGGGAGGTTTCTACTTTGTTGGGCTAAAAAATGTTCTATTTATCACCAATTTTTTATGCGAAAAATATCAAATATAGACTTCGAATTTGCCACGTCCCATGTAGGTTTCGCCAATCGAACCGTAACGGCCAATACTTGGACCAATGTTGGCGGGGCGATGATCGATTACCCAATTGTACGCCAATGCTCGGCTGAGTATTGACTAGCCAACATTGGTTTGCCGATACGTGGCCAATGTTCGGCCAAATATAGACTCGCTAATCATTGGCTTGTCGATACGAGGCCGATGTTTGGCGAAGTATAGACTCGCCAATCATTGGTTTGCCGATACGCGGCCAATGTTCGGCCAAACATAGACTCGCTAATCATTGACTTGTCGATACGAGGCCGATGTTTGACGAAGTATAGACTCGCCAATCATTGGTTTGCTGATACGAGTCCAATGTTCGGCCAGATATAGGCTCTCTAATCATTGGCTTGTCGATACGAGGCCGATGTTTGGCGAAGTATAGACTCGCCAATCATTGGTTTGCCAATACGCGGCCAATGTTCGGCCAAACATGGACTCGCTAATCGTTGACTTGTCGATACGAGGCCGATGTTTGGCAAAGTATAGACTGGCCAATCATTGGTTTGCCAATACGAGGCCGATGTTCGGCCAAGTATAGACTCGTTCATTATTGGTTTATCGATATGAGGCCGTTGTTTGACGAAGTATAGACTCGCCAATCATTGGTTTGCTGATACGAGGCCAATGTTCGGCCAAATATAGGCTCTCTAATCATTGGCTTATTGATACGAGGTCGATGTTTGGCGAAGTATAGACTCGCCAATCATGTTTTTGCCGATATGAGGCCAATGTTCGGCCGAGTAACGCATGATCGAAGCGCAATTCGTATATTGACGATTCATTGTTTCGCTTCGAAGTCATTGAGAGACGAGATAAATACTTTTTACGAGTCCATTAGACATTATTCTTAACAAATATACTACCAAATCAATGCACTCATTGTTGGCCGATTCTCGAACGAGCTCATACACGATACTCTGCCGATTTTTATGAACCATTTATATGTTAACTAATTTAATTAAATTAATAATTAAATTAAATACTATTTATTATTTTTTTAAATTTATATGTTAATTAATATTAGCTTACCGCGTCTATTCATTTATTTTTTATTTGAATTAACTAGATTTTTCGTGAAATCAAATTTTTCCTACTGCATTCCATTATTGGAATTATTCATTTTAAACATATTTATTTATTCAAATTAAACTTGCACTAATGAACTAATGGTCTGTCTTCATTGCAACACAGGTATTAAAGGGTTGTGGAGGTAGAGAGGGTGGAGAGAGAGAGAAATTATATATATAGGTTAGGTTTGGAAATTCTATGTCATGTCATTCGATAACACTCTCTAATTATCACAATGATATTAAGTAATTGATATAGTTTATGTGATACAAATAATGATGAGAATCCATTTGGTCTCTTATATCATATCTGCGATTCAAATGTTACGAGCACTCGGTATCATAGGGGCAGCGTGCTTGGCTATGAGTAGGTACGCTCAAGGTTCGAGTCCCATATAGGTAAAATATTTTCTTCGAACTAATCGTTTCGCAAGACCAGGTAATGACGAATTACAATAGAAAAATAATTCATTTTTTTTAGCAGTGCAGGACCAGTGTTGGTGATCTATATCGGGTCACAATTATCCGCCAAGACTCGGTCGATAATCGGGCCAAGCTCGAGTGCCAATGATGGCAATCTTAACGGGGACTTATTGTTGGCCGATTCTCGAATGAACTCCTACGCGATGCTCGGCCGATTCTCATAAGCCATTCTAGGGCCAATATTGATTGCGAATATCGGGCCGCTCTTATCATCCGAGGCTTGGTCGATGATCGGGCCAAGCTCGAATGCCAATGTTGGCAAGCTCGGCGTCGAGCATCGGCCAATTGTTGGCCACTACCGATCACCCTACATGGGGTGTACTAAGCGGTCTTTATTGAACATGATAATATTTTTTAAAGTTTGGCAAAACATGGTACTGGGAGTGAGAGGAGCGTTTTTCTCGAAATCACGTTTTCCAAGTTTGCGGAAGTGCTCCTACATACCCTAGATGCGCAATCGTTATTGATTTTGACATGCACGTGTGCAACAAACGTCTTCAATAGCTGAACTACAATTATCCAAAAATATTCAAACGTTTATATTTTATGAACAAAAAACTGCAAAATTTTTTGGTAAAAAGCTACACTTCCCCTTCGATCGGTCACTTTTTTTTCAATTTTTCTTCTGGATTCTAGTTCGACTTATGCACAATAGTGTACACAGTAAAAATATGTTCAGGATTTCGGACTTTCGCAAGCAAAGAGATCATCGCCGGTGCACCGACACACCTGGCTCCTCCCACTCCCGGTACCACGTTTTGTCAAACTTTAAAAAATACCATCATGTTCAATAAAGACCGCTTAGTAAACATACCTATTTTCAGTACCGTATTTTACGATTTACGTATACCAAATTTCAGATTTACGTATTCTTTCAGATACCTTTATCACCTCTTTCAGATCACCTTTCAGATCAAAGATCTGGATCACAGGTCTGTGATCTGAAACGAGTGATCACAGCAGATTACTGTGTATACGCAGATCTGAAAGGTGTGATCTGGATCAGATCACAGATCAGATCACCTCTTTCAGATCATAGATCAGATCACCTCTTTCAGATCACAGATCAGATCACCTCTTTCAGATCACAGATCAGATCACCTCTTTCAGATCACAGATCAGATCACCTCTTTCAGATCACAGATCAGATCACCTCTTTCAGATCACAGATCAGATCACCTCTTTCAGATCACAGATCAGATCACCTCTTTCAGATCACAGATCAGATCACCTCTTTCAGATCACAGATCAGATCACCTCTTTCAGATCACAGATCAGATCACCTCTTTCAGATCACAGATCAGATCACCTCTTTCAGATCACAGATCAGATCACCTCTTTCAGATCACAGATCAGATCACCTCTTTCAGATCACAGATCAGATCACCTCTTTCAGATCACAGATCAGATCACCTCTTTCAGATCACAGATCAGATCACCTCTTTCAGATCACAGATCAGATCACCTCTTTCAGATCACCGCTTTGAGATACTTTTCGGATAACAAATTTCAGATTTACGTATACCAACTTTCAGGTTTTCGTATACCAAATTTCAGACCGGACAATATAAGCAGGTGCAGGTGCATTCCGGACCATTCTATATTTAATATTTTTTTCATAAAAAATTGGTGAAAAATCGAACATTGTTTAGCCCAACAAAGAGGAACCTCCCTTAACGCACCACTGTATCGTCGTTGCACGAGGGCACAGGAAAACTATCAAAACCTTGTCTTTATACGGGCCGGATTTTACCGAATTTCAGTTGTTTTAGAAAATCTTGTAAACTACCGCCCACGCCGTCGGCGCACAGGCACGGCTAATCGGAGTCACCCATCCCACTAGTGGCGTCGTGCACTGCTTGACATGGCAAATCGCCAGACCTGCTTCAGTACTGTACTAATCTCTACTGATATACTTATCAGTTCATCCCCTTTGTTGTTTTTCTGTATTTCAACGATTCATTCAACTTTTATTTATTTTTTTATTTTTTTAATAAACGTCTCGGAGAACAATTCTCGCGATTCGTTTGCACAGACCGCGAGATCGATAGCGAAAGTTTGTAGATATTGTAGTTGTTTGAACGATGCTGCATATTTTTCCCCCCCGGCGACAAATATCTATATTTGCGCGATCGCACAAGTGGCGATTTACTCATATGCCTATGGGCACCCACGCAACGCGTTATACGCATACGTTGATCAACCAACTCTCCGCTACACACCAGACGGCTACCGTAAAAGGTGAGAGGGATTTTCAACTCGTGAGTTCGGAGTAAGACGTAGAGAAGAGGGAAAAAAAGGAAAACGCGCGCGGACCTTGAAACACGGGGCTCCGAGAATAAAAGGCTCCGAAGAAAATTCCACACGGACATTTTGTTACGACCACAAGACGTATTAATTATTCTACGTTACTCCGGGTGTTTTTATCGGTCGTGAAAGAATTAATGAATGTTACGATTCGCTCACGCGATTTTTCTGCATTTTTTGGCAAACGCGTGGATTTTCTTTGCCCGAACAACGCACGTAATTGCACTATGTTTCTTGCATAAATTCGCACCTCTCGAGGGCAAAGAACGGGACGTAATTTTGCCTCGATTAAGCCGTACGTGTGTTACCGTTCTCGTGCAAGTTTGTATTTTCCTTTCACTCGCTCGTTAAAAAGCGCCCGCTATTACGTTGAAACTCGTAGTTGTCGACAGACTGACATAAATTTTAAAAAATCTTCTAACCACCATCCTGACTCAAATTTCCACTTACACTCGATCGAAAAAGGGGTCATTGATTGTATAAGTACATTGAGAAGAATATAAACTAATAAACATTAAATTTGAATATTCATTAACAAAATATTTTATTAATATGGAATTATAATATAATAATAAATTTGTTATTATTAAATATATTGTATTGCATTCTTTATTCCTCATTGTGCAACGCTTTGCGTTTTTTATAGCCCACTCGCATGTTCATAGAGTATTATCAAATATAAATTATTAATGTATTATATTCATTCCAAGTATTTCATTAAATTAGTATAAACAATTGTTTTTATTATCAATATGTAATTGCAATTATTGAGTTAATGATCGTTAATCTTGTTCCTTATATTAAACACTTAATGATCAATTTAATTTTCCAATGGTGACGAGAAATGTTTCGCCATTGAAATTTATTTCAGTTCGCTGATCAGGAATGAATTGAACGATTGAATTCTACAATTTAATTCTGCTACACAACAATGAGATCTTACGATATTTCCTGCATTCCCACGCGCCTTACTTTCCCGTCATTACGCTACAAAATAAACATTTCTGCTTCCTCTTTTCCTATCGCCTTGAAGTTTTCATCCTTGGAACACAACAAACATTGCATTTTTTTATTTTTCATTCTTCCTACCTCAAAAACCTTTTGTTTGTGAATTTGTTTGCAAATCGATTGTAGAGCTTCGCAAAAATGGGCAAAACGCTTGAGTGATTCTAGTGGCGTGAAGCTGCCGAAAAGTTTGGATGACGGAAAGTCATCGACAAAAACGAAAATAATTTTCCTTGCATTCCAACGATGCAAACTCCACAATTTTATTCCAGGTTAACGTACAGGGACTGGACCGGATTTCTGGACGAAAAAGAGAGAAATTCGTACTCAGTTGGAAAAAAAAGCAAAACACTTCCGTGAACCTCAATCGTCAAAATTCCTTGCGAGCACTAAACCTCCACGTAATTCATATTCAAGCGAAATTAAATTTGTCATGGCGCTGCAATTTTGTTTCAAGGCTGCGTGCAATTTGTACACGTTTATGAAGTCTAATCCTACACTGCGTATATTTATACATGCATACACATGTTCGCGCAATTATCAATTTACGTCTACATAGAGCGAGTGAAATGGTGTCAATGGTGAATGGGGAAATTAATTCATTAGCGAGGTATCAATTGCGTATGTAGGTACACGAAGAAAAAAAAATAAAAATAAAGGAAGAACACGGGCAACGAGGCTCGAAAGAATTCACTGTACGAACGAGGCGGAATACCTCGACTCGGCTGCACGGGGCCACCTCGTTGTCCCGATCCCGTGAGCTCTAATTCAATTACCGCGTTTCAATTGCGACCGTTGTCGTAGTCGCTGTATGCGAAGCGAGACACGAAAAAACAAAGCCATCCGCGGACACACTCTTATTCGTTCTATCCGCTGATTTTTTTTCCTTCTCCTTCGTATTTCGGACGAATGTAAATTAATTCCGTAAGGTCTACACTTCGAAGCAAGGACAACTTTACACACGTCTTTGAAGTCGCGCTTTCGGGGCAATTTTAATATCGCGACGATTTGGAGATTCAATGTTATCGCCGTTGAATAAGCTTCGAAACTTTTCTTATCGGACTCGAGGTCCGATAAGATCATCAACGGTTGGAGTACGTAAGAGCATTAACCCTTGGAGCACACAACTCGGTAAACAGGCCAAAAGTGCACATGGTGATTGATCCTATTGGTTTTTACCATTGACATAACGTGTAAACCTTCCCTTCGACGAGTAATATCATTGTTTAAGGCGTTAGGCCACAGTAACGGGTATAAAATCATTTGCGAGTTTAGAAAAAAAATTCGTATGAAAAAGTGATTCACTCATAAAATTAATTGCACATCTATTTAGTATGAATATCAAGCTGTTAGATTTTTTTTTCGTTGTACAAAATGGCAGACTACTCGAAACTTCTCGAAACAGCTTTTTTCCAAGTGGCGTGATAAATAACTTCAATAATTTTCACTCGATGTATTTCCAATTTAAACATTATGTTTTTTTTTTCGATTACAACTAATTTTACAAAGCTATACGTAGTGTAAATTCTACTAAAAATTGAACTATTTTGCATGCAACTCTGCCAAAAATTTAAATATCAATTTTTTTTTAAACCCTTTGTTCTATCACGAGCTATACTTATCTGCCAACAGAACAAAATTGGTTTTTTTATTTCAGATAAAGCTATCGTGAGTCATCCTGACCACCACGAGGACACTTTTTTTAGGGGTCTTCGGAAACCAGGTCCCATCGACTGAATTTCTTAATATTGTTGAAATGTTGCTCTTTTGTGTGCTTAACATTTTGAACGAAATAATTTATATATAATATTCTTTTTGGTTTCGAAACCCACGTAACCCCTTGAAGTATATTTTGTATAGCAAAAAAGGTTATAAGATAATGGCAAAAATTGTACCCTTTCTTTTCAAACACCTCTAAAAATTAAATTTTGAAATTTTTTGTCGGAATTTTAGGTTCGTATAGAAAAGAAACATGTTTTTCAAGTAATCTTCTAACCGTATTGATTTCCGATTAAACCTGTGGCCTCCAGAGTGTACACAAACAGCAAAGTCTGATCGCGACCTTCGAAGGGCGGCAGGTTATGTGTTTCATGTTTTCAGAGGAAAAGCTTCGAAAAAATTAAAATATTTGTTTGAAAATATGTATGAAATATTCCCAAAGTGTGAATAAATTCTACTCATTCATTTCTTAAAAAAAAAAAATCATGAAAATCACTGAAAAAAAAGCGTACCCATAAACTGGTTTCCCGCCTCAAGAGCCTTACCCCCGGGGGTAGGTGAATGTACCCTAGTGCAAACTGAGGAAGTGCGTTTCCCGGAGCAATAAAATTCATTATACATATAAAATAATTACTATTCACATCATTTTCCAAACTCCCATTTATCTAGCTCAGAAAACTTTAGTTATATTGTGCGTGCAAAAATGTTACAATTTAAGGGATACGAAAAAAACAACAAGTGAGAAAGAGGAACTTTCTTATAATGCACCGTATAATCAACGAGGCGCTAGACTTTCTCGGGGCGGTCCGTTGCAGGAGGAAGCACGCGTCTCGTGACGAACACGACGCCGAGAATAAACCGCAACGAATTCGGTGCACGGGCCCGCGCGCGCACGAAATATACGCGAGCCACGGAATTACCATTTACGGTTAGCTTTAATTCGTCGATCACGAGCATTTTCGTGGTTATTACTCGCGCTCTTCTGCGTGCAACGAGACAAACAAATAACGCGTGGGATAGGATAAAGAAAAGTTTTTATTGCGGCAATGAAATGCAAGGGGGTTGAGCTATGGGTGATGAGAAAGAAAAGACCCGCGGCGGAAATAAAAATTTCCGCCGTTTATTTAAATTTTATGTACATTTTATTGTGAATCACTTCGATCTTATCAGACTGACACGTAATCAAAAAATAATGATTCGACCGCCTAATCGGACGTTCTCGACCAAGGAACGTTTTTTAAAATACATATATGTTCGATAAAAGTTTAACTTCAAAGATTCGCTACATGGTTTTCGAAAAAAAAATAATATTGAAATCTAAACTATTTAAGGCGGACCTATGTGAAGTTGGCAATCGACTTTAGAAGATTAAATTTTTTTATTGCATTCGTTTGTAGTCGATTTGTACCCGATTGTACCACCGTTAATTTCGTTTGTGCCTTAAGGGGTAGAAAAGTATGGGGTGTGGAAAAATGGGCCTCAACCCATTGAGAGCTAAATCATTTTGATCAACGCGATTACAAACAAACTCGTTTGTCCTCGTTTGTAGCGTTAAAAGATTTTTTTTTTTCCTTTTTTTTTGCTTTTATTGTAATCGACGCGTAATTGACGATAACAAGGTTAATTTAGTTCGCAACTTAAGGAGACGAAAATAGAGGGTGAAAATAAACTTAAAGTATATGTGAAAAAAATTTCAAATTAAAATATTAAAAATTAACCAAGTTATGGACGATTTAGTGAGAGCGGGTAGCCCAACGATTTAAGTATACAAAAACTTTCAATCGCGTATTTCTCAAAACGTTTTTTTTCCGACCTGGCCGAAATTAGAACTAGCTATAATTGTCCGACTTTCAATTTTTAAAAAACCCAAATTTCCGTATTTGCCGTAGCGATCGTTGTATGTAGCCGTTTTTTTAAGCAGTGTTTTTAAGCCACCGAATATAAGTAAAAATTTCGCCAAAATTACACTTTTTATTTGAGCAACCCTCATTTTGTGAAGTGTTTTTTTTTTCGACAAAATGGTTACCAACAATTCGAACTACATTTAGGTAGATCATAAATCTTTTTTTTTTTTAATTCTTCAGACCAACCATTGTTAAGTTATCGATTCGGCCGTTGAACCACATTTTGTATACAGAGGCTTTATATTATACCTCGATAACGTTGTTAATTTAGAATTTATTTAAAAAAAAATTTAAACGAACTAAGTTCGATGTATGCTTAATAGCTATACCTTTTTTCCAAACCGCGAGTAAATAATCTAGTAAACAAAAAAATTCGGAAAAACGATATTTTTCGGCGCCCCACAGTGGTGTCCTCCCTTAACGAAATTTCTTATGAAGAATCGCTGAACTCAGCTGAAAGAATATGGTCAATCAGCGCAATCAATATGTCACCCTTAGTTGAATTCAACATTTTTCATGAAAAAAACTGATAAATTATGTAGATATTTTTTTGATGTGGTGGATTTTTTTGAAACTTTGAAGTCGACTGAAAATGCATCGGTTTAATATTCATCGGTGAGAAGCTTGCATTGTTGGATCGCCATAAAAATTGTTTCTTTTTTTTTTTCAAATTTATTTCTTCTTGTTATCATCAGAATTCTTATCCTGCAAGCTTAGCCTGTACATTTTTTATAAGAATCTGTAAAAATGGTTGAGCGATTTTTATATCCTAAGTTTGCCGAAAAAGAGTTTATTCTACTGAACTTTCGTTGCGTTCCAACGATGCAAACTTCAATATCATGAAGTTCGTTGACATCAATGTAAAATTGTTTTATTTGAGGCAAGAAGATTACGTAGGCAAAATGTGACGCGAGTACCTGCTTCTCACAGTGAAGAGCACCCATTTGCGTTGACGCATATCGCAAAATCTTTTTTACAGTCTGCCATTTCCGCAGTTTTGCACACTTACGAATCGAGGCTAGTGCTGGCGCCCCGTAATGCAAATGGGTCAACGATACATAATAGCATAATTAAGCTTGCAAGCCGCGAGCTTCCGCAAGTGTGTCAGGGAGAACGACAAAATTGAAAAAGAAATAGAGAGGCAAATAAATGAAGAGTGGGCGGGGGAGGAAGGTAAGGGACGAGGGCGATGTAACGCGAAGAAAATAGAATGTTTCCAAATCAGTCTCGAACTTCAGAATTTTCACTCAATGTTGTATATATCCATTCTCAGGGCTGAGGGGGAAGGCGTAAATCTTTTTTTATCGAAATATCGGGAAACGGGGACGAACATTTTTGTGAGTTTTTTTGTTTGTTTCAGATTCTCCGTAATAAAAGCTAAACCGCTATCGATTTTTTATTTTCTTTTTGCCATTCAAAAGGAGCCAGGCTGCTTACATCAAAAGAAAAAATTTCGATTTTGTAAATAGGACTGTTTGTCAATTTGTTTAAATCCCGTTGACATGGATATCCGCACAGGTAAAAAATGCGGGCTCTCGCAGCTTCGCGATAATTAGTCTCCAAAAATTAAAAGGCAACGAATATGGTGTGGGGAATTTGGACGTGGACGGGGAGAGATGCGATGGAGGAGAGATGCTACTTATTAGACTCAATAACAAATGCAGGAGCAATGTATGGAGTGAAGATATGGGGGATGGAAGAAATAAGCGTTTTTGAAGAAATACAGAGCAGATATTGTAAGTTGGCGTTAGGAGTTGACAGAACGACGCCAAATTATACATGGAGGAGAAAACTAGGGGTGCCTGCTCTGGAATATTTGATAAGGGAAAGAACGTTAAGATATATTGGCGAAGTGATGAGGATGGAAGAGACAAGGTGGCCAAAAAATTGCTTATTAGACGAAATTAGAGCGATAACATACGGTGACGCATCAAAATGGGGGACAACTTGGTAAAGGTATTGAGGGGAGGTACTTGAGTAAACGGCGAGAAAAATAAGTAAACTTCGGGAATTTTTATCTCAAAAGCTCATCTTTCGATTTGATCCGTTTTTTTTTTATTGGAAAATATATACATTGAGCTATGTTTAGGAATTTTTTAAAATAAATTCGTTGTCTGGAAGCGATTCAAACGCGATTATCTCGAAACGTTTTCAAAGTCGGTGCTAGATGTATCTGGAAAACGGCTTGTTCGATTTTGTCCACATTTAGATACAATATTCTTCGACAGTTTTTCTCGTTCGCCACGTAGGATTTTTTGGAAATGTTCATTTTTGACGGAATTGCGACCGTTTTAATTTAACATTCGTTTTTCGTTCGCTATTTCCGACGATTTTGGATTGCATACACATTGCATAAAAAAGCTATGGTTCAATCAAATGAAAAACCCCTACGTGGCGAACGAGAAAAACTATTGAAGAATATTGTATCCAAATTTGGACAAAATCGGACAAGCCGTTTTCGAGATACATCTGGTACCGACTTTGAAAACTATCTTTCGAGATAATCGCGTTTAAATCGCTTCCAGTCAACGAATTTATTTTTAAAAATTCCTAAACATACCTCAATGTACATATTTTCCCATTTAAAAAAACCCGGTTCCAATCGAAGCATTAATTTTTTAGATAAAAATTCCCGAAGTTTACCTATTTTTCTCGCCGTTTACTCAGGTACCTCCCCTTAAGGTAATCTTATCGCCAGGCTTCAATACATAAGATTTGCATTTTTTTAGCTTCTCTAAACATATTGATAATCGTCTCTGTAAAATTGCAGGGTCGGTTATCGACCTAATTGCAGAGAAAAAAAATTAAAGTTGCATATTTTCGTGAAGGAATTCCGCTGCAAAAGGGTATATAATAGTGGGAATCCGTCAGATTCTTAAAAATAATCAAATGTACATACTCAACACTTGTATTAATCCAATGCTCTTAGAAAAAATTACGCTTATTAACGTAATTTTTATGTAATATCAAGTTTAATTTGAACTTCCGGTATTGGATTTATTACCACTTGCTACGATAAAAAGACGTGACAGCAAGGCAACAGCTGACTGTAGTTATAACCTTATCTCACTCATTCGAATTTCCACACATATTTTATTTTCAACCGACATATTTCGCCGACACAAATTTTCCACGCTTTTTACCAGTCGTGGCCCGAATACAATGCTTTATATTTCCCACACTTGACATTATTTTGACAGATCGACGTTGAAAAGCATGGAGGTTAAACTCGCCTGGTTGAATAAAAAGAGACGAGGATAGAACCAATGTTGCCAAATATCAAATCTAGAAATACTGCGCGAATCTTTGGAATAACTATTTTTTCATTTTTCTAATTAAATGTGACCATTCATTCAACAGTTTACACATGGAATTTTTTTTTGCCTATGCTAAAAATATTCGCAAATAAAACTCGATACTACTAGTTTCCAAAAATGGAATACGATAAATTAATCAATATAATTGTGATTAATTTTTTAAGTAAGTAGCGGAGAAGACATGAGCAAAGTAAGAGACAGAAAGAGAGAGAGAGAAGAATGTAACAGAGATGGAACGACGTCGGGAGGAAGTGGGTCGTGTCCTCAATGATTAGATGGTACAAGTTGCCGTTGCTGCAGGTAAAAATTGTCGAGGTTAAGTGTGACTCTCTTCCCGAGAGGGAACTCCGCGACAACTAATTTAAAATTCCGACATTCTTCCTATTCTCGTTTGGTCTGTCCTCTCACCGGCCTTTTTTCTTTCTCCCGCGGTCGGATCGCCACGTTTGCTGGGCCAGGATCGATGATACCGAATATTCAATGGTCGAGCTAACGAAAAAAGTCCGCTGTATCCGTATAATTGCTACTCAAAAATAGATCTTTTCGACAAAAACATTTTTGGTAAATAAAAATTCAACTGTAAAATATTGACGACGTTGACGTCTGCATCGTTGGAATGCAACGATTCCATTTCCGCAATCTTCCATTTCTTTATTTTTATCATGATCGGAAGTCAATCATTCAAATCGATTTTCATTTGCACAACTTTTTTTAACAAGTTTTTTTACACAATGCTATTATTTCTCTTACATCTTAACTTATCTCTTATGTCTTAACCTTAACATTCTTTCCATTCTGCATACGCTTTCCCTTGTCACTATCTAACGTTTCTCTTTTTTTCTTACGAGGAACATCCCTCAGGTGTCGTCCTTCGGTTTTGTTGAAACTTATATATGTTATGAAGCATTGGAAATTAAACGACAAGTATTTTTTTCAGCGGCAAAACGGTCTTAAGGGGTGAAACCAGCCTTCGAAGAAAGGCATGTCAAGGGGTAACATTGCGGTTTCACCCACAAGCAGTCGACCGATCGCAATAAAACAAAAACGAGAGTTCTTCGAATTCGAAGCGATGAAAAATCCACTAGAGAGTTATCGCAAAAAAATAAGGGGTGAATCACCCCTATTCGAGAGCTGGTTTCACCCCTTAGAACCGTTTTTCCGTCGACAAAAAATACGTGTCGCTTAGTTTTCAATGCTTCATGACATATATAAGTTTCAACAAAATCGAAGGACGACACCTGAGAGATGTTCTTCGTTAGTTTAATCCGCCCCACCATCTCTTTCTCCTCCCCCTTCCTCCTTGCACATCTTTCTGCACACTTCCTCTATTTCCCTAAAATACTCATATATCCCTTTTTATATCTTTCCACCCAACATATTTGTAATTTCTCCCTTTATCGCCAAATTATCCATTCCTTGCACCCACTCCTCTGCTTTCTTTCTTACTTTTTCCGCTACTAACGCCCAGGCTTTTTCACATACTAACAGGTACTCCAGCGTCTCATTCTCTTTTTTCCAAATCCTGTACCTCCAATCCTTTGCCTCTTTCCTGCCCTATGTTTCCGAATCTTAATCTCGCCCACATTTTCTTATCCCTTCCCTTTACTCCCTCTCCCTCCAAGTATTTCCATGGCCGTTTTTCCGTTTTCCACAGTATATTTGAATTTGTCATTATACCTTGGTTTTCTTATTTTTTCCCTCTTCCTTAAAATGTCCTTTTTCTTAAGTTTTCTAATCCTTCTTTTATCCTTTTATTTATTCTTTCCACTTCTCTTTTTTCCCTTGTCATTATTATTGTTTTTTCCATTTCCATATCCCTTACAACTTTCTCTATTTTTTTCCCGATTCGACAGAATTCCGTTTGTAATTGCTCGTATTTCATCAAATAGGCAGATTTTTGACCATTTTGACTCCTCAATCCTAAGCACCTCTATTATATACCCTAACGCTCTTTCCCTTACATGATCGAAATTCTTCTTTTTGCAAATTGAGGTCGTAAATCTCTAATAAGAACATGTGAAAACGTTCGAATAATTACCACAGCCTATACGGCGTAATTTTTTTTTTCTATCAATTAAAACGAATTAATTTTCGTTGCATTCCAACTATGCAAACTCCAACGTCATAAATATTGTTTTATTCGGAATAAAAACTACCATTACGTTGCATTATTCAGGATAAATATTTGAGACATGAATTCTGATTTTTTGAGTTCCAGGCTCCAAAACCAAAAAATCAAATGATAGTTGTAAAAAATGAGAAACCTTGTTGATGACTTCCGAATTCATACCGAATCTATCAAATCGAGCCCTGATACTGCAAAGCCTCCCACACTCGGAAGACAAAATCACGTGCGGTCGCGTTTGACCATGCTGGTTGGCAGACCCGAGAAGAAAACTCACCCAGCCCCCACGAAATCATAGCGAGCCTGGAAAGATCGCGTAATTGAGTGCAGAGCCCTACGCAAGTGGAAGTGCTGTGAAAAGGTGTGTACACGTGCGTGCACGTACGAGCGACTCGAATGAGTGACCCAATTCGAATGGCGAGCAATGCCAGAAACATGAAGCGGAGCAGTAAAATTGTGGGAGAGAATAAGTTCGTGCAGACTGCGCTTGAGAGACGAGAGGGAGAGCAGAGAGAGAATGAGCGAGATCTTTGGCACTATCGCTATATATATATTCGTTTCATTTCCGTCGTCCTGACTGCCACGTGTGTATAAAGCTACCGCATACGAAACTTCGCGGTGCGTATGTAACACGTTGGTTCGTCACTTCCTCCCTCCGATTCTATGCATTTCGTATGCAACGAGTGTTGCGCTGGTCGCAAAGAAAGAAAAAACGCGTGTGCGTGGGTGTGTAAGGGTGTATAGGTCCATACGTATGGCTACATTTTCTCATATATGTATGAGCAATATATATAGGTATATATTCCTCATACATACATGAGAAAATATGATTATGGAGACATTCGGATTCTAGGACCTTCCTCAAATGAGATACTGTTGAAGTTTGCATCGTCGTAACCCAACGAAAGTTCATTTTACATTTTATTTTCCCCATTTTGATTATTATAGATGTTTTTCTTACAGTTTTATATTGTAGATCGCTAAAGTAGCTGAAAAAATTGAAGCCAAAAGAAATTGGGGTCATTCAGAATTATTATTAGGAGTACAACTTTGCAGTGACCGTTTTACTTAGAGAGCCACTGCGGCCGAAGTAGTGGCCCTAGCTCAATAAAAATGTGGCATTTTAAACTAGAGGCTCTGTCAATGTAAACAATTTAAAAAAGCTAACGGATATGTGTATGCATTATAAAATTATAGGCACTCAAACATGGCAACCTACGAACCGAATTCTCAGCATTTGCGGGAGGTTATGATTTACTTCTTCAACATCAAGAAATCTGCGGCTGAGGCCCACCGTTTGCTTGTAGATGCTTACGGGGAGGATTCTATACGCCGAAAATCATGGGGACGGCCTGGTCATATTCCGTCATCGACGCCCAAACCGAATATTCACGGATCCAAAGTGATGCTGTGTATCTGGTGGGACCAGCTGAGCGTTGTGTACTATGAGCTGCTCAAACCATCCGAAACCATCACAGGGGAACTCTACCGACGTCAGTTGATGCGCTTGAGTAAGGCACTCAAAGAGAAACGGCCACAATTCAACGAAAGGCATGACAAGGTGATACTGCAGCATGACAATGCCCGACCCCATGTTGCAAATGTCGTGAAAAAGTACTTGGAAACGCTGAAATGGGAGGTTTTATCCCACCCGCCGTACCCTCCAGACATTGCCCCTTCCGACTATCACTTGTTCCGGTCAATGGCACACGATTTGGCTGACCAACACTTCGGTACTTACGAAAAAGTCAAAAATTGGGTCGATTCCTGGATTGCCTCCAAGGACCAAGACTTTTGTCGACGCGGGATTCGAATGCTACCTGAAAGATGGGCCGAGGTCGTAGCTAGCGACGGGCAGTACTTTGATTAAAAAATATGTAGACACTTTTTTATAATAAAGCCTTAAACTTTTGAAAAAAACGGTCACTGCAAAGTTGTACTCCTTATAATTTTTATTGCACTTCAACTATGCAAACTTCAACGTCACCAAATGAGTGGTTTATTGTACTCGATACCCAAAATCATGACTTGAAATTAGGTGAATGTAGGTATGTCTTTCTAAAGGTAATTTTAAGGACCGTTTGGTTGCCAATATCAACAATAATATTAAGTAAAAATTAAGTACCGTCCTGAAACGGTTATATATAAGGCAATACACATCCTGAAAAATTAGTCAAAGTCCCACGATTTTCAAGATTTCGAGCTTTATGCTATTTTTTTTAATCATCTGTTTTTGGTTTTTCGCATGCCATTTCTACAAATGTTATGAATCGACAATAACTAAGCAACTTTTTAAAGTAATTTGCACGATATGCGTAGCACTTTTTTTTACACTGCAGGCTATCAAAGTCAGATATTCGAATTGGTTTGTATGAAAATTCTGCATGAGATCTTTTTTCATAAAGTTTCCTTAACATTTAAGGTTGAAAAGAAGATTTCTCTAGATAAAACAAATAACAAAGAGTATTTTTTTAAAACCGGGTCAAAAAAGTTATCATTTGTAGAAATGACATGCGAAAAACCAAAAGCAGATGATTTTTATCTCGAAAACCGTGGCACCTTTACTACATTGAAATTCCAGCATATAGCAGGATATGATCTGGACTATCGACAGTTGCAGAATTATCCATCCATAACAGGACACTGTATGTGTGTGTGGGGGGGGGGGGGGGGTAGAGGTGCAAGCCTTGGTACATCGCCGATACAACTACGCCTATTATAGATATTTATCACGTTTAAACTAATACGTATCGTTAGCCCTAATACATACGCAGGCTTGCTTCGAAATGATCCCAATTGTCAATTAAATTTGCATTTTACGATTTCTCATCCTGTTTTTTTTCCTTCCCTATCTAGGCCCACGACGTTTGATCCGAAATGGTCTTCCTAACGGTGATGATGGGCTAGCAATATTTTTTCTTCAAATACTCTTTCGCCCATTGTCACAATATTTCGTTTAATTTTATGACCTCCTCGTGCTCGGAACGCTTTAATTTGCTGCCCATTATTGCGAAAGAAATTATAGCAGCGAATCGCCGTTCTCTGTACCTTGCTCGTATGTCTATACTTTTTTTCGCTGTATACGTTTTAGAGAATAATCGTTTCCGTACTCTATGTAACGAGGAGATTGCGGAGTGCCCCTGCTTTGTTTCACGAATGAGGGCAGTGTAAATGTCGAAGAAAAAAATACAATAATCGCGTGATGATCGAAAAGAAGAGTGAAAAATCAATTGATGATCAACAAGTTCGAAAATCGTTGGGTGATAAAAAAAAGCAAATACAAAAAATCGAATGATCATAAAAAAGAAGTATCAACCTTTTTTTAAATCTTTTTCTCGTGGTTTCTGATTCCACGAATCATTGATGTTCCTGTATGCATAAACTGTGCAGTGCCGAATTATTGCAGAATTCATACAGATGGACACAATACAAATCTACTTTAGAGGACCCAAAAAAAAAAACCGTACCGCTTCGGAAATAAATGTCATATATGGAGCTTCTTTATTTTCACAGCTAGTAATTTGTCTATATTAACGTAGTTACGTTAATCGAGTGCAACGCTTGATTGCATAAATTGATTGCATTATTTCATAGTGTTGAAGTTTGAAACATTTGAATGCATAAAATGAATCTGAAATAAAAACGACTAAAATAAAAAATAAAAGAGAACGACAGTTTTCTTCTATTTTTCGATTTCCTTATGTTCATTATGATAGAAAATCTTTTTTTGTGGATTTATACCGTAGATCGCGAAGTATTGTGAAAAATGATTGACGGATTTTTATAGGCAAAATCTGCGGAAAGAAAGTGAAGGAATTCAGGAATGTTAATTTTCAATAAAATTATTGAAGTTTGCATCGTTGGAATGCAACGAAAATGATAATTTTTTAATTGCTCAAATTTCTTTTGGCATATCTGGACCCAAAGTTGTCGACAATTTTTTAAATCGCTTTCTTAGATATGTATGATTTAAATATGCGAACAAGATCCTGGAGATCTTGCAAAGAAAGAAGAATTTTCGTTGCACTGCAACGATGCAAACTTCACCACCATCATTTTCATCGCATTCCAACGATGCAAACCTCCAACCTTCAACATCATATTACTTCTACGACTGAACTTGTGTCCGTAGAACGGGGTTAAATTGACGTTAAGGGTAACCTTGACAGTTGTTGGGGCTACTTTAACAGGGCTCCAAAAGATGGTTTAAATGTGTGCGCATTTAAATCTGTTTAAACTTGGTGTTCAAGTTTATTATAATGTTGCTAACGTTGATTGTATTGTTGCTCAAGTTGATTTCGATCTCAATGATAATTATAAGACTGAGTAAGTGCCTATAACAGAACCCTAGGTACTTGATATTTTTATGTAAAATGTTTCCTTAATGAAGATGACAATTTGATTGTAAAAAATCGTTTGTTTCATCTAATTCCATATATAATGCGTAAAATATTAATTTTTAAAAATCAAAATCATGTCAAAGTAACCCTTAATCTTTGACATAAGTTGCATTTCAATGCCTTGTCAAAGAAACCCCACACTCGAGGTTATTTTGACACTCAACAAATATATATATAAAATTCCGGAGGGGTAGTAGTCAACTACAAAAAAATTCCAAAACCTGTTCAAAGTAACCCCATTCTAAGGTACATCATGACGAGACATTGGAGGCGTTAATGGCCGAAATATGACAATCTCAATGGAAAATCGCTGGGAGGATGTGGCCTGAAGTGGCGATCTTGTGTTTCTGTGCGGACGAACTAAAATTCGGAAATCCGTGCGACATGGATGAGGGTAGAAGAGATTTGGGTCTCTACATTTGTCGTGAGACGTTCACGCGTATTTATATACGCGCTTTTAAATGGGAGGCCTCATATCCTCTCCCTCTCTCTCTCTCTCTCTCTCTCTCTCTCTCTCTCTCTCTCTCTCTCTCTCTCTCTCTCTCTCTCTCTCTCACACTCTTTCTTTTCCTTTCTCGCCCCTTCATCGTCACTCTCTTTCTTTCGCCGACTGGACCCGGGCCAAAAGCTTTCCGCCGGACTTTGCGTCACAAACGAGACCGCGCGCACTCTTCGAGTCTGTGTTTTACTTTCTCGCTTTGGGATCGAGAGCGCGGTCAAAGCGTCTCGCATCTCATCGCGGAGTTCGTCCATCCGTTCTGAAACGTTCTATATAGAAATTCACTGGTGTGCGTGTGCGTACGTACACGGAGATGGATAATAAAACGACGGTTCTAGCGCGACAAAGAGTAGTAGAGGCCCGGACAAACGGGACTACGCTCCCGGGATTTTCGACCGAATCGGAATTTCGTTACTACGAGACTTTGCCCGTCCGTAAATCGATCGTATCAACGGTAGGGACGGACAATTGGCCATTTGTATTTTAGTAAGCGATTTTTTGTGATAAAACCAGTCTGTAAATTCCTCTCGGGTCGATTGAAAATTTATTACTGTTATCAGATCGACAAGAGCATGCATCTTCGATAAATTTTAGGATTCATTTATTCGTTAGGTATAATGCAATGATTGACAGTGCTGAAATTGGCATGTACATGAAGTTTGCATCGTTGCTATCCAACGGTTTCATTTTTTTTTTTTTTCGATTTTGTTTGGTTGGTCCCGGTGGCCGTAAATATTTTTTATTCATTTTACCATATTTTTTTAGCAACTAGAGCCGAACTGACCAAGAAAAAATAGGAAATTACAAAATCGAAAGAAAAAAATGAAACCGTTGGATAGCAACGATGCAAACTTCATGTACATGAAATTGGCACGGTTGGAATGTAGCGATTTTTTTTAATTACTTTGTTTTTGTCGTTTTACAAAATCATTTTTTGCTACTTGAAATCGTAGGTTTCATAAGGATTTGGGGGAAAAAGTATCGAGCGATTGCCGTAGCCTAAATCTGCCGAAAACTTGGGCGATTGACAAGAGTTGTTCTAATCCAACGATGAAAATTGAATATGACGATGAGCGAGTAAAAATCGAAATGTCCAAGAATTCGAGTGCAATATTGATAATCACGAATTCGAGATATTTTTAAGAGCAGCGTTGAAAAAGTATTTTGCGGCATTTGGTACAATTGAAACGTAAAGAAATTTTGTTTTCTTCTCTGATTTGATTATTATCCAACTTTTTTTGGCAGTTTCGCGTTGTTGATCTCTAATGAGGAATTCCGTAGCCTAAATATGCCAAAAACGAATATTTGAGCAATCGAAAAAAGTTATTCTAATCCAACGATAAACATGAAAAATTCACGATGATCGAGTAAAAATCGAAATGTCCAAGAATTCGCGTATTATATTGATAATCACGAAATCGAAATGTTATTAAGAAGTTATATTGAAGTTTGCATCGTTGCAACGCAACGAAAGTTTAGTAGTCCGAACTTTTTTTTAGCGAATTTCGACTACAAAAATCGCTCAATCGTATTTTGGGATCCTTATGAAAAATCTACAGCCCAAGTTTGCCGTATAAGACTTCGGATAATAAAAAAATTGAAAAAAAAGAGAGGATTTTTCATTGCATTCCAACATCGCAAACTTCAAGACCATTTTCAAGAAGAGAAGGGTCGCAAAAGTATGCTGCCGAATTTTGCACACTTTAAAAGCCATAAATTTACGATGTTGAAATAGGTACGTTGAAATGCAACGAAAATTCGAAACGGTCTTTTTATTTCTTTACTTTTTTCATCATCGAAAATTGTGTCCTGCAAGTTCGAACTGTAGATTTCCTATGAGAATCCTCAAAAATGGTTGAGTGTTTTCCGCAGCCCAAATTCGCAAAAAAAAAAAATCAGTCCATTAGACTTTGGTTGCGTTCCAACGATCCAAATTCCAATATCATACAAAATGTTATATTTATCGTTTTCTTCTTGGTTTTTATTTTTATCCACCTTTTCGTTTCACGTGTTCAGTTTGTTGATCTCTAACGAGGATTTAAAAAAACGTTCGAGTGATTTACGTGTCCTAAATCGGCCAGAATAAATTTGGGGAACTAAGAAAATTCCATTGCATTTCAACGCTGCACTTTCCCAAAAAATGGAAACCTAAATCGGCCAGGATACATTTGGGGAACTAACAAAATTCCATTGCATTTCAACGCTACACTTTCCCAAAAAGTGGAAACCTCCTAGTCGATTTCAACGAGCCACAAAAATGTTCGCCACCCTAGTAAACAGGCGATTTGAAAAGTGGACGTTCGAGCGATCGAGAATTGAGTTGTCTTTGAGAGAAAAAGATGGAAGGGTCGAACTCCTGCATTTAAATTTATTCACGATCGCAATTGAGATATCAAGTGTACCTTAACAGAGCAGCAGACGAACAGAACCGGACTTGTCCATACTACGTTAATTTATTTTATTTTCTTCGTGCCCTTCAAGCACACCTTTATTAGCTCCCGAAATATTTTTGATCAAATCCAGCTCTGAACACTCTAAAATTTGTTAAAAATTGCTGTTTCAAGCAGGAAGGCAGTTTTTAGGCACCAAAAAATGAAATAAAAAAATTGAACAAAGTGTTGACAAGTCCGGTTTTGTTCGCCAGCTCCTCAATAGCAATAAAAATAAGAATAATCGAAATAGGACTCGGAAGAATGATGATAATACTCGATACTATGACAATCTTGTATCCTTCATCTCTATTTCTCTTTTGTCCACCTAATGCCTTATATACGCGAAAAATTTCAAAATTTTTCATTTTTTAATTATTTTTTATTCCATTAGCCTGAACGGTTACGAATATTTTAAGCTTTACAGAATTGAAAAATTCCAAAAATTCCAAAAATAAGGTGAGATTGCATTTATAGTAGATACCGTACGATTCACTTATTTGAAACTTGTGAAAGTTCTAACTCTTGAACGAAGGTTCAGATCGCATTGAAATTTTTACAACATATTCTTAGTATCATCACCTATCGTGTGATCCACAGAAACAAAAATTTCATTGACACAAAAAAATATAAAAAATAAACTACCGACAGAAAATTGAGTAAAGAATTTTAAGTTTCAAATTTTATTATAATTTTTTTTTACATAATATTGTTGGTTCACATTAAAGATACATTTATAATGCAATTATAAATATGTTCATTTTTTTCAGACACTCACATCGATGCCGAGAACTTGCACCATCAACGCGCGCGCAAAAAAAAAATACATTACTGCATTATGTTATATCTCCGCCATTTGTTAATATTTCTGTTTTTTTTTTACATATACATAACCATGTACATAAATGATCTGTAAATAAAATGTCAATATATGCGTCATTTTTTTCAACCTCGTCTAGAAAAGTACCTTCGAAAATCAGCGAAATCGCGTATATACGGCCTTATATAAGTCACGTAGCACATGATGTTATACATTGTGACGCAAGGGCTACATGGAAAGCTGTCATGTCGATGAGATTGATTTACATTATTATATCATCTGATGCTTGCCTCAGCCACCCCACGTTCGGCTATCGCAAAGAGAGAGGATGCAAATGCATTCTGATGCTTTTCCAAGACGTAATTAGCGCCGCTACTAGACAATGCACACACGATGTAGTAGTGTCTTCAGAAGCGCCGAGGCTCGAAGTAGTACGCGTAGACAAGTATTTCCACTTTGGCGAATATGCGCGTTGCAACGATTGAGTAATGCCTCTCACGGGGACACTTTTGCGTCCATTGTACTGGTAAGTTTTTCCACATTGTCCAGCAAATTTGCGAAGCCTCTCACCAAGCATGATGAAGATTGTATTGTTGCGTTGCAAGGAAGTTGCAGAGAATCAATTTCTGTTCAATAGGGAATGGGCGGGGATGACACCAATGTCCTGACCAGGTATCCAAATGGTGCTGAAGCTTGCATCGTAATGCAACGAAAAATCTCATTTTTTGTTTAACTTTCATTATTATCCGAAATCATATTTTGCAGATTTAAATCGTAACTCGCTAACTAAGAATATAGAAAAATGTTTGCGTGATTTTTCGTAGCTCCAATCTGACAAAGGAAATTTGGGAAACGAAAGAAAAAAAAAGTTCGGTGCATTTAGAAGACGGAAACGTCAACATCATGTATCCAACTCGTCTTCCAACTGGAGGACTCTGAAACGTTTTGGGACTCGACACAGATCATTTAGATAAAATAAAAAGCTGAATTACTATTGAAAAACCTTGCTGATCAATTCAAAATCAATTCAAATTTCAAATTACTATTGAAAAACCTTGCTGATATCAATTCACACGATTGTTGATAACGAAGAATTTATCTTACACGACGATCAGAAAGCCAAACAAACAGTCGGAACTCGTTTGACTCCGGTAAAACTGTTCCTTGTCGATATAAACTTGAATAATCCTCATTTGATGACATTTAAGGGGGAAGATCCCTTTAGGCGAGGAAAAAATTTCCGGATTTTCATTACTTTGTTGAAAAAAAGAACGATTTCTCCACTATTTTTGAGACTTACAAGGAAAGGTTGCGAGGTCGTTCTCTCCGACTTCGATGAAATTTGGCATGATTGTGAAATGGGTAAAAATAGGCGAAACGGATTTTTTTTTTATATCTGCGGAACGCAATTTTTAAGGGGTGAAACGCACCCTCGAAAATAGGCGTGTTTTTTTGTTTTTCGTCGATAACGTTATCGTTCTCATCTCCAATGCATAGTACACGAAAAAATAAACATTGTTTGGGTTTGTTTGGGTTTGTTTGGGTTTGGGGCGATTTCAATTTTTTTTCATATCTCGTACTGTTAAAACGCTATCGACGAAAAACACCCCAATTTTCCAGGGTGCGTTGCAACCCTTAAAAATCGGGTTCCGCAGATGTAAAAAAAAAAATACGTGTCGCCTATTTTTACCCATTTTACAAGCATGCCAAATTTTATGGAAATCGGAGATCAACCTCGCAACCTTTCCTCGTTAGGGTATGTTTTATTATTACTATTGGCTGTTACATGGTATTTCTTTTTATTAATCTCTAAAAATGGCGGAGGTATGGCACGGTCTTCTAAACTGCATTTTCGAAACTGGCGTGACGTATAGCCAAAAAACTAATCGACCGATTTTGATGGAATTTGGTATAAATATTTCTAACCTTATTGCCTAAAAAATGACCCAAAATATTTTCAGAAATAAAAGAAATTATTTCAAAATATACCATTTTTTCCGGAAAATTCAATCTCTTTGTTTCATAGCGTACCATTTAATCGATTTTCAACATTTCTCACTTTTTCTTGGTTCACATTCTGCGTTTGAGTGCTAATGAAAGAAAGTCCTTTGTTGATTTGTTGTTCAGATTAATCCCGCCGAGGCTACGCGTCACGCCGTCTGACAACATCCGCCGCAACCCGTTTTTAAAGATTAATTTAAAAAAAATACGATGTAACAGCCAATAGTAATAACAAAACATACCCTAAATTTTTTAAATGGAGAAGAAATCTTATCTTTAAAAAAAATCATGAATATCAGCAGTGTTTTTCTCGTCTAAGATATCTTCGCCCTTAAGGTCAGTGTGTCCTGAAATTGTCAATAAAGAAGCGTTTTGTTTGACATAATGGCGAAGCCTCGTTTTCTCTGCCTATTTACACGAGTCAATTATTGTCAATGAGAAATTGAAAAATCTCGTTGTGCACTGGATGTATCTATTAAATGAGAACGGAGGGAGTACGCACACACGACGAAGCCGCTGGAGGCCATTCGAATAAGCCGTCACGACCTTTCTCATGAGTGCATGCGACGAATATTGCTCGCGCCTAACAGTTGGACTGGCATACGCGAGAATAATCACGCTTCTCTATACAGCCTCGACGCTTGCATGTGCAATTCTGGTCCATGCACATCGGCGATGCGTTCGTCGCTTCGAGCTCGTTCCGTCGAAAGGAACAATTCTCTGTTCACTCCTGCCATATGTTTATTCGTAATTACTCTTTAAAAAAATCGCCTGACAAACGCAGCATCGGTGAGGCAAGCAGTTTTTTTTCCGCGTGCTGTGCGTGAAGAAAATAATTGAAAGTCAATGCAACGAGTAACGATCACCGGCGAAAATAACGGTCCTTGTATTTTTTCCTTCGGCTTTTTTGTCATGCCAAAGTTTGCATCGTTGCAATACAACGCAATTTTGTTTTTTAATTCCTTATATTTCACGATGTTGAAGTTTTCGTCACTGGAACGCATCGAAAATCCTATTTTATTTCCTCATTTTCGTTATCATCCATCATCTTCTCTTAAGGCCGGAGCCTGAATTAGAACGTCCGAAAAATCTTTTTTTTTTATTTCTTGAATCGATAGATAAAATATCCAAGGATATATTTACAAAGTTACAGAGGCCGGTTGTAAATATTTTCGAAGATACAAGGCCAAGAGCAGAGAACCGACTGATATTTGATATTGACATTTCCTCCTATTGAAAACTTTGAAGCGCGTTTTCTCCAGTTTTCATTTTCACGATTTTTTCCAAATTGGCGGGCGTTATAGCAAAAAAGAACTAATCGACCTATTGAATCAAACCAAAGTTTATTTTCTTCAGTATGAAAATCTCTCTAAGTGAATTGAAAATGTAGTTGATAAAGTCTTTTTGAATTATTTTTATAGCACGTTAAAGTGTTTTTATTACAACACATTTTTTTTGTTTACCCTGAGAAAAGTTATAATTTCACGATTTTTCCAACTTTTTCTTAAATCACTCCGAAGAAAAATATGACAATTGAAAATTTTATTGTTTTTTTTTGTTCCAGTCAAGAATTACGAGCTGCATCTTTCTCGCCGATTAGGGATTGCAGTGGCAAGACGCACTTGGAATAGGCTGATAAATCTGCAGTCATTTATTGTTTCGTGTTGAAACTTTTTTTTATACATTTCAAATATATATGAAAAGATACCGCAATGTTTACTGGGGTCACTTGGTTTTTCCCTTTTAAAAAAATCCCGAAAAAAACGCTTTTTGGACCTTCTAATTCAGGCTCCCGCCTTAAGGGGTTACCCCCACTTGCGATTTTGAAAAAATCGATTTTTTTTAATTGCATTTTTTTGAAGTATAAGTATCTGAGAATATGTCCTGAAAATTTCAAGTCGATCCGAACAAAATTGACTGAGATAAACTGAAACTTTACACTTCGTGTAAACTGAAATTGAAACTTTAAACGCGTTTTTCTCAAAATGGCATTTCTGAAGTCGGTGACCAAGATTACTTGAACACTAATGAAGCGATCTTCTTGAAATTTTGCAGGCTTATTTAATACATAAAAATGTAGTCTTTAATCGTTCGATTTTTTTTTCGAAAAAAAAATGGCCGTTTTATAGCCAAAAAACGGTCGTTTTTTTTCGTAAAAATCGAACCATTAACTTTGACTGTCCGCCATTTTGTGAAAAATGAAAATTTTTTAAAATCCTTCGATTAAAGACTAGTTTATACTTATATTTGACTAAATCCATCCGCATTTTTTTTTCAGATGATCCACTTCGCCGCAATGTTGGTCACCGCAAACCGTGTATATAAAAACATTATTTCATTGACGGCCATTTGCCACTAAACAATGTAATATTTTTCAATAAAAAAATTACTGAAAGTTCTTCAAGATGTGTTCTTTAAAATGGTATATTGATCGATTGAAAAAGTTTTGTAGTTTTCTTTAAAAAAATTAATGAAAAAGGCCTTTTTTGCGCTACACGTGGGGGTAACGCCTTAAATATTAAAGCCGAAGATCGCTGATAAAGAGCTTGAAAAACGCTTGAATGAATTTGAAGGGCTGTGCTAAAAAGAAAATGGGTTACCAAACTTTCGTTGCGTTCTATTGATGCAAACTTCAATATCATCACTTTTCTTCAGCTGATTTAGGCTACGATAATCATTCAAACGTTCTTTCGTATTCGTATTGGAGATCAACGACCTCAGTGTACGAAAAAAAAGGATATTAATAAAAAATAATCCGAAAATTAATTAATGCATAAAAATGCCTAGTGACCAGTGAATTGTAAAATCTAGGGATTGAAAATCCTCATTCCAAAGTCCTTCATCTTCTATGAGATAGAAGTTTGCATCGTTGGAATGGAACGAGAATTATCATTTTTTAATTGCTCAATTTTTGTCCTCCAAATCTTAGCTCTGAAAATCCCTCGACACATTTTAAAATTGCTTATTTGGAAATCTATTATCGAAACCGGCAAAAAACGATTTTGTGGTATAATGAATCCGAAATTGAGATATAAAAAAGAATTTATGTTGCATTCCGAAACGATACAAACTTCGATACCATGTCCTTCTACCTGACCCAACACATCCTTTTTTCAAATCTCCAGCGACAAAAGATCCGGACCACAATGATTTTGTTTCCAAACAGCTCGTGTACTGAAAATCCGAAAAATACGAGACACACAAAACGACATTGAATGATGGTCTCAAACATTGTGTAGTCACGTTTTTCAAGCTATCCAAAGTTTTCAACATCGAACCGTTGACAACAGTAAATTTCTCGACGCGAGATTTTACAACGGTAAATACTATCTCGGTGTGTCTGGAAGTATTCCAGTGCAGTTTTCGATTGCAAAGAAACATCTTTACTATTGTGTTTCCAGAGGATAAGTACCACTGGGCATTCGTGTATATTCTCGAGTTGTTCTTTCAAACGTGCGTCTGTGAGTGTGTCTGTGCGTGATGCAAGTAGAAATTTATCACTGGCTTGCCAGAGAGAAGCGCATTCAGAGCCGTGGAATATAATCCTGCGCATCTTGCGCACTCGTTCGAGCAATCCACGAGATGCAGTTACGCGAAGACAATGCCGAGTATTAGACTGCGAAGACCAGGTTCAATCTGGGTCGACCTCGTGAGCTACAGGGCCCCGGTGTGGACATTCGTAAACACGATATTGAAGTTTACATCGTTGGAACGCAACGAAAGTTCCGGGCCCGATTTTTGCTTTGACAAATTTAGGCTTCCACAATCACTTAAACGTTTTTCAGGATCCTTATTAAAGACCTTCGGCGCAAATATGTGAGAAAGGGTTTTGGGTGAAAATGAAAATGAGGAAATAAAAAAGTAAAAAAGAATTTTCGTTGCGACGATGCAAACGGGTGTAGCCCATACTGCCGATTAATTTGGAATTTCGTGCACCCATGTAGTTCCACTCACTAATCATGATATGATAGTGAGAGTACCCGCAAATTTGATTTTAAAGGCGAAAAATCACAAAAACTGGTTTTTTAAAAAGTTTTTCTGTTTTATTTTAATAAGTGTTGATCTTAGAGAAAAATGTTTCCTACAAAAGTTGTAGCCTATAAAAAGATTGATGCTTTATGTTCCATGTGGTTTTTGTCTAAAACCATTCTGTTTCGAGAAAAATGGGATAATGCTCCAATAAGGACATTTTGCTAAACTCTATTAGTTTCGATATTATCTAGTTACGCACTTTACTGCGGGAAGGTTGGAGTTGAGTCTTGAAAGGCATGTTTTTTTTTACTTTTTTTTGTATTTTATATCATTTTTGTATTTTTTTGTGTTTTTTTTTTAAATATATTATTCTATGTTAGGCTTTTTTGTATTTTATTTTATTTCTTGCTTTTTTGTTTGGGTTGGTTAGGCTTTAAAGACTAAACTCCAACCTTCCCGCGTAAAAGTGCGTAAGTAGATAATATCGAAACTAATGGAGTTTAGCGAAATGTACTTTTTGGAGCATTATCCCATTTTTCTCAAAACAGAATGATTTTAGACAAAACCTGTATAGAACATCAAAAATCAGTCTTTTTGTAGGCTACCACTTTTGTAGGAAACGTTTTTCTCTAAAATCAACATTTGTTCAAATAAAAAAGAAATACTTTTCAAAAATCAGTTTTTGTGAGTTTTGACCTTGAAAATCAAATATGCAGGTATTTTCATTGTGATATTCGTGATCAGCGGGTCAAAATACATGAGGTAACGAAAATCCAAATTAATCGGCGGTATGCCAAATGTAGACCGTAAATCTCTAATAAATAAAACGCACAAACGTTTGATCGATGTTCACAGCCAAAATCGACCAAAAAAAATGAGTGCAATTTAAAAGAAATTAACTTTCGTTGCGTTCCAACGATGCAAACTTCAACGTCATCGGACTGTGAGCATCGGGGAAATCTCTAAACGTCGATCTTGATCATCTCGAAGAGTGCAAGCCGTTTCTTATCACCGAGGAAAAATGCAATTACGAGTCTTCATTTGGGAATTTGGCCTTTTTCTTACCCTTTATTTTTTTATTTTTCAAACACAAAAACTAGGCACGAAAAATCTCGATTTAACCTGAGAATATGTCTCAAATTTGCTTAGAAAAAAAAACAATTTTCCTGTAGACGAGAATTTAAAATCAAACGTGGCTTCACGCGATGAAGATCGTTGAGAGTGTCAACAGAGAATAAACTTGTATTTTCCTTCTTCGAGCGTGCATAAATCGTCTCTAATTTATTTATAATGATTCACCAGAGTAGAAAGAATACAAGCGGCAGGCACGTCACGTGTACACGTGGCGGGGATTGGAATGCCGCGTCCAATTAAAGTACCGACTCAATACAACGCTCTCGCCAGGTGGAACAAGCTCGGTTAAACACGCCCGTGACTCTCTCGCAGTTTAATAATCTTTCATAGGTCACGGATGAAAGAGAATTTAATCCGTGCGCGCCGCTATTAGATCCGTCGATGGAGTTAATGGAAGGAAACCTTGACGGTTGATTGATATTTCGATGTAAACAAATTGACGGGCACGTGATAACGGCTTAATCCCACGGTCACTACACAGATGACAATTGAAAACCCCGACGTGAGATTAACTTTTCAAAATCAGTTTCGCAACTCCATTTTTATAAGCTACGAAAAATTTGTTGGAAATGAATGTATTTGAGGAAGATCAAGGCTCAAGTTTCGCTCGAGAATCTTAGAAGAGAGAGGTAAAGAAGGGGGCATAGAGAACGAGGGAAATATGGTGCCCTAGTGAACTTTAGGGCAAACCAGAGAACACTAAAGCCAATAGTAGTATGTATGAGTAGTAGATTATACGTAATAGAACCAATAACAGATGAAATGATACAAGAATGTGATAAATAATAAAAGCTATAATACAAAAAAAATATGAATGAAAATATGAATTACAAACTAAAATTAAACGAATTACGAATGAAAATGAGGAAAAACGTATTGAACAAGAGAGAAAGATTTATCATGCCTGCTTTGGATCTTCAGGTAACACAACATTAACCATTTCAATTTGTGACGAGTAAAAAACTTTGATAATATCAATGATAACAGAACCGATCAAAATAAAAATAATGACAATGTTGATTGAGAAATAATACAGAATTCACATCAATAATAAAAATTAAAAAACAAAAATAGTAATAATTATTTGGAAACGATAAAATGAAGAAAAAATACAAAAAGAGAGTGTAAAAGAGAGAGAGAGAGAGAGAGAGAGAGAGAGAGAGAGAGAGAGAGAGAGAGAGATATTGTTTATCCAAAAGATTTCTCCATCTAACAATCCCACTTATGCCTCACGAATTCAGCCTCTCAAATAAGAACAAATCAATTGATTTCTACGTTCTTTCATTTATCTCACCAATATTTCTTAAATACCTTAAGACTAGAGCTTGGACTATCGGAGTTTTTTCATGTATATGAAGTTTGCATCGTTGCTATCCAACGGTTTCATTTTTTTTTTCGATTTTGTTTGGTTGGTCCCGGTGGCCGTAAATATTTTTTATTCATTTTACCATATTTTTTTAGCAACTAGAGCCGAACTGACCAAGAAAAAATAGGAAATTAGAAAATCGAAAAAAAAAAATGAAACCGTTGGATAGCAACGATGCAAACTTCATGTACATAGTTTTTTCTAATACCGCTATTTTTTCGATATTACCAATTGGTAATACCGGAATACCGGTATGGTGATTTTTTCCAATATTTCTGTGAAATCTCGATTAAAAACTTTAGAAGGTTGAAACTAAGGATGGAAGTTGTAGCATTAATGGTGTATAGCTAAGTGAAACCACAGTACTTATTAACCCTTCATTGGCACACTTATATTTGGCCACGATTTTGACACACTGGGTAAATTTGACCCAGATAGTATTTCACCCACCTGCCATTAACAATTCTGTCGGTCGGTTTTTACTGAAAAAAATCAAGGCTACACTACAAACTTTTTTTTAATATGTCTGGATAACTAAAATTCGGAAAATATAAAATTAATTAGCTGTTCAAAATCATCCAAAATTTTCAATTTTGCGAATGCGAGCATTTTGTTTCAAACTCGTCCGGGTCAAATTGACCCAGTGTGTCAACGTAGGATTAAAAATCACCGTCTTTTATTCTGATCATCATTTATTATACATTTATAAGGCTACTCTGCTATGTTCTTAAAAATATTCAACACAACATAAAATGAATGAACAAAAAAAAACAAGGCCAAAAGCAGAGAAGCGATTGATATTTGATATTCATATTTCCTCCTATCGTAAACTTTGAAACGCGTTCTCTCCAGTTTTCATTTTCACGATTTTTCCACATTGGCGGGCGTGATAGCAAAAACAAACTTAACGACCTATTGAATCAAACCAAAGTTTATTTTCTTCAGTATGAAAATCTCTTCTAAGTGAATTTAAAAAGTCGTTGAAAAAATCTTTTTAAATCATTTTTATAACACGTTAAAATGTTTTTTTTTTTTAACTTTTTTTCAAACCTGAGAATATGCTGAAAAATCTGCAGGCATTTATTGTTTCTGTTGAAACATTTTTTTTATACATTTCGAATATACACGAACATATGCCTCAATGTTCAATGGGCTTTCTTGTTTTCCCCCTTCTAATTACGGCTCCCGTCTTAAATGAAAATAATAACAATTATAATGATATTTCAATCTTTTTCAATCTTTTTCAACCTCAGACTTACGATCCGATGTTCCGGTTTATCGATATTATCGAAAAACCGGTATCTATGCTCTACTTAAGACTCAAAACCCAAACAGACCGAACCAATTCCGTCTTCGCCACAAAGTAGTGCCCTCAGTGAAGAATTTTTCAAATCGTTCATCCACGGCCGAGAATTAGTTCGAAATATCAACAATGCGATAGAATCAGATTGCGGGAGTCTGTGGTATCATTTTTGACGGGAGGACAACGCGTATTTAGCGGGCCGAGGCGTCTCGACGATTGGGAAAAAAGGAGCCGCGTGGAAAGGACGGAGAGTAGGGGAGCGAAAATCCAAAGACTTGCGCATACATTTTGTAGGCAAAAAGCACGTTCGCGGGCTCTTTCTTAGCAAAGATATATTTGCTCTCGAGAGTGCGACAACTTGAAGAGAGACGAGAGAGCGGGCGACAGAGAGGGGAGAGAGAGAAAGAGAGAGAGAGAGAGAGAGAGAGAGAGAGAGAGAGAGAGAGAGAGCCGTTGGATAGAAACTGGCTTCGCCGATGTCGGGACTACGCCCGTCAGCAACCGCCGGGGACTCCGGTACGAGAATAGTAACGGGAAGCCCGAGGTGGACCAAGATCGAGCGAGGTGGACACGCGTTACTTGTGTCCCTCCACCGAAGCTAACTTTTCGCGCACTACCGATGTAGCCGAAGTGCCATAAAAACTATTACCATGAAGTTTGCATCATTGAAATGCAAAGGAATTTAATTTTGTTTATTTCATTTTTCAATTTTTTTCGTTTCTTTGGACTACCAAGATCACTCAAACGTTTTTCGCAACCGCAGTAGAGATCTATGACCTCAATCTACAAGAAAACGGATTGTAATAAAAATAAGAAAAAAAAAGTATTTTCGTTGCATTCCAACTATGCAAACTTCAACACCATTATTCCATTCCCAAAATGTCAATCTTTTGAAACGATGTTGAAGTTTGCATCGTTGGAATGCAACGAAAATTCTCGGATTATTTTCATTTCTTCATTTTCTTTATCCTTCGAAATCTTGTCCTGACTATTTGTACCGAAGATTTGTGGTAAATATCGTAAGAAAAATGTTTTATGGATTTTCGTTGCCCAAACTTGCCAAAAAAGTTCGGACTCCTAAACTTCCGTTGCGTTCCAACGATGCAAACTTCCATATCGCCTTTTGAACCATAACTGGGCTACATACTTTTTTAATCCAATCAATTAGTCAAGCAAGAAATATTAAGGATCTGGGAATATGATTTTTAGTGAATTATTGAGAATTCAATAATTCCACCGAAATTCATCCATTTTTGAGAATTTTGTTCTTCAGAAAAAAATGATACGTAATAAAGACGTAGGGGAGACCGGGGCAAAATGGTATAGCGGGGCAAAACGGTACCGGGGCAAAACGGCACTGGGGCATAATGGGATCGGGGCATAATGGGATAGCAAAAAATGAAGTTTCTTGGTGCTTGATTTGGGGCAAAATGGGATAGGGGCAAAATGGGACAGAGAGGAGTGGAATATCAAATTGGGGCAAAATGGGACACACAAAAATGAAGTGTCGCAGCCCGCTGAATTTGGGGCAAAATGGGATGACAGGATAATTCATGCTTCGGCTCTATGAAAGAGCTGTTGAAACATAATCTAATCTAAATGGTGCTTGTGGTTCGTTTCAGTCCACATATACGCAGATAATACGGACTGACCGATATATTTGTCGACACATATCCGTCGATTTCATGGGGAGCGGCGGTCCTAGGTACATAAAACAATTTACGTAAAAATTGACAAGAGTTAGATTTTCATCAATGGCTTGAAAATCAGTATCAGTAACGTGCAGTTGGCAGAAAATAAATAAATAAAAAAAAACAAAGAAAGATAAAAACAAAACAAAAACATAAATTGCACGCGTCAGATTATAAAAATTACTTGATTATTTAAATAATTAATAACGACAAAGAAATTGTACCAATCGAATAAGAAGGCTCAAATAACAATTTACGTCAAGTTTGGTACAGTTCTGACCGCAGAATCAAAAGTAATTGTTTAACAAACTTTAATAACAAATGAAAAATTAGTATTTTTTTGAATGTTGAAGTACTTAAATTTATTGGATTCAACGAATCCTGACGAGCCGAGCACGAACTGTTGTTGTAAAGTCAAAAATTCCACTGTCCCATTTTGCCCCGATCCCGTTTTGCCCCAACCGCATCTTTCTGAGGAGCCTGATTTTCTCCGGCCCATTTTGCTCCAGTCCCGTTTTGCCCCAATGACGTATTTTCCAGCAGTGTTGATTTTCACTATTCCATTTTGCCCCAAACCCGTTTTGCCCCGGTCCCATTTTGCCCCGGTCCCATTATGCCCCACTATACCATTTTGCCCCGGTCTCCCCTATCTCATTATGAATCGTCTTGTTATTATTATTGTTACTTATTACTAATTAGTACTAGTAGCTATATTAGCTACTACCTACTTGCTTAATACAAAGTTAATAAAAATGTATATAAAATAATTGCAAGGTTAATATAAAGAAATAAACACGATCTCATTATGAATCTTCTTACTATTATTACTATTATCAATTACCCACTAGGTTAATATAAAGTTATATTAATTCATTGCAAGGCTAATATTAAGTAATAAAGACCCAGCTCATTTGTAAAACTTTTCATTATTATTACTATCACTAATGCCCTAGCTTAAGTTGCAAAGACCCTTCTTGCCCTATTCGATAACGTTAATGTCTGCATCGTTGGAATGCAACGACTTTTTTTTCTCATTTCTTCATTTTTATTACTATTTGAAACTTTTTTTTGGTACTTGAGGTCGTAAATCTGTCATAAAAATACGCAAAAACGTTCAAATCATTTTTATAGTATAAATCAGCAAAAAAAAAGTTATTAGTAAAAAAGAATTAATTTTCGTTGCGTTCCAACGATGCAAATTTCAAGATCATCCTATTCGATTCAAAACTTCCTTCACGAAACCTCGCCTAACCCTTATTGTGGTCTATTGTAATCATGATAACAGTTATTAGCATCACCACTGTCATTAGCATTGACAGACAATTTACAAATTTCTTCGAAAGTACATTGAGGAAACCTTTGCACATGGTGTTAAAAAATAATGTCAGCCTCTCAAAGTGGACTCCGACATTTTTATTTTTTAAGGACCGCGATGAAGTACGGGCAACGACGAAACGGTACGTCGGCTTAAAACGCAAACGCCGATATAATTCAGAATACCGCAAAAGAGTTTCACGCTTGAGTACGTGTGCACGTGTGTATGAGCATGCAACGCATGCGAAACGCAGCACACACGGACCAATGGTTCCTGCGGTGAGTTGAATTTAATGCACAGGATACGGACCCGCGATGCGATGAAACACGGCGCTGTTGGATCGTCCGGATGCTGCCCAACGGCGAGCACACACGGGCTTTCTTCTCTCGTATGTCCATATAAATATACGAAGCGAGCAACGCGAGCTGGCAACGGTTTTCGCATGTGCGAGCATATGTGTGCTCTGCAAAATGATTGCCTATGGTGAGATTGAAGTTCCCATCGTTGGAACGCTACGCAAACTATTATTTTGCAATTGCTCGAATTTCTTTTGGCAAATATTCGTTGAGAAAAGCCCTGCATATTTTTTAAGTTGCTTTTTCAGAGATCTGGAATTTAAATCTGAAAAAAAAACTTTTGTAAAATAATAAAAATGAGAAAATAAAAATATAAAGACATTTCGTTGCATTTCAGCGATGCAAACTTCAGACCATTGATGTGGGTGTGTGTTTTTATGTGCACGCATGTGTATGAATGATATCGAAAGGCGATTTTCGGGACAGTCGATTTTGAGGACCGTCCTTACAGCTGTCCAAAGTCCATACGGACAACATCGTGCATCCCGATATCTTCAAAATCAACTTTGAATCAACGGAGGCGTTTTCACGGTGTTGATGTTTGCATCGTTGGGATGCAACGAAAAACGCTTTTTTTTTCATTTCTTCACTTTCACCACTATCTGAACTTTTTTTGCCGGTGCAGGTTACTGATCTCTAATGAGGACTTTAAAAAATGTTCCAGTGATTTCCGTAACTTAAATAAGCGGAAAAACATTCGGTAATAGGGAAAACAATTATTTTCGTTGCATTCTAGCCATGCAAAATTCAACGTCATGCATTTTGACGCAAAGTTCATTTCAAGGACCAGCTGCGAAAATCAGCGAATCGTAAAAAAAAAACTTTAACGCTTTCCTGAAGGCAGCCGACGATATTGAAGTTTGCAGCGTTGGAATACAATGACTTGTTTTTTATGGTGTTGACGTTCGCATCGTTGGAATGCAACGAAGATGAATTCTTTTTAATTACTACATTATTTTGGCTGATGTAGGTAGTGCGAAATTTGCAAAAAGAAGGCTTTGGATAGCGATAAAACGAAAAAAAAAAAAAAACAAATAAAAATAAAACGAAAATATCGTTGCGCTCCAACGATGCAAACTTCAACATCATTGTTTTTTTGGCACTTTTGTGGGATTCTTACCCTACTAAAAGCAATCAAACCTTTTTCAGTATCATGAGAGACCTACGAACTAGATCGGCAGAAAATAATTTCAGATAATTATGATAATAATGAGATTTGAAAATAAAGAAGAATGGAAAATCTTTTGTAGATTTATATTGTAGATCGCTAGATAAGTTTCTTTAAAGAATGGTCGTGGGATGTTCGTAGGCAAAAGCTACCGAAAGAAATTAAAGGAATTTACAAATATTAATTTCCATTGCATTCCAACGATGGAAACTTCAACGTCATCGTTGATGATCCAAACGTCAATAAGTCAGTGAATCAGTGAGGATTTCTGTAGATACACACACACCTGTTGCATGCAAAAGTGTCCGGCCAAAGATAATTTTATGATGGAATAACGTTTGAAGGATGCAAAATGGAAACACAAACATATCATCGTAAAGTTCTTTTATTATGCAATCGAAACGTGTTATTGAAAGATTATATACAATTATTCATAATTATTTATGACCAAAATAACAATTTTCGCTTTTTCATAACTATCCGGCCAAGTACGAATTACGCACTCTATACAAAGAAAAAATATAGTAACTCAAGAAAAAAAAATGAGGACGGTAATAAATGTAGAATTTTCATCAATACTTGGTAGCCATGCCCTTCGAAGATATCAGGGCAGGACATCGGTGAGGCATCGATTCAATAAGTTTGATGATTCTATCTTGAGAGATATTTTTCCACTCTTCTTGAACTTTTCCCGACAAAGCAGCTCTACTGGCACAATGTTCAATTCCTACTCTTAATTTTAACTCTTGCCATAAATTCTCCATGGGATTTAAGAACGGAGATTGACTCGGCCACTCTAAAACTCGAATATTTTTCTTGCTAAAAACCTGCTGAAGGAGGTGATCGATGTTTTGGATCACGATCCTGCTGAAAAATCCATTCTCGTGGCATATTCCGACGAGCATAAGGCAGCATTTCTTTCAATATAATATCGCTATACATAGCAGACTTCATAGTGCCTTCAATTTTAAAGATTGGACCGACGCCTTGCCAAGAGAATGCACCCCATAGCATGACGCTACCTCCACCGTGTTTCACAGTTGGTGTTTGATATCGCGAATCATTTCTAGTTCCTTTTGGTCGTCGAACGTACCTTCACCCATCATTTCCAAACAAATTAATTTTACTTTCGTCTGAGAACAGCACTTTTTTCCAATCTTCAACAGTCCAGCTCAGGTATTTTTTCGCGAATTCTCATCTGGCCTTCTTATTTTTTTACTGGTGAGCGGTTTTTCAACTCCAACACGTCCAAAGAGTCCCACTTCTGTCAGTCTACGTGAAACAGTACTGTACACGGAGAAAAATACGGCCTCCAATTCTGACACTGGTTGCCAGAATTCTAATATTCAGTGCTAGAAAAGTATAGCAGTTTACTGCCAGTTCGGAATTCTAAGACTTGTTGTTATAGAAGTGTAAAAATGATTCTCACACCGTATAGTAAAAATGATGCGTGCATATTACATTTGAAACTATGCTCGCATAGGCGCGAGTTATATTTTCATATGGATTTTACTATACGTATAGCATGAATCTTCGTGTATGTGTAGATTTCACTATACGCATAGCATAAATCTTCGGCGTATAGCGAAAAATGTTACGAAGTTATTAGTAAAATGTGACTCTTCATACCGTACTTTTTGTAGAATACTGGAAACTAATTGTTCCAATCACGTGGGCAAAATATTTTTTGAATACTACAAAAAATCACAATATGCCGAATAAAATGTATCATTTGTATCAGTTTACGTGCCATATCGTAGGTTAAAATTTAAATTTCTTCCTTATTACTATACCATAATTACAATTTTTATCTTCCATTCAATACTTTTTTATATTTAATGATATTTTCTTTAGAAGCATAGTATTAATTCTAAACTTCGAGGCCCCTGTTTTCTCCGTGTAGCTAATGTCAGCCAAATTTTCTTTGCGTAATTCACGTGCGACAATTGCAGCATTCTTTTTTACGTCTGCGACAGCCTTTCTTTTGATCACTTTATCGACACGATTAGTTGCTCTCCTATGTCTCCCAGGACAATATTTATCTTCTAGAGTACCTGTAGTCTTGACTTTATTTATTATATCGTTAACAGTCGATTTTCCAATCGCCAAAATTTTAGCTATTTCACGTGAAACTTTTCCTTCGTTGTGCAACTTGATAACCACTTTACGTATATCTAAAGACGTGCGTTTCGACATCTTGACTGAGTGTTACTGATCGTACGATGCAAAAGCAACAGAGCTCTCAATGTTCACATGATTTCGCGACTGATAACGTAAACAAAGCGAAGTGAATTATATCTTCTTGGAATTTGGCCGGACATTTATGAAGCAGCAAAACGTGTTATTTTTCTTACAAATAATTGTTAATCGTTACGAACAATTTTTGAATTACATATTTTGATTGCATAATGAAAGAACTTTACGATGATATATTTGTGTTTCCATTTTGCATCCTTTAGACGTTACTTAATCATAAAATTATCTTTGGCCGGACACTTTTGCATGCAACTGTGTATATGCACACACACACACGTGCGTGTGCGTTAATAGGCGAGAATTTTCCACGTGTATAATTATGCCACCAGAGAATTCCAGGGCACTAAGTAGCACAACAGAATTAGGAACGGATTAAAACACTGAAACAGTTATTTAATACTTCGACTAGAGCAGTTCCCTTGGTCACGCACTCATACGGATTTTCGTCTTCGTGAATACTTTTTACTGCCGCACACATGTGGCCTTAAAATGATATCCAAGTTGAGACGAAGAATGAACGTCTTTGTAGGTTCATTTCTACACGCAGAGGATACGAGAGGCGAGGAGGAACGAGAAGGAAGTGGCGAACAAAAAATAGCAATCATCAACTTGGACGATTCGTTGATGCGAACAATTTCACTCTCGAGACGTTATTCGGCCAAATTCACGATACAGCGCGGTTTCCTCGTCCTAGACCTCGGGACTCAACCATCACGACGCAATTCGCAAATAATCGCGAGACCGAGAATGATAATTGAAGAAACAAGCGTGAAAATTGCCCTCGTGTCAGCTCGTTGTGTCTTGTTATCGGGCAGAGTGTGACCCTACGTAAGAGAAACGGGAATATTTCGGACACACCGGCGTATTATCGTTGTTGTCTCATATGTGTTACCGTATACACAGCGAAGCGTGAACAGTGAAACATCGAGTACAGTGGGCGAGTCACGAAGAAACGAGAAAATCATACACGGCAGCAGGGCAATTCTTTAAACTCGAAAAAGCTTTTACACGGCTCGTCGCACACTTCTATTTGTCCGAGCACCGTTGCGTGCCTATATAAATGAAGGCAGTAACGCAGCCCTTCCTGTCGAGTGACTGCGACGAAGAGTCGAGAATGACATAGATTTAAGGCGTTACCCCCACTTGTAGCGCAAAAAAAAGGTCTTTTTCATGAATTTTTTTAAAGAAAACTACAAAACTTTTTTAATCGATCAATATACCATCTTAAAGAACACATCTTGAAGAACTTTCAGTAATTTTTTTATTGAAAAATATTACATTGTTTAGTGGTAAATGGCCGTCAATGAAATAATGTTTTTATATACACGGTTTGCGGTGACCAACATTGCGGCGAAGTGGATCATCTGAAAAAAAATGCGGATGGATTTAGTCAAATATAAGTATAAACTAGTCTTTAATCGAAGAATTTTTAAATATATTCATTTTTCACAAAATGGCGGACAGTCAAAGTTAATGGTTCGATTTTAGCGAAAAAAAAACGGCCGTTTTTTGGCTATAAAACGGCCATTTTTTCGAAGAAAAAAAATCGAACGATTAAAGACTAAATTTTTATGTATTAAATAAGCCTGCAAAATTTCAAGAAGATCGGTTCATTAGTGTTCGAGTAATCTTGATCACCGACTTCAGAAATGCCATTTTGAGAAAAACGCGTTTAAAGTTTCAATTTCAGTTTACACGAAGAAAGTTTTTTTTTTTTTGTAAACTTACATAGAGTCATCTATTCCGGGTCCATACAGAAGTATGGGCCCGGATACTTATACTTAAAAAAAATGCAATAAAAAAAATCGATTTTTTCAAAATCGCAAGTGGGGGTAACCCCTTAATGTTTTTTTTCTTCTTTTTGTATTTTTACCTTACCGTACTGATTTGTAGCAACTTTAGTGTAGTGTCCTATTATTCATGGATAAGCCTGCAACTGTAAATAGGTCAGATCATGTCCTATTAGATGCTGGAATATCAGTTTAGTCAAAGTCCCACAGTGCAACGGTTAAACGTTACGGAAACTTTATGAAAAAAAATCTTATGGAGAATTTTCATACAAACCAATTCGAACATCTGACTTTAATAGCCTGCGGTGTAAAAAAAATATGCTACGCATATCGTGCCAAATACTTAAAAAAGTTGCTTAGTTATTGTTGATTCATATCATTTGTAGAAATGGCATGCGAAAAACCAAAGGTAGACGTTTTTTTTCCAAAAAATAACATAAAGCCCAAAATATCGAGAACCGTGGGACTTTTACTGAACCGAAATTCCAGCATATAGTAGGACATGATCTGACTTATCGACAGTTGCAGGATTATCCATTCATAACAGGACACCCTGTATATATATATTTTCCCTGAGTTCCAACGTATGCCCTTGCCGGTCATCACGTATTACCCTTGCCAATTGAACTCTTTCCTATCACTCACGACCCGCACTTCGCTAATTTAATTTTACTTCCGTTGCGTCTACAGCCTTCTTGAGGGGGGAAATACGTTTCGGCAAAGAGATTTGCTGATTTTCATTATTTTTTTTTAAGGCAAGATTTCTTCACCACTTTTGACACTTAGGGTAAGTTTTATTATTACTTTTGACTGTTACGTGGTATTTTTTTTATTTTTATCAACCTCTAAAACTGGCGGTGTTATGGCACGCTTTTCTAAACTGCATTTTCAAAACTGGCCTGGCGTATCACTAAAAAACAAATCAACCAATTCTGATGGAATTTGGTACAAATCTTTTTAACCTTATTGTCTAAAACACGAGCCTAAGTGTTTTTGAAAATAAATAAGTTTTTTTTTATTGCAAAATGTCACCATTTTTTTCGAACAACCCAATCTTTTTGTTTCAAAGTGTCCCATTTCATCGATTTTCAATATTTCTGACTTTTTCTTGGTTCATATTCTGCGTATATGTGTTAATGAATACCGCCGCCATTTTTAAATATTAATAATAAAAATATCATATAATAGCCAAAAGGTGTTAAAAAAAACTTACCCTAAAGTAAAAATGGTGAAGAAATCTTTCCTTTAAAAAGAAAATCATGAAAGTCAATATTTTTTCCTCGCCTATAGGTATCCCCTCTTTCAAGCAATTGCCGAGGGTACGTGGAAAACCCGTACCGTTCAACGTCATTCAAGGTCGATTATACAAATCTAAATATCTCGAATCACTACCAAATATTTGGTAGTGATCCGAGATATTTAGATTTGTATTTCATTTTAATACGTGTTCGAAATGACCTTGAACGACTTTGACCCCCTAATGTTTTTTATGCGGCTTGAGATGCTCCACAAGATGGTTGAAAAAAATGTACCATTCCAATTTTAAAAAGTGGAAGTGACCTTCACTGTGCGTCAGCGCCTTCACCGAAATAAAACAAATTGGTCGCATTTGATGGCCCCCGTCACATCGTACAACTTTTGTCTGGAACATTTTTTTGTGACGTCGATAATTACCGAGTTATTTCAGGTGGCAGAAAAAGAGGGACATCCTGTATATGAATTGAAATATCGGGAAAAATGATTTTGAAGACCTTCGACTTTGCGAACATAGTAGCTGGCATAGTAGCCAATTGGCCCCATGCGCAACATTATGTGAAACCCAATGTCCTCACAATCACTTTTAGGTAAATGTAAGCACATTTATCACTCTCCAAAGTAAGTGGGGTTGATTACACCCCCAACGTCATGGTGTTGAAGTTTGCATCGTTCAAACGCAACGAACTGTTTTTCATTTTATTCTGTTCATTTTATTCTGTTTTTCATTTTATTATCCACATTTTTATTATTATAGGCGATCTCGTTTTATAGATTTATCACGTAGATCGCGGAATAAATATCTTTAAAAATGGTTGAAGCACTACTTTATGCGAAATCTGCCGAAATAAATTAAATTCGATGCAGTCCAACGATGCGAACTTCTGCATCGTCCCAACGTCACAATCTGGAGGTGTGACTGACAAGGGTTAAACGCGTTTTTCTCGAAACGATGTTTTTCAAAACGGTGTACAGGATTTCTCGACATCTTATGAACGGATCAACTTGAAATTTAGCACACTTATTCGGTGTAATAGTAGTTTAGTTTTGACCGACGTTTTTCTTCTCAACATTTTATTCCCTTAGTTGTTAACAATTATGTCGTATTTCCTCGAAAAATAAAAAATAAAATTTTGTTTAAATTATCGTTGATGTATGAAACACGATAACAAAAAAAGGCTCGGTCAAGTCTTAGCCAATATTATTTATTTTGCGACAAAGTTGGTCCTTTTTCCTTCAGATCAACCGAGTGGCCAAAATCAAGTACACCGTTGAGCTCTTCACGTTCAATGGTTCTTCACGAGATTGTTTATAACTTCCTTAATTATTATTTTCTTATGAAATTTGGCACACAACATTGTTAATATACATATAAACGTCTATACATATAACCATATCCATATAAAAGTCCAAGAAATTTTTCAATCATCTTGTTTCTACAAAAATTATTTTTTTGAATAACCCTGATTTTTAGGTCTTCACAGTAGCCTAACCCCTTGACACAACATGTCCCTACAACCCATTCCCGACCTACACACGAATCAAATTTCCTATGTACACGCGAGCGAAAGCTATTATTTGTATACATGTATACGTATCTATAACTGTAAAAAAAAGGCTGTTTCGTCCCGCTTCCTGAATTCCCATCCACTTCACACGACCCGTCGCGTATCCACGCGTACGTAAACGGGCCGGACTATCGAGCCAGTATAATTACACTCCTCAGATACGTACTATTACACTTGATACGCCGTATTATGTGTGAAATTATGGCTGTGCCACATTGTCTGCGGTTTTATATGGCGCATTTGCGCGCACGAAATAATGTTTTTTTTTATAGCTCGAAAAGGTGCGGTATTGTGTTCATCACGGGTTATTGGGATCGCTGGCTTCGAGGAAGTTTCCGTAGTACAGAGATCCTTTTTCTGAAGATAGCGAGAGAGTTGGCGGGAGAGGGGGAAGACACAAGTGACGAGTGATCGCTCCGGTCGTATTTCATTCGGTTTTAATCGCTTTGTTTCTCAGCTTTTGAATTCAATGTACTGCACGTCGGGAAAATATTCAGGATCAAGAAACGACGGGAAAAGCCACAAAATGTCTGACATCCTCCAACAATGGATTAAAATTTCTTTATCGGGTTATTGAAGATTGTAAAAGCAAATTAAATAAATAAATTTTAAATAGACTGTGAAAGATGAACAAATGAAGTGAATTAAACTGTATCATGGACCACGTATGGTACAGCCATGATACATTTCAATTCACTATTTAATATATATTCAATATATATAAATATTTATATATATCATCCTCCAAACGTGCAACCATTTGTTCTACTTTTAATGTCTATATTTGTTCTACTTTCAAAGTCTATTTAAAAACTGTTTATCCACAGATTTTTTTTTACAATTTGAAATAGGTTCCTCGTTTATCATAAAAAAAAGGCCCCGACAAAAAAATCTCAAGGAGTATCTTGATGGACAGAAAGGCAGAAATAACGATGCAGAATTAAGCCGGAGCTTTTTTGGGCTTCGCCTCATTGTAGCAGTTTTTAGTAGTCAGGAGTGGGAGATAATTATATTTTTTACTCCTTCCAAGGGGAAAGATCAAGAAACTTATCTTCCTAGGGAAAGATCGGAATCAGTATCTTCGTAGGGGAAAGGTCAGGAAACGTATTTTCCTAGTGAAAAGATCAGGAAACATATCTTCCTAGGGAAAATATCGGGAAACGTATCTTCCTAGGGGAAAAATCGTGATCAGTATCTTTCTAGGGGAAAGGTCAGGAAACGTATCTTCCTAGGGAAAATATCGGGGAAAACAGATGAAGCGTTTTTTTTTTCGATAACTGCATATGCAATTTTATATTAATAATCACGATTATTATTAATAATATATATTAGGAAGAATTAATAAAAAGATGCCACTTTTTTTCGCTCCTCCACGTTTCACAACATTGGCGCAGACGGTGCTGTAGATACGAATGTAAAGCTCGACTCTTTCATTCCCAATTACTCGACCTCGCTGTTTCTGCTCAAGCCTCGTCGAGCCACTCGCGATCCTTTTGATATGCGTGCAGGTTTACAGTTGAATTTCCTCTTATGCAGTAACTACAGGACGAACCTGTTCGGACTGCGAGTCGAAGCAGTTCAGAGCGGAGAGGTTCAAGGTCGGATCATTCGTCCGAACACGAGAGCAACGCTGGCTAACCTAACCTAAGCCTTGAAGCGCGGTCAAACGCCCATTTGTGCTCCATGCCTACCTCAAACCTCGGCACGAATTATTTTTTAACGGGGCAAGAGCTTACAAAGGTACCGGGGAATTAAAAGAAAAATAGATGTTGTCATTATAGTAATTGACTGCTATTATGGTAATTGTATCTTTCCCATTGATGATCATTAGTGCCGTTGCTTTGTTCTTCAGTGATTCGCTACTTTCTCAATATTTATCGACTTTCTTTATCTTTCTCTCCATCAGCCGTCAGCGCCCTCATTGCTGTCTCTCTCGCACCCGTATCTGTTTCGGATCATCATGAGCTCACTTCAAAGGCTCGACAGCGATGCAATCAGATGAAATGGAGCTCGACAGATCTTTGACAATAAGGTTAGTGACGGTTAAGGGGTTAGGCTACTGTGAAAATGACGTGAAGGTAAGCGATTGCAACGATTGAACTGCTATGGTGCTGAAGTTTGCATCGTTAGAGCGCAACGAAAGTTCTGTTTCAAATTTCATTTTCCTTATTTTTATTGTTACAATCTTTGTTCATCCATTAAGATTGTAGGTCGTAGATAAAAAAACGGTTGAGGCGTTTCTGTAGGCAAAATCTGCCAAAAGGAATTGAAAGAATTCAGAAATTTAATTGCATTCCAACGGTGCAACCTTCAACCTCGTCTGCGAGTAAAACTTTAAACGCGCTTTTCTCGAAACTATGTACGTTTTTTTTTCCAAAACGGTGTACACGATTTCTCGACATCTAATTAACGGATTAACTTGAAATTTGGTGCACTTGTTCAGTGTAATAGTAGTTTAGTCTTGACAGATGTTTTTCTAAACATTTTTTTTTCATTAGTTGTTGATAATAATGATGTCATGTTTCCTTGAAAAATCGAACAAAAATTCAACATGAATTTTTCTTAAATTGAAACACGATAACATAAATAGCTCGGCCAAGTCTTAGCCAATATTATCTATTTTAAGAAGAAAAAAAAACTTTTTTTTGTTTCAGATCTACCGACTTCACGTTCAAAGTCCTTCAAGAGATTGTTTATAACTTCTTTAATTATTGATGTTTTTTATGAAGTTTGGTACACAACTTTGTTAAGGGGGGAGATACCTTTAGGCGAGGAAAAATTTTCTGATTTTCATGATTTTCTCTTTAAAGGAAAGATTGCTTCACCATTTTTGAGACTTAGGGCATGTTTTATTACTACTTTTGGCTGTTGTATGGTATTTAATTTTTATATTAATCTTTGAAAATGGCCGAGGCATGGCACGGTCTTCTAAACTGAACGTATAGCTAAAAAACTAATCGACCTGTTCTGATGAAATTGGGTATAAATCTTTCTAACCTTGTTGTCTAAAACATGACCCTAATTTTTTTCTGAAAATGCAAAAAAAAATATTTTTTCGGAAAATTCGTTTTTTTTTTTCAAAGCGTACCATTTAATCGATTTTCAATATTTCCCACTTTTTCTTGGTTCATATTCTGCGTATGAGTGTTGATGAAAAAAAAATCTTCGTTCGTTTTTTTCTCGGATTAATCCCGCCGACGCTACGTGTCACGCCGTCTGACACATTCGCCGCAAGCCGTTTAAAAGACCGTGACATACCTGCGCTATTTTTAAAGATTAATAATAATTTTTAAAAATACCACGTAACAGCCGAAGTACGACGTTGAAGTTTGCATCAGTGGAATGCAACGATTTTTCTTTTTTTTTAATTTCCCTCATTCGATTTGTCCAATTTAGACTGTGGATATTACTCAAACGTTTCGAAGTATATTTATTAGAGACTTATGACTTCAATTTGCAAATAAAACGTTTTGGATGATGATAAAAGTAAGTAAATGAAAAGTGAAGAAAAAAAATCGCTGCATACCAACAATGCAAAATTCAACCTCGCCCAAAAGTAGCAATAAAACATACCCTAAGTCTCAAAAATGGTGAAGAAATCTTTCCTTTAAAAAAAAATCATGAAGAGCAATCTTTTCCTCGCCTAAATGTATCTCCCCCCTTAATATATGTACAAATGAAGGCCCAAAGGATTTTTTAATCATCCCACTTATTCCTTCGAAATAAGTTTTTTGAATGACCCTGATTTTCCAGTCGTCACATTAGCCTAACCCCTTAAGCCAGACGCACCAGATTGAGCCCTCATACGAGTGCGAGATACATAGCTGTTTTGCAAATTCAAAGTTTTGTCTCGAACAGTTGACGTTTCGAAAAAGGAACGAGAGCAATCAGCTGTCTGCGTGTAGAAGCACGACCGAAGCGCATTCCATCGTTTGCTCGGATCCGTCTAGGGGTAAACTGTGTCGTGGCGTTTTTACCGACCGAATGTGTGACACATCGCGTTGAATGTTGAGAAGGCTTCACGGCGTCAAATGACTATAAATTCTCCAGGGATGTAATTAGATTCCTAGTTAGCGTTACCGCTAACGAAGTAGTCCCACTATTGGCTATTGATACTTGAGATAGAACTCTCGATTGTAACATCCCAACATAATCTCTTCTACGTGCTGCAGAGAACGGACAGCCGTGTGGGTCTGAAAACTCCCGCTTAGGCAGCGTGTCAGTGAAGTTGGCAGAACATTTGCCAGCGGATCAAAATTAAATTCAAGTTCTCTTCGCACGCAGTTGAGTTCTATAATTCTTGATGGTTTTTAGCAATGGTTCTGGTGATTTTATAAAAAAAAGGTGATTGAAAAAATGATCTGCTAACTACCCGTAGCAGATCATCTTCTAGAAAACCATAAATTACCGAGAGTTCCTTATGCACGCGGCTGAGTTCTATAGTGCCTGATAGTTTTTAGCAATAGTTCTGGTGATTTCACAAAAAAAAGAAGGTGACGGAATTTTTTCCTGTATAACTTCCTATAGAAATATATGCTGGTGGATAGGCGTGAGTTCTGGGTGCTTTTTGTGTGAGATATTATAGTTTTGGTATTGTTTAATGTACTTGAGAATAGTTCTGGCTTCCAGCTGTTTTCAAATAATAATTAAAAATGTTTATCAGCATCTCAATTATGCAAGTGTGCTCTGCTAATGGATATGCGTGAGTTCCAAGTGCTTTTCGTGTGAAATATCATAGTTTTGGTATTGTTTGATGTATATAAAAAATTGATAATAAAAACTATGAAGAAATTCAAAAAGATAACAAAATATCGTTGCACTCCAACGATAAAAATTTCAATGTCATGTTGCACACTTCCAATGACGTTGAAGTTTGCATCGTTGCAATGCAACGAAATATATTTTTTCCGAATTTTGTAAATTTCCCTTGACAGATTCAAGGCATGAATATCACACGAACATTGTTTTGGATCCTTATTCAGCAATCTGCTATTTAAATCTACAAGATATGATTCTCGATTACGATAAAAAATAAGGAATTTAAAAGACGTTGCAAATTTCCGTTGCACATCAACTGTGCAACCTTCAACCTAGAGCATGCAATATCGGAAGGTTTTTTGAATTCCGGAACTGCAACGATATGACGTTGACGTTTGCATCGCTGGAATGCAACAATTTTTATCTTTAATTTGTCATTTCTTTGCTTTTCCCATTATCGAAAGTCTACTTTCTGCAAATTGAGATCGTGAATCTCTAATGAGAATATGTAAAAAGGTTTGAATTATTTGCAGTCCCTAAATCGGCCGAAAAAGAATTGGGAAATAAAAAAAACGAATGTTCGTTGCATTCTAACGATGCAAACTGCAACGTCATAACTATATAACTGTTTTTCGTTTCTAGAAAAAGAAAGAAGGTTTGCATTACAAATAGAACGAGATTCATGAAATCAGTATTTTAATCATTTATCATTGAACATGTATTGTCATAGTTCTCCCATAATATTCTAATTGGACATTTTAAACAGTAAAATCAACACACTAAAACGAAGCTTGAAATTAATTTTCTCTTTGGTGTGCTAATCTATGAAAATAAAGAGATCCCATTGGTTGGTTTGATGAACATCCTTAGCTCGCACATCTCTAGTGGAAAGCCAGCCTTAGATTCGGCGCGTTCAGAAAAGTAAAGAATAAAAATATCACTCAATATGTAAAATTTATGAATATCGGAATAACGATATTACTCGTCTCAATTCCGGAATTGAAATATCGGAAATTTTTTCCCGAAATTTCTAAATGCGCGCCCTACTTCGACCCCATCACCTCCAAAAAAGAATACTGAAAAAAGTTTCACTCATTTTTCTAAATTAAAGGGCGAAAAAAAATTGATCGTTTCGAAAAAAATACATGTTCTTTGCATTCCAACGATGCTTTATGGATGTCCCAAGAGTCCCATGCCCTACCATATCAACTAAAAAAAACTCCAATAACATTCCCACCCGTTCCCGCTATATACTTATCTTTTTTTTATATTTTTTTATACGGTCTGTATAATGGCCACGAGAATGTTCGTGATCGGTGCATTTTTCGAAGAAAATTTTCGGGTTACGCGCAAAACTTCGTTCAGCCGAGAGGGCAATGTTGAACGAGCTAAGTGTATCGATCCTCGGCGTGAGGTACGTGTGGTGTTTCTCATCCAGCTTGAAACAACCGTGAAACCGGTTCGAAATATTCCGCTCGACCCGATTACCCCTTCTGTATAACGGACGAATCATTTTATCGATGCTTACTCACTTCTCATCGACACGCGCGTGCACGGATCGGTATACGTGTAGACACGCATTTGCATATTCGACGAGGAAATTTCATCCGGGATGAGCGCGATATTCCCGAGGGCTTTTCGGCTCCGGTGAGGCCGGAAGTCACCGGGCTCGTAATTAAGGCGGTCCTCTAGTTTCTCGGGTCGAAAAAATCGATTTTTTTTTCTTCATAAATCACATCTACAACATGTGTAGAAAATGTGTGCCAAAGGATTTTTCGATATTCGAAGTGGTTCACAAGTTACGGCCCTGGAACGGAGCAGGTATACGGAGCAGGTATACTTTCAAACGCGTTTTTCTGGAAACACCATTTTTCGAAACGGTGACCACGATATTTCAGAAACTACTGCACCGATCTTGTTCAAATTTATACAGCATCTTTAATATGTTATAAGCCAGCGATTGAACTAGGATTATCATGATTGCTTCGATAGTTTTTTTTTGTACGAGCGAAAAACTTAAGAAAAAATTAGTAAAAAATAGAATGTAATTTTCAAAAGTGTATAAAAAAGTCAATTTTTGTAATTTAGAATTCACTCTAGTTCAATCGCTAGTCTTAAATATGAAGATTAAAATACCGTTTGGTTTTTTTATTTCAGATAAGCAGAACAGCCGCAATCTTGGTCACCGTCAAGCACCTCTTTTACTTGATGTCTTCCTGTCGGCCACTATAACGTTTATTCTATTATAGATTTTGACTTCAAAACATTTGTAAAGCTTATTTAAATGTTAAAAAGATTATGCAAAAACAATGAGATTGATTATTTCGATGCTTTGCCCGTAAAAAATTATTGAAAAAGCCGTAAAAAAACAGCCGAGAAACTAGAGGACCGCGTTAAATGGCGTTGAAGTTTGCATCGTTGGAATTCAACGAAAATTCTATTCACTTTCTTCATTTCTTCGCTTTTATTACTGCCTGAACGCTTTTTGCCAGGCTTACGTAATGGAACCCTAAAATGGATCTTAAAAAATGTTTCAGTAAGTTTTGTAGCATGTGTCAAAAAGGAACAGGGCAATACGAAAAAAAAATGTTCGTCGCATCCCAACGATGCAAACTTCATTACCATGCAATGACATGGTTGTTACACATAATTGACTCAGAAATTTGCTGACTTTTCCAGGCTTTGCAGATATTCCAGGGAGATTGGGGTTAAATGAAGAACATAATTTTTGTTAAGATCAAATAATATGTGAAAATGTGAAATATTGAAAAAAAAGTGCAAGAAAACTGCAATTCGAAAAATAATTGAAACACTGTAAAGTTAAAAAAAAATACATTACAAACAAATACAGAACCTCTTCTTTATTATAAACAGAAATGTTTATGTCGGTGCCAATAAATAAAAGATAAATGTAAACACTTGTCTACAATAATAATTGTGTGGTTGTGCATCGACAAATCGAGTGCAAATGTAAAATGGTGTTAGAGTTTGCATCATTGCGATTCAACGAATATTTTTTTTCTCTATCATTAGAAGATTTTTGAAGATCCTTCTTTGGGTTTCATAACCTAAACTTGAAAGAGAAAGGTCTAGATAGTAATAAAAGTAAAGGAATGAAAAAATAAAGAAGAATTTTCATTGCATTCTAACGATGCAAACTCCAACACCATAATGCAAAGAGCTTTAGAGTAAATTAGTTTCTAGTTTTTGAAATTCTCAATGTTTGACACTCGCATAACTTTTTTTTGTATATACTAGAAAATAATATAAATATAAAAAATATACACGAATATTTATTTTTATGCTTTTCGCATTTTTTTCCAGACGGTTTCATTTTTCGTAATTCTTGCAAAAAGGCAATTCTGGAAAAATTTCCTGATCTTCCCCGATTATTCCAGGAGAAAAGGAATTCCCTTAGCTTTCCCGGTTTTCCATGACGTTCAAGTTTGCATCGTTGGAATGCAACAATTTTTTCTTCTTCATTTTTATCATTATCGAAAGTCTTTTTTTTTACAAACTGAACTCGTAGGTATCTGATGAGAATATGTAATAACATTTGACTGTTTTACGCAGTCCAAATAAGCCAAAAAAATTGAGTACTAGAAAATAATTAGTTTTCGTTGCATTCCAACGACGCAAACTTCAACGTCATGGTTTTCCATGTTTGCCATATGCGTGTAACAGCCATGAACTGAATCGGCTGGTTGTTCGTCAAGAGTATTGGGGGTTTGCATCCTTGGAATGCAACAAACATTCTCTCCTACCCTCTCATCTCCTCATTTTTATTATCATCTAAAACGATTAACGCAGATTTGAGTTGTATATCTTTAATGAGGATGCTAAAAATCTTTTTGATCCATGTGGACTGTGATACCCTGACACGATTTTTTTTCGCCACGTCTGAACGGCAGGAAAGAAAATGAGTAGTTTCCGTCTTCACCTGGACTATTTACCGTATCCGATGAATCCACCTTTTGCTCTCTCTCTCTCTCTTTCTCTCTCTTTCTCTCTCTCTCTCTCTCTCTCTCTCTCTCTCTCTCTCTCTCTCTCTCTCTCTCTGCAGTTCTCTTCGAGAGGTGCACACCATATGTGTTACGATCCTGCAAAGGCAACACTATCGTGGACCGGTCCGACGACATGAGCCTGTAAAGCACACCAACACGCGCGCGACCGAAAGTCGCAGACTCTCGAAACGCGTACACAAGATATCGCTGTATTGCTCGTGGCGATGCATACCGTACGGCTGTGAACGTTTTTACAATCTTCGCCTTTTTCCGGATTTTCTTTTCAAGCCTATGTTTCGTACATGTCTAGGAATGTAGGTAAGCCCGTATACCTGTACGAGAGTCAACTTGCGAGGCGAAAATACGAACGTAGGGCAAGTCAGGCCCCGCGAGGTTCCTAGTCTTTCGGAATTTCTTCCTTATTCGCAATTTTTATCTGTTTTTACTTGTTTTTTTTTTTTTAAATATTTCGGCATTTCGGTATAAACTACGAGGGTGAATAAAAAGTTCTTGATATCACTATAAAAATATAAGAAAATTCAAACGAAAATATTTTATTTTTCTACATAATCTCCTTCTACTTCTATACATTTAGAATATCGTTTTTATAACTTTCTTATTCCTTCCTAAAAACAAAAAACATTTTCTTGATTCTCGAAAAAATCTTCTACGGCAGCTATAATAACCGCGTCATTATCGTCAAATTTCTTTCCCCGGATATGCTCCTTTAATTTTGGGAATAAGTGAAAATCACTGGGGGCTGAATCCGGAGAATATGGTGGATGGACAAGAATTTCAAAGCCAGCAGCTGTTTTTCAGGCACACGTATTTTATCACTGCACGTAACTCACTTTTCTCCATATTTGAATATTTTTAACAACTGTTTGCACAAAATAATGAATAACTTAGAAACAATACGATAAAATCGACTGAAACTTTGCGTAAATATTGTGTGATTGGCACTCTTTAAAATAAATATCAAACTACCCCCAAAAATATTATATCAATGTGCGCTTCTAAGAACTTTTTGATTAAGGCCTTAGGTCACAGTAACGGGTATAAAATCACGTGCGATTTTGACAATTTTTTTTTCGTATGAAAAAGTGATTCGCTCATAAAATTAATTACACATCTATTTAGTTTGAATATCAAGCTGTTAGAAAATATATATTTCTTTTTCGATGTACAAAATAACCGAGTACTCGAAACTTCTCGAAACAGCCTTTTCCCATTGGTGTGACAAATAACTTCAACAATTTTCACTCGAATTACTTCAAATTAAAAAGTTATGTTCCTAATTGCATTTCGCAGAAAAGTACGTCGGGAATTTCTGATTAATCGAAAACTTTTCATTTTATGAACCGTTTATGAGCAGTTATAACGAAATTTTTTACTGAAAATTCATTTCTTAAGTTCAAATACCTACAACTTTTGAATAAAACAATATTTTTAAATTCCGTACGTACTTCTCTAGATATTTTAATGTAGATTGTCGAGAATTTTTGTTTTTTGTACTAGGCAAAAAATTGTGGATGCTAAATGACACGCCGCGGAGCGGCAAAAAAAAAGATAACAAAAGAAAATATTAGTAGTCGGCCATTTGGTACATCGAAAAAAAATATATATATTTTCTAACAGCTTGATATTCGTACTAAATAGATGTGTAATTAATTTTATGAGTGAATCACTTTTTCATACGAAAAAAAAATTGTCAAATTCGCACATGATTTTATACCCGTTACTGTGGCCTGAGGTCTTAGCCCTCGTAGAGTTTGTTTTACAATGCTGTCGTTTGCGATGCGCATTCGTTGCAAAATCGCGATGCACGTTTGTGTCTCATTATGAGCGGAGCCAATGGTGTGTAAGATTACGTTAAAAATAGGGATTAGTCATGGAACCGCGAGTGCTCGGTAAGTGCAGGAAAACCGGGCTAATCCACGCGCCTAATTTGGCACGCAATGCCCTCGGTGCATCGATGACTAGATGTGGAGAAAAAAAGAACGGAAAAATGCATCCAGCTTGTTCACGCGGAATCTGCAAGCTTCCATGTGGTAGAAGCCGCGATGGCTCGTGAGCGTGCTGTTTGCCAGATTACCATTATATTAATAGAATAAGAACGTATCGAACGTGCCGAGACGGTGAGAGAGCGAGAGAGAAAGAGAGAAGCTCGTGTGTATATTCGGGTTTCGTTACAATGAAGTTGTCCATTGTAAACGCTCTCGTCTTTCACGATCCCATCGACCTGATCTTTTTATTTTGTCGAATTAGGGAGTTTCGGGACAATCGACGATATCTTATCACTTTAATGGAGGTGAAGTTTGCATCGTTGGAATGTAACGAAAATTCTTTCTTTTTTTTCGTTTCTTCTTTTTTATCATGATCTATAACTTTTTACATACTTTTATTTAATTGATTTGCCGTGAGAGGACTTGACTTTTTGAGAGATGCAAAATGGAAAATCGATGTTTCGAATGCATGATTCGACTAAAAAAAATTGGACTGTGAAAAGCTTACAAGAAAGAGACCTTCCAATAATGAAGTATTATCAGAAGTAAACAGAATGAGAAACATTGAATAGATCTAGACTACATGGAAAGTGCATGAGAAAATATGAATTGGCTCGAAGTGCTCTCGGATCGCACAATCGTTAAAAGGGTCCAATAGGTGAAATAGGTTAAGGGCTTATATAGTTAAAATTTTCGAAAAATCGAGTTCGTTTATGTTTTTTTTTCGTAATGTACATATATTCAAGTACACACACAGAAAATTTCCTGTCAATCCGGCGAATATTATCGAAGTTACACGCACATTTGTAATGACGTGTCAGAGCGTTCGAAAGTGCTTTTGAAACTTTAAACGCATTTTTCTCGAAACCGTGTGTTTTAAAGTCGGTGAGCCAGATTTCACGGAAACGGCTGAACGGATCAGTCTCAAATTTTAACACAATCTTTTTAAGTATGTTTTTTAGTAATTGATCGAAGGATTTTTCTCACCGATAAATATTTTCCATTTTATAAACAATTTAAGGACTAAACTTTTGTCAATAATCGATTTTTTTTGAGAAGCCGCCATTTTGTCAAAAATTATTTTTTGCTTATTCCTTCGATCAATTATAAGATAATCCATTATATTAACGAAATATTTTTGGTTTTTCCATTTTCGATTATACAGTCCAGAGATATCGTGCTAATCGCAGGACGCCTTTTTTAGAGGTGCTCCCGGAGATCAGCTATAGCAGCTTTCAAAATAGTTATTTTTGCAAATGAAAAATGTTAAAATACAGTAATAAATTACCATAATATGTGTAAAAAAATTTACGTTAATAGATTTAAAGGTCTTCTCAAGAAAAAATCTTGAAAAATCGATCTTTTTGGGCCTCCCGACTGTATATAACCCCTTAAAAAGTAAGGTCCAATGGATGGAAAGCCAACGTCGATGATAGATGCCACCTATCACAATTTTCCAGGATTTCTCCTGACAATGAACCAATAATAACATCGGTTCATTCGAAAGGATTAATCCCTCTGTGCAAAAATTTCAGAGCTCTAGTAAAATCAATTAAATACTACAAAGTAGAAAATAATGTATATGTAATTTTTTTAACAAGCTTTTATTTACTCTATTCAAAAGTAAAAAATATTTTTTTACCAAGTCTTCCAAAGTCTTCAAAGATCCAATAATCTTTAATTTATGTAAATCCGTTAACATATCAACTATATTTAATTTACTGTAAAATAACCTTAAATTTCTTTTTAAAAAATCCTGAATCTGTGTATAAACGTGTGATAATAATTTCTCTAATTACTATTGTGCCAAATAAAATACGGTTAATGCAACTGAATTAGGCAAATTTATTAAACATTTAAAAAATTGAGCGCCCCAAGCTTTTATTTATAGTCACATGTAGGTGACTTGGTGAAAAAAATTATTTTCTACTTTTTAGTACATTACATTAAACATTAAGGTCGTGGTGCTTTGGTGAAGATAATAAAAACCGTTCGGGTGATCTTTATACCCTTAATCGATGAAAAAAACGTGCGCAATAGAAGAAAAATTAACTTTTGTCGCATTCCAACGATGCAAACTTCAACATCATAACACTTGATGCAAATTTGCACAGTAAATTATTTGTCACATACCGAATGCAACCCTTTCAATTTTAAATCGATCGTCTACACTGTTTCAAATTTTCATAACGTACTGAGTGATTTGACGGTTTTTTAATACCATTTTAAACTTTTTTTTACACTATTTCGCGCGTAAAACTGTCATTGAGCGATGACCGTAGCCATCGCCCTATTTTAATAAGTTTTTCTTCAATTGTACATTTTGTAGAAACTATGTGCTTTCAGCACATGGCAAATAATTTACTGTATATATTTAAATCAAGTGGTAACGTATCGTCAATTGTCCCGAAACTCCTCAAGGAGCCTTAAAATTTAATCACAATTTATAAACTCTGATAATGTGTCCTTTTTCACTCAAGGCAACGAAAATAAATCTTTTCGATTGCTTCAATTTCTACGTCGAATTAGGCTACCAAAATCACTCAAACGAACGCAAAGAAAGAAAAAAATTTATAATAATGAACATAAAGAAGAAAAAATTCGTTTAAAATGACACAAACATAAATGCAAAAAGTTATTCAAGATTTGATATTTAAAAGCTTATCAGCGTCACGAAAAACGACCTGAGCTTGTTCGACTGTGGGTTACACCTCTATCGAAATTATTCGTGATAGAATAGAAAAATACATTTTGAATGTTTTTCCGACCTTTCTCTTTCCAGAACCATGTTCGAAAAAACGGTAAGATATTTCATAAAATAATAATAATAAATATAAAGTATTCGATATATCGTTCCGCTCGACGATCGAGCGTCGAACGTTATTTTTCGTATATAAATGACCACCGTCGCGGTTTATTATCTCGACGGGTGTCCCGCGAATGTTAACAGAAAATCGATTAGCCCTCGTGGATTCCAGGCACGTAATAGCGGTTTCTCTCTAATAAGTTTCGCGGGTCAACGGAACACCGCGCTGCTTGCTCTCAGCTTTCTCACATGGCGATTCCTGCAGGTATACACCTCTGCGTATATACCTTTTTTTTTCGTTGTTTTATTTCTATTGCCTATGTATACAGGGTGTACAGACGGCGAGTGAAGTCTTGGTAATCGAGCATGAGGATACGATGCTTAATTGAGCTTTGTGAAAATCGAGATCTATCATTTTTGACGGGCAACATCTACCTGGGTGGGTCAAAAAATGGCATTTTCCAAAAATATTTTTATTCTATAGTAAGACCTATTAGTAATATTCCCTGAAAATTTCATTGTAATATTCCTGAAATTGAAGGACCTACAGCTTCTAACAGTCTCAAGAGCGGTAGCACACGGACAGAAAAATTCTATCGATGTTAACTAACCGCGTCTATTTGATGTTTTTTTTTAATTTAATTTTTGATTTAACTAGATTTTTCGTGAAATCAAATTTTTCCTATTGCATTCCATTATTGGAATTATTTATTTGAAATAATGTGAGACAAAAAAATGTAAAATAGTGAGACAAGGAAAAAACCTATTTGATTTAAATTAAATATTTTTTTGGCAGTGCAGCACCACGGTTGTTACGCATTATTGACTCAAAATTCCCTGACATTTCCAGAATTTGCAAAAGTTTCAGGTTTTACAAATGACGCAGATTAGGGCCACATAAAGAACACTTTGTTTTCATTAAATATATATGTTGTTCAGGTTAAAGACCACAAGTTAAGTCTCGTTTCAACCTTACTAGTATTTGTAAACGTTACAAACTATACGGGGAAAATTATATACGTAGAAATAGCGATGAATCATTTTTGTGAACAAAACATAACATTGTTAACCGACTTGAAAAAGCAAAAAAAGACAATCCCAATCCGATCCTTCTGTTGAAAAATTATGTTGAACTGGATAGCATAATCGACAGATCGAATGCAAACGTATAGAGCTTCACAGTAAACTAAACTGAAAAAAAAATTCGTTCATCCAACCAAAATTCAGTTGATTTAACAAAATGTATCTTTAAATACGCTCAACTTGATTTTTAATTGGCACAACAAATGTTTTGTTGATCTAACTGATAGTTTTAGTGGTGTGAACTGTAGCTTATTTAGCACGTCTGCACAACTGTTAAAACAACAAAATTTCGAGACAACAAAATGCATTTTGCACATTCAACGATTTCTTTTCCTCAGCGTAGTTTTGAGTTTTTTTTTATTTTCAATTATTGATAATTATTGATTTAATTTCAATAATTTTGCGAATGTTTACCCATTTATTAATGACAAATTATTAAAGTTGTTTTTTCGTCAAAAAGCGACTTTTTCCGACAGCTTGTCACTTTTGTAATTTCCAAAATGTCAAAAAGGTACCCGGCCATACGAAAGTCAATCAATCAATCAATAGAGTTTCATTTGCATAACTTTTAAAAAGTTTTTTACAAAACTTATACAATGTCAGACAATATATCTTTAACAAATCTTATAATCTCTCGGTCTCTCTCTCTCTCTTATACTCTCTCGGTCTCTCATTCCAAACTCCTTTTACTCCATACTTCCTCAATCTCCCTGAAATATGCAAAAATCGCCACTTCATCAATTCCTTCCAGCCATTCCTCCACGCCTTTTCTCGCATTTTCCGTCACCATCTCTCTGCTTTTTTTGCACAACAATAAATGCTCCAGGGTCTCATCCTGCTCATCACAAATTCTGCACATCCAGTCACTCTGTCCTTTCTTTCCCGCTCTTCCAACATTTCCACATCTTATTCTAGCCCACATGTCTTTGTCTTTGCCCTTCACATTTACCTCAGACCAATATTTCCAGACGGCCATACGAAAGTTTTTTCCGTTATTCAAATAGTACAGTTTTTCGTTTTTTTATTCTAGACGACCCCAGTTGCTAGGACCACCTGTACCGAATGACCATGCAGCAACAGCGGAACTTTGTTCAAATTAATAATAACTTCATTGTTTATCAATATTTGTCAATAAAAAAAATACTCACACTTGGCAAGACTGTCTATTGATTGTATGCAAAATCCCGACCTCGTTGCCGCAATACTCGGATCATAAAAAAATATCGAAAATCGACCCGGTTTTGGGCCCCAAGCAGCTTACGCAGCCCCTCTAATGTTTTTTTTATTACTCAATTTCCAAATTTCCAAATTGAAATCATTGGACATTGAGACTTTCCTGGTTGCAGCTAGATATATGGCATACCCTAATGTACCAGGTCTATTCACTATTATAATTTATATTAGAAATAATAATAATAATAATAATAATAATAAATGCTTTACTCGACTCCTATTCTTCATCATCAACTCACGGCAATATCAATTTTATTCACCATAATGATAATGTCCATCTTTTGTAAAAAAACCATTTCAAATAACCTGAAAATAAAAATGTTATTTCATGAATATGGGAAAAAATCTTTTAAAAAGTGGCAGTCAAGCCCAGAGAAAACACAGCATCTAGGAAGAGAATCGTCCGGTGCTTTTTCAGTTTAGGCGAAAAATAGAATAGCTAGCCCGGTGCGAGGGAGTTCGAGTTATTTCGGGTTTTCGACGACAAATTATTGCGACAACCGTTCCGCGCTACTTAACGAACGAACGCAGAAACAATATATTCAACTATAATAAAAAATGTAAATAATATGCAAGGAAGGAATAATCATTTGAATCATAATTGACGATAATAATGATTATTATTATTGTTGTATAGTAGCGATAATTGTTATTATCATTATTTTTCTAATGTATAGTAACAATAATTGCTATAATTATTAACATACAACAACAATAATAATAATTATTATTCTATAGTATAGTAACAATAATTGTTATTATTATTGTTATTGTTATTCTTTCATAGTGTAGTAACGATAATGGTTATTTTTCGTTATTATAATTGTTATTGTTATGATCATGATGACGATAACGATAAAGATGGCGAAGAACAAAATAATAATGATAAGTGGAGCCTCTTTTGGGTTCCAACAACTTATAAAGATTTATACAAACAAGATCAATCACGGAACTGTTGATTTAGAATCATATATTTCACGCTCACGCCTATACATGCGTGAGCGTGAGCGTATGTGCAATATTCATGATACATATTTATTTATAGTATTATTATTTATGATATTCAATCGTAACATAAAACGTTGAAGCTCGCATCGTTGGAATGCAACGATCTTCTTTCTACATTTTTCGTTTCTTCGTTTTATCCTTATTGAAAAACTAATGTTTATTGAAAATTGAGGTCGTAAATCTCTAATAAGAATACGTGAAAACGTTTGAGTGGTTTTCACAGTCTAAATGGGCCGAAAAAATGCGTGCAATTGAAGAGAATTTATGTTCGTTGCATTCCAACGATGCAAACTTCAATGGTATTCATAATATAATGATCCGCAAGCCACGCACACGCGCTCAAGTCAACATATATATATATATGAAATGACGTTGAAATTTGCATCGTTGGAGAGCAACGATTTTTTGTCGTTTTTTTAAAATTTTTTTATTATCAAAAACCTGTTTTTTGCACATTGTAGTCGTGAATCTATGACGACGATACGTAAAAGTATTCCAGTGATTTTCGTAGCCTGAATCGACCAAAAAGAAATTTCATCAATTGACAAAAAAAGTTTTCTTTACGTTCCAACCATGCAAACTTCAAGATCATTGAAGATATGTATGCGTGTATATAATGTATATATTCATATATATATGCAGGGTGTCCTGTTATAAATTGATAATCCTGCCGCTGTCAATAGGTCAGATCACGGCCAACTATATCCTAGAATTTCAGTTTAGTAAAAGACCCCCGGTTTTCGAGATGTTTGGCTTTATGTTATTTTTTGAAAAAAAAAAAAAAAAGTCTACAAACGACATGCGAATCGACAATAACTAAGCAACCAAGAGTATTTTTTTTAACTGGGTAAAAAAAGTTATCATTTATAGGAATGGCATGCCAAAAACCAAAAGCAGATCATTTTTATCGTGAAAACCGTGGGGCTTTTACTAAACTGAAAGTCCTTAACGTTTAAGGTTAAAAAGAAGAATTTGTAGATAAAACAAATAACCAATAGTATTTTTGTTTAACTGGGTCAAAAAAGTTATCATTTGTAGAAATGGCATGCTAAAAACCAAAAGCAGATGATTTTTATCTTGAAGATCGTGGGACTTTTACTGAACTGAAATTCCAGCATATAGTAGGTCATGATCTGACCTATCGACAGTTGCAGGATTATTCGTTCCAGGGAACGCATTCAGTTCCGCGACACCCTGTGTGTGTATGTGTGTGTCGGGGTTGCAAATAATGCATTACTTTTTGTAATGCATTGGCGTTTTCATTGCGCATTACGTTACATTTTGTAATGAAAAAAATGTCATTACCCATTACATTACATTCAGTAATTTAACAAATTTTCATTGCTCATTACATTACATTTTGTAATGCAAACAATTGCCATTACTCATTACATTGGATTTTGTAATGTAATTTTCATTGTAAATTTCATTATGATTTTCATTGTAAATGTAAATTTCATTACCCATTACATTGTAATGGGTAATGAAAATATTTCACATTACAAAATGTAATGGAATGAGCAATGGAATTTTTTCACATTACTAATGCAATGCAATGTCAAAAAACTCCAATACTCATTATAATGCAATGAAGATTATTATTCGTTTCCCAATAGGGGAAACGAATAATATTCCCATATCACCTTGTAATGAGTAATGGAGATTTTTTTACATTACATTACTAATGCGAACAAATTCCATTGCGCACTGCCTTATATTTTGTAATGGAAAAAATTCCATTAATCATTACATTAAATTTTGTAATGTAACAAATTTCCATTACTCATTACATTACACTTTGTAATGTAAAAAATTCCATTGCACAGTACATTGCATTTTGTAATGACAATGTTTCACATTACAAAATGTAATGTCATGAGTAATGAATATTTTTTACATTACAAATTCCAATGTAATAAGTAATGGAAATTTTTACAATACAAAATATAATGTAATGAGTAATGGACATTTTCTACATTACAAAATCCAAAGTAACGATTAACGGAAATTGTTCACATTACAAAATACAATGTAATGAGTAATGGAATTTTTTACATTACTGAATGTAATGTAATGGGTAATGAAATATTTTTTCATTACCTATTAAAAAATTAATTTATAACGCATTACTTTTCCATTACAAATTTTGCAATCCTGGTGTGTGTGTGTGTGTGTGTGCTGCGTTATATTTCTGCGTGCGCGTGATCGAGGAACGAGCTCGCTTCACTTTATGCAGATACACGTAATATATAAATTGCACCAGTCGCAGAGATCGACTGCGCTCTATGCACATATATGGCACATTAAAGTTCTCGCTTTGACGCTCCTCGCAGGTTGCATAAGTAATTGTCATTTTAAATGAAACTCCGGGGCATAATAGGCGCCCCCCCCCTGCTCCCACTCGTAGCGCCTCACACTTCGATTACATAAGAATTGTCTCCGACGAGAATAAACATATCGCGAAATCGAAACGCACGACGACGCGGTATCGTAAAATACACGCGAATTTGAAAAATCGATCGGATTATCGATTGATGGCTGGTAAGGAAGGATCGCGTCCTTTCGAATGGTCTTCGCGAGACCATTCGAAAGAAATGCCGAAAGGTCGGGACAAAAAATGAGACAATGTGGAGAAAAAAGTTTCCAAGGTCGGAATCTAAGACGCAAAAAATTCGCGGCGTTGTGTGATAATTAAGAATGGGAGGAAAAAAATGAGTACGCTCGAAATTTGACAACGAGAAAAAAGCGCGAGGAGTTTGAACGATGTTGCAGTTTGAATCGTTGGAGTGCAATGAAAATTAATATTTCTAAAAATAACTGTAGATTCTTGTCGATTTTGAATACAAAAATCCCTAAACTATTTCTGGAAATACTCGATTAGCGATCTACCATATAAATCTACAAAAAACAATATTTTTCGTAATAATAAAAATAAGGAAATGAAAATGTAAAAAAACTTAGTCGCATTTCGTTTCCGACACGAATTTGACGAGATATTCAAGAAACGACAGCCTTGAAGTTTGCATCGTTTCAATGCAACGAAATTTCTTCTTTATATTTTTATTGTGTCATTTTTATGATTTTACAAAAGATTTTTTTTCGAATTTAAATTCTACATCTCTGAATAGGCAACTTAAAAAAATATGGAGGGTTTTTCTCACCGAATACTTGTCAAAAAAAATTCGATTGGTCGCGAAATAATAATTTTCGTTGCATTCCAACTATGCAAACTTCAATCCCAACGAGAAATGAGCGCGTAGAGCGACTCGAGAAATTTCGTGAAAATTGAGGTTAAGGGGCTATACCAGTGAGACACTTTAAAAAATCGATTTTTTTGCCCGTTTCGACAGTTTATAGTTTTAAGAATATCCTGTAAACATTTCAAGGCCGTATGTCTAATCATTTTATTTTGCAAAAATCGATAGTTAAATCTTTGAACGAGTTTATCTCGAAATGAGATTTTTCAAATTTGCTGACATTGTAACTCAAAGAGCAATTGTCCGATTGACTTGAAATTTGAACTGAGTACTCTTGAATATATTTACTCTACAATGACGTAGGATATTTTCGATTGGATGAAAATTGACGATTTGGCATTGAAAAAAACTACCACTTTATAGGCAAGAAAACAGACCTTTTTTTCATAACTACGCCATTTTGTTAGATTTTGATATTTTTCGAAAATCCTACGTCATTGTACAGGAAATACCTTCCAGTTAAACGACATTTTTTCCTTTTTCGATTTTGGCTACTCAATCGGCCGGAATCATGTCAGCAGTGGAGGAACTTTTTTTTGGCGCCTCGGAAGGCAGCGCATAAGTCGCTTGGATCTTAATATTTTTCTATGAAAAAATTATGCAATATAGGTAAAATATAGCCAAATATATTCTTAATTTTCCGAAACATTTAATTGAGTACTTTTCTTCCAAAAAAATCCCGAAAATCACCCAAATGTTCAGCGTCCGCGCTGGTATCGCCCCTTAACGGACTACATCCCGGCGGGCCAAAAAATTGGATTTTTCAAAAATATTTTTATTCCATAGTACAACGTTTTAGCTATACTCCCTGATAATTACATTGAAATATTCGTAAAGTTGAATGAGCTACAGCTTCTAACAGTCGGCCGGGCGAGCTCTCGAAACGCCGTTTTCAAAAGTCGGTGGACACATTTCGCGAACCACTTAATGGATTGCCCCAAATTTACAGGACATACGATAAGAAAAATTTAAAGATCGTTGACCATCTCACTTTTTGAAAATCGATCTTCATTTTTAATACTTACGTAAAAATGACGACTTTTTTCGTAGATTTTGTACGCTCGAGATTCAATTCATCGCCACGTTAAAAAAAAATCGACGATCGTCAAAGACTCGTACTTATTGTTAACTTGAATGACCCCTTTGGTTTTATGGCGTTGAAGTGCGCATCGTTGGATTTCAACGATTTTTTTATTTGTTTAATTTACTATTTTATTTTTTGGCCATTTAGATCTAAGATTAAGAATAATGATATGAAAAAACGTTTGAGTGATTTTCGTGGCTTAAATCAACTAAAAAATGTTAGCGATTAATTTTAAAAAGTTTAATTCCGTTGTATTCCAACGATGCAAACTTCAATATCATTTGGTTTTTAGATTTCGGGTGGACCGTTTAAGATGGAGTATCCACCGCCAAACGTCGCGATAGAAATTTCATCTGCCAGCGGCCTTGTTTTTGTTATTTTTCTGTATTTTCATTTTCGCTTAATTCTCTCAAAACATAAACCTTTGTGTTTAAAAAATGCGTTTCTTTTTCCACCAACCGTTTCCCCGAAATAATCAGAAATTGTTTTTTTCCGGGTCTCTAGGTAGATGTAGCCCCTTAACTTCGCGATGAATTTCCGACGAGTATCAAAACGCGTCATGAAGCGTCAGCCGGTGTGTCAGATTTTACGCGAGCGTGTTCTCGATAAGCGCGTCCCGCAGTGTTTACCACTGCCAAAATTTCACCGCTGAACGCGGCGAAAAACAAAACACTCCTGCCCGCTCGAATCGCGTTCGAAGTATCGTCGGCCGTTCGACGGGGATTTTCTTTTTTGCCCGACGCGAGGGACAAAAACAACCCTCACAAATGGCGCGGCTAAGGGATGCACGTACGCGACGTTGGAGGATTGAAAAACGTGCGCAAGGGATCCGCGAAAGAGCCACTTGCGTCAGGTGGTTTTTCCACATCCCGGCGATACGAAGGAGCATACGTCGCGTGCACGAGCGTCAGCGCGCGGGAGAGAAAAAAAACACACACGCACACACAGTCGTGACGATGGATCCCAACGCATAGTCGCGTGATTCTTCGTTTTGTGTGTACTGTCTGCAAGACTCACCTTTTCCTTCGCTCGGCCGGCATGTTTTTGCATTGTTTTCGCGATTAACGCACCCTTGCTCTCGGCCATGTTGACGAGGCGAGTCGGAAACTCTCGATAAATATGTAAATATTAATGTATACGCGTGTACGATCCCTCGTCGCCGGGAGTAAAAATGCACTGGTACGAAGAAATATCTCCTTCGAACGGTTGGGCGGCTTTTGTTTGCACTACCACCGCAGACACGCGCGCGTAACAAGTGCACCGACGGAAGTGCGGAGGGATACTGGAAGTCGGGGAGCGCTCCGCGCTACGGCCATCTTGCCCGTGGGACCCTCGCGCGAACGCTGCCCAGGTGGCGACACGCGCCTGCGAGGGCCTGCCGAGCGCTCGCAGCACGAGCGTCCGCCCGGTAACGACGTCGCTCTGCATTATCGCGAACGGATAAGACCACAAAACGCGAAAGATACTTCGATGTTTCCCTCTTCCGGTTGCATGAAATTTGCGGTTCGCGGGTCTCAAGGGGCTTTACGAACTGTCACAGGGGCAACTTCGTTTTTGTTTCAGATTGCACATCAGGAGCGATCGAAATGACGAGGAAAACTTTCTTCGTCGAATTTGTCGATTGTTTCAACGTTTTTATTAAATTCGCCTACTTTTTCGTTGAATGATCGTCATCGTACGATGTTTCATCATGACCGAAAGCTCTGAACGTTATTTCTTCCCTTTGTGGTCACAGCGCCATCTTTTTCCTCGAACAATTCGATACACGTGAGACCTGCAGGATTTTCTCTCCGATCGAGAATTCCTGTATGTGTTAGCAACGCTGCACTTTCTTGTGTACGGAGCTAGCTGATCTGGCATTTAGCTCACGCGTTCGACGTAAAGCGGTCGGTAGTTTTTCCCTTGGGGACAACAGCGAGCTAGCATTTTGGCCATCGGGAAAATTAGTTTCGAACGAGACGTGAAACAGAGCCGCGTATTCACCGGCCGAGACTAATATTATTAGGGGTGTGCGGGTACCCGATTCACTCGGGTACCCGATGTTCGGGTCGGGCCGGGTACCCGACGGGTTACGTTTTTGGATTACCCGCCACTATCGGGTACCCGAATTTGGTAATCGGGTACTCTCAAATTTTTGGTACTCGTAAACGTCGAGTACTCTTAAACTTCGAATATTCGTGAACGAATCGGAGATCTGTAACTATCATTTATATTTATTTTTATTTTTTATTCAGGTGTATCGGCCAAATAATAAGAGAAAACGAAAACTCGAAGAAGGCGATAAAACGAATAAATGATAGTACTGTAAAAAATCTTTTTTCGCCTCACTTTTCTATCCTGTGTGTGTGTGTGTACGTACGTGCGAGTGTGTGTGTCTGTAGGGTGGAGTGAAAAATGGTAAGTTTTGGCGGATCGTATCGTAATAGCGCGGGAAAGTTGCGTTTTGGCATCACTAAAAAGTGTCCGAAAGGAAAAAATCTGCAGTAAATATCTTCTGTTTCGGCGAACGCCTTAAAGTTTTGATTTTTTTAACGTGGGTTTTAAATGGAGAAAAAACCCAAAAAACCAAGATTCAACGCCTCGCGTTTATTCGAAGCGAGAAGAACGTAGCTTCCATTTGATATTTTAAAATTGAAAATATCTTAATTAGTTTCAGAGATATAAGCGTTTAAAGAACACGCTTTACCCGGAAAAAAATTAAAAAATGACACAAAATTAAATTAAGAATGAATCGCCGAAATTACCAGTTATCACTAGACAGAATTAATGAAAATTCGACGAAGATTCTTGCTTTTATTCAGTTTTTCGACATTAAAATATTTCGATATTTCCTGAAATGCGAGTGTTTTAAAAGAAGTTGGCCGGAAGAAATTGTGAATATATATATATATATATATATATATATATATATATATATATATAAACTAATAGTAGTGTGCGGGTAGCAGAATTGGTCGGGTCGGGTCGGGTCGGGTAATTAGACTATGACCCGATCGGGTACCCGAGTTTTTCGGGTACCCGACTTTCTTCGGGTACTCGTCTCACATCGGGTACTCAATGAGTCGTGTTGTCGGAACAAAATTTTGTTTCATAGTATAAATAGCCCCACGGAAACGTACCAAAACGAACGAAATAGACTCCAGCTTTATATTCTCTACCCTTCGCCGATAGGTTGGAGTTCATAAGAAATACAAGTAATTTATTTAATAATTTTAGTATTTTTGTTATATATATATATATATAACAAAAATGTTATATATATATATATATATAAATGTTATATATATATATATATATATATATATATATATATATATATATATATATATATATATATATATATATATATATATATATATATATATATATATATATATATATATATATATATATATATATATATATAACAAAAATACTAAAATTATTAAATAAATTACTTGTATTTCTTATGAACTCCAACCTATCGGCGAAGGGTAGAGAATATAAAGCTGGAGTCTATTTCGTTCGTTTTGGTACGTTTCCGTGGGGCTATTTATACTATGAAACAAAATTTTGTTCCGACAACACGACTCATTGAGTACCCGATGTGAGACGAGTACCCGAAGAAAGTCGGGTACCCGAAAAACTCGGGTACCCGATCGGGTCATAGTCTAATTACCCGACCCGACCCGACCCGACCAATTCTGCTACCCGCACACTCCTAAATATTATCATCTCGCTCGGGTTCGATACGACTCGTTGCGCATAAAAAAAAACGGTACAGTCAAGATCGCTGTATTTTCCGAAAAAATGAAGAGAAATATTGATATCTTGGAAAGAAACGGAATAATGGAGGGGAAATTAGGCTGAAGTTCCGAAAACCAAGCCACTCCGATCGACCTGAAATTTTTCACGAACCTTCTTTTTATTATTCTAAGACGACCCCTAAACGGATTTTTCCCGTCTCGCAATAGACTTCGAGATATTGAATTTTAAAGTTATTTATTTTACCGCACGCCGACTATATCTATATCTGGTAGGTGTCAGTTCTGGCTATACCTATATATACGTTATCGTGCTCTCCGTTTTGTGCGGATCACCGTCCAAAAAATGAAATAGGAAAAAGATCCGAAAAGCCCATACCGTCGATTCATTTGGAACTTCGTGGACCCGTGTATTTTGACTCACTGATCACGAATATGATAGTTAAAATAGCCGCACGTTTGATGTTCAAGGTCAAAACACAAAAACTGATTTTTTTAAGTTTTTTTTTAAGTTTTAATTTTTTATTTTAATAAATGTTGATCCTAGAGAAAAACATTTCCTACAAAAGTTGTAGCCTATTCGAAACTACACCGATAAGTTTTATGAAATTTGGTACACAACTTTGTTAATGTACATACAAATAAAGGTGCAAACGATTTTTCAATCTTGCTTATTCCTTCAGAACTAATTTTTCAAAATAACCCTGATGTTCGGATCGTCACAGCAGTCTAACTCCTTTAACCCTTTCACACTTGACGGGACATGCTATCCCAGTCTGGAATTGTTTTGAAATTACGGCTGGGACGTTATGGGATGCGTTATGGGATGTTAGGCGTCGTTATGGGATTGTTTATGCTGCATTGAAAAGGTTAAACCCTTTCCCAGTATTGAAAGATTTAAACGCCGTATCGAAACGGTTAAAGGGCACCAGTAGAGCAAACAAGGAACCGAGGTCAAAGTTTGAATACGCTAAAAAAAGGACATTAATTAAAGAGCCACATATTTTATAGATTTGTAAATGGTTTTATTAATAAATTATTTCTTCTTATTTTGTGATGAGGATCGCTCAAAATAAACAAACTTTACGATAAAAATTCACTTTAACAACAGAACAGACGGACAATTACACGGATGTATACTCGATAAATACAAGAAGATGGACACAATCGTCTTAATTAATTGATAAATTTCTTGTTTCATTTTTTTTTCTCTTCTTTCTCTCTCCCTCTCTCATCGTTTTTTCCAAAAATCGCAATTGACAAAAGTGCTCCGAGTCGCGGAACGCGCGGAATTGTGTCCGTTTGTTTGTTTTTTATTTTCCTTATTTTTTGCGGCAAATCTCCGTTTTCTTTCGCTGGACAGGATCCCCGGGGCTTTTTTTTCGAAACGTTCCATTCCGGCCCTCGGGATCGCCGTACACTTCCGCGCGAGCCGCAATTACAAATCGCTGAATGGGAAATTTACAGATTTCTGTTTTTTTTTTCTTTTTGGACCTGTACACGCCACTTACTTCACACGGGTTACCTAATATAAATTTGCTCTTTTTTCCTCCCTCCGTCTCCTCCACCTACTTCCCCCGTCTTCCTCGTCATCAAATTCTTGGAAAAATTGGATAAGGCCATATCAACCAATCTGGCAGCAAGATCGCGAGCCAGGTCCTCGACTCTACCATAATTGTATTTCTTTTTGCTGTTGTTGGTTCTCATTTTTTTGTTTCGTGTTATTTCTCGTTTAATCAATTTTTTTGTCTCTTTATTATTTTATTTATAAAACCAATCCTCTCTTACATTCTCTCTCTCTCTCTCTCTCTCTCTCTCTCTCTCTCTCTCGCTCTTGTTTCACTCCCATCCATTCTCCGTAGTCGCGGTTGTGAATTTTGCCAAGTCAAAGAGCGTCGCGTCAAATTCAGTCGCAGTCTTTCAACCATTGACCCAAAAGTCGTCGAATCTGCATTCACCAAAGCTGTTTTTTATATCCGTGTTTGCAAAATTGCGCGCGTTCTCGTGTATAAACTTTTCATAATTCTCTTCTCTCACTCCCTTCGATTGCCTTGTACGTCATATTTATTACCTCCATTTGCCGTGACCAAGTTCACCTCGTTTCTCCCGTCAAAGTTCCGTCTCTGACGGCGTCGACGTTTGCATCGTTGGACCGAAAAGAAAATTAATTTTTTTACTTTTCCAAAGCTTTTTTTTCTTGCCTATTTGGGCTACAAAAATCACTCCGTTTTTCAGAATTCTTATTGAAAATTTACAAATTGGCAATAAAATATTTCCGATAATAACGAAAGTAAAAGAAGAGACAAATGTTCGTTGCATTCCAACGATGCGAACTTCAACACCGTTCTTTCTTTGCCTCAATATTTCGTTTAACTTCGAAATAATGTTGATCGATGCAGGCCAGCGACGATCGTCGTTTGCTAACAATGCCGAATGTTTTCGTTCTTCTCTTCGCACGCGTTTGTTGCGAAACGAGCGGCGGAAAATTTTGAGACGGAAAAGCACGATCGACGTTGTTCCTCCGACGTGACTGACCGAGAAAAGCGAGATATCGTGTACTTCGAGGGAACGAAAAAGCGACGAAGGAAAATTACGAACTCGTTTGGGTTTGCTGAACGATTCGATCGTTACGAGCGACGGAAAATTTCGCATCTACGACTTTGAACGTTTTCTTTTTAGCACCCGTTGATGTTACGGAATAACGATTCGTATTCGACACACCTCGATGCCTTTTTTTCCGTCCCAAAATGTTTATGATGTAAACCTGTACAAAAGTTGGTTGTTGCTGTTGCCTTTTTTGCTCCTCGTTTACGTTATATTCATTTCCGTTTTTTTCTTTCTCTTTTCAGCTTCGTTTATACTTATTAAATGGTACAATAATAATGTATTTAAAATGTAACTTATGTAATTCTTAGTACTGATTAACGACGGCTGCATTCCAGCATGACCAGCCTTTGGCCGACTGGAGCTAACAGACAAATACGCTCCTTCGAGAGTGTAAAACTTCGCTGTCTCCTCCCTTCGCCCTTTTTCACATTTTCCACCCCCTCCCCCCTCCCCCCGACTCGTTTTCTTTCAACACGCACACGCGCATACATACGCACTTACACCCACACAGACGCGCACGTGGTACATCGATTCTCTCGCATTTTTCTCGTCGTCATACGAATATTCTTTCTCATTACGCTCGCGCCTTCTCGTTTACTATGCAACACCTCTAATTCTCTAACTATATACTCTATATAAAATATCGTTAGTATAACTAAAACGTGTTGGGTCTAGCTGGAATGCGGCCCCTATTTATGCCATTCTTATCCATTTTTGTTTTTGTTTGTTTACGTTTTGCTCTTTTCCTCCCTCGCACACGCTCGCTCCCTCGTCTCGTATGTCCTCCTCGATATTCACCTTGTTTCTTGTATACTTAGTCGCTTTATTCTCTTTTTAATTCTTGGTTTTTGTTGTTCCACAGACGATTTTTCAGTCAATGATTTTACCGATAAATTCACACCACTAACTGTTAGTCTGTCATTGGTCGGTCAATAAGTTTGATTCCCAGCTGTTTATTTTTTGTTTTCTCTCTCTTATTTTTTTGTGTGTTTTTTTAAATCTCTCTCACTCTACTCTCGCTCAATCTCTCGTTCTCGCTCTTTCACTCGGCGGCGCAATTATTGTTATTATTTATACGAATTTTACACTCATTCAACAGCAGCGAAATGAATTTCCCGCTTCGACGATCTTTCCGTTGTGTTGTTTTCATTTATTTTCGTGCTTTTCACTTTAGTTCCCCGATTCGGGACCGTCCTCATGTTTTCTCTTCTTTCCTCGGGCCGGCGACGATTCTGCGATTCGAGGGGACAAACAAAAGAAGCTTGTTGCATTTTTTTGGCGCCTTTGCGGTTTGTGAATGGGAGGAAGTAAGCGGAGTTCCTTGTTTTCATTTTGAGTTAAATGTATGGACGAAATGGGGGACTGAGCGATCAGCGGTGTACAGGGTTGCAAATAATGCATTACTTTTTGTAATGCATTAGCGTTTTCATTACTCATTACTTTACATTTTGTAATGAAACAAAATTCACTAACCATGACATTACAGTCAGTAATGTAAAAAAAATCCATTACTCATGACATTACATTTTGTGATGTAAAATATTTCCATTACCCGTGACATTGTAATTTTTTTACATTACAAAGTCCAATGTGATGAGTAATGGAAATATTTTACATTCAAAATGTAATGTAATGAGCAATGGCATTTTTTTACATTACAAAATATAAGGCAATGAGTAATGGAATTTTTTCACATTACTAATGCAATGCAATGTAAAAAATCTCCATTACTCATTACAATGTAATAAGGATTATTATTCGTTTCCTATTAGGGGCAGCGGTTTTTGCACTGGGTCAATCTGACCCGATGGGAAACGAATGATAATCCATATTACCTTGTAATGAGTAATGGAGATTTTTCCATTACATAGTAATGTGAACAAATTCCATTACTCACTACCTTATATTTTGTAATGTGAAAACATTCTATTACTCTAAATCACTAAAAGTCTGTCAGTCATAAAATTAATTACACATCTATTGAGTATGAATATCAAGCTGTTAGAAAAAATATATATTTTTTTTCGATGTACAAAATGGCAGACTACTCGAAACTTCTCGAAACAGTTCTTGTCCAATTGGCGTGACAAATAACTTCAACAATTTTCACTCGATTTACTTCAAATTCAAAAGTTATGTTCCTAATTGCAGTTCGCCGAGAAGTGCGTACGGAATTGCTGATTAATCGAAAACTTTTCATTTTATAAGCAGTTTATGAGCAGTTATAACGAAAGTGTTCACTGAAAATTCATTTCTTAAGTTCAAATACCTACAACTTTTGAATAAAACAATATTTTTTAAATTCCGTACGTACTTCTCTAGGTATTCTAATGTAGATTGACGCGATTTTTGTTTTTTGTTCTAGGTAAAAAATTGTGGAAGCTAAATGTCACGCCGCGGAGCGCCTAAAAAAAAATAACAAAAGAAAATATTAGTAGTCGGCCATTTTGTACATAGAAAAAAAAATATTTTTTTTAACAGCTTGATATTCATACTAAATAGATGAGTAATTAATTTTACGAGCGAATCACTTTTTCATACGAAAAAATTTGTTAAATTCGCACATGATTTTATACCCGTGGCTGTGGCCTAAGGCCTAAAATTTTTCAAAAATTACTTCCTAACAATGTCAGCTTTCAGCAGAAAATCGAAAAAAACATTGTAAACTTTTTTCATTGATGCCCGAAACACACAAAAAATCTCGGCCAATTTTATCTGATTTGAGAAGAAAAAAAAATAGTTTTTTTTTTGTTTCAAATCAACCGGGTAGCCAAAATCAAGTACACCTATGAACTTCTCATGTTCAAGGCTCCTTTACGAGATGGTTCATAACTTCAATTATTGATATACTTAATTGAAATTTGGTACACGACTTTGTTACTGTACACGAAGATGAAATGATTCGAAATGATTTTTTTTAATAATCCTGATTTTTTATGATATTGAAGTTTGCAACGGTGAAACGCAACAAAAGTTTAGTAGCCTAATTTTGTTTTTGGCAAATTTGGGCTCCACAAAGTACTCAACGGCTTTTAGCATCCTCATCAGGAATCTATACCTCAAATTTTTAGGATAAGATTTTGGATGATGCGGAATCTAAAGGAATGAAAAAATGAAATAAAATGGATTTTCGTTGCGCTCCAACGATGCAAGCTTCATCATGATTTTCGGGTCGTCACAGTAGCCTAACCCCTTAACCAAATCAAGAGCCCTGTAAATGTTATCTTCGACGCAGCAATATGAATAACGTGGCAGTTTGCATGGTCGCTCAATACCGCATTTCGGCAATGTACCACATTTCAGAGGATTAACCGAATGACATAGTTTACCCGTGGTGCATGCACCGTCGTCTTCGTTCTGCTCTTCGTCTTCCTCGTTATCGTCGTCGTCCAACTCCTCTTCCTCCTCGCCCAAGTAATCTTCCTCGTCACTGTCGTCCTGACGAACAATAATATCCTTATACAGAAAGCGTTCAAAAAAGTATCATGCCTCGTTTCCTCGAACCGGAAGATCCAATACGGCCGTTAAAAAATCTGATGCGTTCTTATGCGTGTTGAATAGGGTGGCACAAATTTGAGCTCCATTTTTTTCCTTTTTCTCACCATCCAATTATCTACTTTGAAGAAAAAAAAATGTCGCGAAATCTGCGAGCGGTCAAAAAATATTTAGACGTCGCTCAAGCCTCCCAAAAATTCGATTTTTTTACGTTTACTTCTCACCCATGAATTTTCCGCTTTATAATTGTTTAATTAACCTCGCGAAAGGTCTACCCGTCAATGAATATTTAGTGGTCGCTCAAGAGCTCCGAAATTTCCAATTTTTTCAACTCTTCTCACTCATACATTTGACGCTTTGTAATATTTTCAACACAATCGTTTTTCTTTACAGATTTTTCAAATTTATCTCACACTGCTAACCCAAGAATTATAATCTTTTTTCTTATGAAATAATTCTTTAAAACTCTTTTCCGTCAACAAAATTATAGGTCCCACGTTTTATCGGGTTAGAAGTGTGGGGTTAATTTAAAAATCTGTTTCTAAAGAAGAAAACAGGATTAATTGTTTTGAAAATTTTACAAAATGTTGAATTTATAAGTGAGGAAAGAAAAAAAATCGCGACAATTGGAAATTTCGAAGCTCCTGAGCGACCACTAAATATTCATTGGCCGGCTAGAGCTTTCGGGAGCTTAATTTAAAAAATTTAAAGCGTACATTTCATGGGTGAGAATTGAACGAAAAAAAATTCATTTTTTAATGAAAATTTGAATTTTTGGGAGTCTTGAGCGATCTCTAAATATTTTTTGACCGTTCGCAGCTTTCGCAAGAATTTTTTTTTCTCTTCAAAGTAGATAATCAAAGGGTGAGAAAAGGGGGGGGGGGAAATAGAGCTCAAATTTGTGGCACCCTAGTGTTGAACCTCGCTTTGCAGTTCCATACTTTGTCGGGTACGCGACTAATAGGGTATATTTTACTCTATGTAAGAAAAATACTAAGAATGTATAAATAAGGTAGTTTTCGCAATAAGCAATCGAATAATGTTAATTTTAATTTATAGAAACACAAAATAAATTTTATAATTCATTTGTAAAAAATACTTTTTTCATCTGTTCAACGAATATGCGAAACGGTAGCCGCCATAATTGATTCCGACGTGACGTCATTGACATAGTAAACAAAGAAAGCAGTAGACGTATTACACTCTAACCTGTGAAAGGAAGCACCCACAACTATACATTCTCGTTTGTCATAGTTAATTACAAATTTTCAAATAGTTATCTGTACTTCACAAAAGTACAGATGAGTTTTGTTTCGGACAATGACTTTGAATGTCTTCTCGCAAGTTTTAACCAAGTCTTCCTCATATTTATATCACTTGGCATTTTAATCCACAACTTTCCCGGTGTTTTTAAACTAGTATTCTTACATTTAGGAACAACACGCCAATTATAGGGATAGTAACTCATTTTTAATTTAAAAAAATGTACGTGCTCACAATTAGCACAGCGTCGATGTTTACTATGCAAGTGACGTCACGAACCGAAACAGCAGCATTTTCGGCAGTGTTCGCGCGAAAATTTGAAATGTAAAATTCAAATGCATGTTTATGGCACTTATCGTTTTCATAAAATGTAAATAAAAATTGTAGTTGTTTACTACCACCAAAGGATGAAATTGAGACACCTTTCAAAAAAGGGTATAATACCCTATTGTAGTACTGAAAGGAAATTTGGCAAGTTTCGAAAAGTTTGCGAATCAATCGGTTCTTCATTGAACAACTGTATCTTACAAACAATAATTATCAATAATACTTGAGGGGAATATTTTGAAGTGTCCAAATTATTGCAGTGGGTATATCGTCAAACCAGAAGCCGTTTGTCTTTCGTTTATTTTTCAAGAACGAATCATCGTGTGGTTTCAGCAATATTTATACTTGGAAGCAACCAATGAATATTTTCTTGAACCATTTCCGATTTCTGAGGAGTTTTGACGAATTTAAGGTAATCCTATCGCTTCGCACTAGTCATACCACTGATCAAACATGAGACTTGTACAATTCATATTTTCAACATATGAAAAAAAAAATAATTGTAATAACTAAAATTTGCCATGTGTAAACTGTTGAATCAATGTTCACATTTAATTAGAAAAATGATAAATTGATATTCCAACGATTCGCGCAGTATTTCTAGGTTTGATATTTGGCAACATTGGTTCTATCTTCGTCTCTTTTTACTCGACCAGGTGAGTTTAACCTCCATGCTTTTCAACGTCGATCTGTCGAAACAATGTCAGGTGCGGGAAATATGAAGCAGTGTATTCGGGCCACGACTGGTAAGAAGCGTGGAAAATTTCTGTCGGTTAAAAATGAAATATGTGTGGAAATTCGAACGAGTGAGATGAGGTTAGGGCTACAGTCAGCTGTTGCCTTGCCGTCACCTCTCTTTATCGTAGCAAGTGGTAATAAATCCAATACCGGAAGTGCAATTTAAACTTAATATTACATAAAACTTGGGTCAATAAGCGTAATTTTTTCTAAGAGCATTGGATTACTACAAGTGTTAAGTATGTATATCTGATTATTTTTAAGAACCTGACGGATTCCCACTATTATATACACTTTTGTAGCGACCGGAAATTGGGTTTTTGCATGTCGTCTCGGAATTCCTTCACAAAAATAAGCAATTTTAATTTTTTTGTCTCTGTAATTAGGTCGATAACCGACCCTGAAATTCGACAGAGACGATTATTAATATATTTAGTGAAGCTAAAAAAAATGAAAATCCTATGGACTGAAGCCTGGCGATAGGATTACCTTAAAGCGCAAATTTACCTCCGTTGCTATTCGTTCGACCTTCTATTAGATCCGATTCGATATTGTCGAATTTTGTGCAACGTCAAATGAGCTCAAACGTTTTCAGTCGGGAATATTTATTGATCAGAAAGAGAAACTGAAATTAGGTATCAATTATCGAAGAAACATACCTCCAGAATGTTTTTGTAGACAGCTTCCAATCGTACTTCCCCGTCGTCAAGATCTTCATCGTCTTCCTCGTCTGATACTGAGGGACGAAAAAAAATACTTTCAACCTATTCGCTTCCGAGCAAGGGTAAAGCAGGTAGGAGAATTTTCCAATTTTTCTGGATTCGCGTGATGTCAAAAAGTGGCGTTACCTTCTTCGCTGTCGTACTCGTTCGCGTCACTGTCACCGTCGTCGTTTCCATTGACCTCGTCGTCTTCGCCTTCGCTGTCCTCTACCTCGCACTCGTCCATGTCAAATCTGAAAAGTTCGAGTTTGTCTTTCACGCTCGAACGTTACACTCGGAATGAACATTTAACGCATTGCCGAAATTATTTTTCGGCAACTTTGCGCTACGAAAATCATTTGAACAGTTTTTGGAGTCATCGGTAGAGATGAACAGCCGGAACCTTCACAAGTTTTTCGATAATAGTAAATATACATTTTAAAGAAGGATAAGACATTCTCGTGGGAAGCGATGCAAAATTCAACACCACAGACCGTAGAGGCCAACCTGAATAGTGCCATCTCGCTTCTGACACGTATAATTCAATAATATTGAAGCTTCCATCGTTGGAACGAAACGAAAATATATATATTTTTAATTGTCCATTTTTTAGGCAGGTTCTAAGGATCCTCCGTTTGCGGAAAATTCCGCGAAAACAATTGCCCGAATGACAATTTTTCTAATAAAATTTCCCGAAAGAATCATTTCCTGAATGAACAACTTCCCGGACACAGTTTATCGAACGGACAATTTCTCGTACATAATTTGCCGAATAAACAATTTCTCGAATGCAATATCCCGAATGGACCAATTTTTTCCAGGGTGAACGATCAAATTATAAATAAATTGGATAACTTAAATTTTGAATATTAATATTGCATCGTTAATCTAGTCAAATACTTCGTGGAGCGCATTTTTTACGTCGGTCAATCGTGAGATTTATTTCGCTGTATCATTTTGCATTAAAAGTCTAGCGATTTTTTTCAGTTTGACTGACTGAAAAAGAAACTTTGTAAAATGGAAAATTATACTTTCGATTAGAAAAGTGTACATATTAGTTAAGATACTGATTCAATAATAACTGAATAATTAAACTATTATAATATTACTCAATTAATCATTAAATAAAAATTGGGCCTATTTGGGTTTGTTTGAGAAACGTTCATTCGGGAAATTGTTTATTCTGCAAATTGTCCATTCGAGAAATTGTTCATTTTTTCAAATTGTTTATTCGGGATATTGTATTCAAGAAATTGTTCATTTTTGGAAATAGTTCGTTCGGAAAATTGTATTTGAGAAATTGTTTATTCGGTCAAATGTTATCGAGAAATTGTCATGTGGGCAATTGTTTTTCGAGAAACTTTCCGCAAACCAAGATCCATATTACAGAACTACAACCAGAATCTTTCAAGAATGATTTTGGAGAACAATAAATAAGGCGAAGAAAAGAAAATGAAGCGAATTTTCGTTGCATTCCAACGGTACAAACTTCAACAACGTGTAATTCAATTGTAAACATTTTGCAACGTGTAGAGCCAATTAGCAAAAAAATGTGCGGATCTTATTAATATACTGAGAGCTTTCAAGTTGTATCGACATTTTTTGTCCACGTAATTTATCGACGCCGATTACTGTGGCGACAAAAAATTAACTTTAACCCTTTAAAAGTGTAAATAGTAAAAAAATGTCTACCGGCATGGAAAGTGTATTTTCGCGAATTTTCTACGTCCCGAACATGGGGCAAAGATTCAAACCCGAGATTAAAGATCGAGATTAAATGTGGGTGTAATATTCGACAGAGAGCGCTTAACGACTACTTCGCTTAGAGAAAATATATTACCCGTCAAGATATCGCAAGCTAGGGATAAGACTGAAGACTTTGTCCCTATAATTGTCCATGTTTGTTGCTTCATTATTGAATAAATCCAAGCTCTTAAGATTCTTGAAATCTTTCTGCAATCAATCAAAAAGACAGTTAATGACATATTATCGTGAGCATGGTCGAGAAAAATAACGTCGTTTGTAGACCAAGAAGAGATAAGAAGGAAATGAAAAACCCACTAATGGTTGGAGCGTGTCGAGATCTCTGATTTTGTTTCCACTGAGATTGAGATGAGTTAACTTTGGGCTCGTGTGAAGAAGGTTGAGACCACCGGAAATTCGATTGTCGCTCAGCTCCAACTGCAATTTCACAAATCACCATTAACGATGTTCATTAGTCGATGTCTTCAATGAAAACCAAAGAAAACAATACAGTGAAATTAACGAGTCTTCGCAGACAGAATTTTGGAGGTTCACGAACCTTTTTGAGATTTGGTAGTTTGGGAAATCCTTTGAGGCTGGTGAGGCCAACGTTGATGAGGCTCAGTGACTCCAGAGCCACGAATTCATCGGTCAGCCCAACGATATTCGTACTCCGACAATTGTCCAGTACGAATTCTGTGATCTGAAAAAAAACAACATTTTTTATTCACAGACTTTCCGCGTTATCGATCAATTAACAATCGCTCAATTAGTGACAAATGTGACTAAACTCAAGGGCACGTGGTCGCAATTCTTCCGAAGGAACATCAATAAAAATGCAATAGTAAAAAAAAATTACTAGCTTCCTTTCCATTATTCTCATATAGTAAACTAAGAGGCTACATCTACCTAGAGGCCCGAAAAAATGACCAAATTCCAATTTTTTCCCTGCGCAACGGTTAGTGAAAAAATAAATGTTTTCTGGAAAACGGTCGGTGAAAAAGATTTTTTTTTAACACAAAGGTACACATATTGTGAGCCTTTAAACAAATCACCAAGAAATACAGAAAAACAACAAAAACATGGCCGCCGGCAAATGACGAAATTTTTTCGCGAAGTTTGGCGGTTGATTTTCAAAATAATATTTTTTTAGCAACGTAGCGACGAATTGAAACTCGAGCATACAATAACTATGCATTTTTAGTTACTTTAGTTTATATTTTTAGTTAATTTCGTTATATTATACATTTAGTTCAGAAATATTCACGTAACTATTAAAAAATGAAGATCATTTTTATTAAGTGAGATCGTTATCTACCTCTAAACATTTTTCATAGTATCTCTTGTAAATTAGGAATCAAGATGGTATTGAAGTTTGCATCGTTGGGATGCAACGAATTTTTTTCTCTCGTTATTGCCCTATTTTTTTGGCACATTTATGTTACAAAAATTACTGGAACATTTTTCAACATTCCTGTCAGAGTTCTATTGCCTAAGTTTAAAAAAAAAGGGTTTAGATAGTAATAAAACTGAAGAAATGAACGAATTAAAAAGAATTTTCGTTGCGTTGCAACAATGCAAACTTCAACACCATCCATCAAGTCGTTCTCGAGATATGTCCACCGACTTTGAAAACAGTGTTTAGAGAAAACCGCGTTTAAAGTTTCAAGTATGGTGCTGCTACCGTTCGCCCGGCCGACTGGTACAAGCTTTGAAAACTCATTCGATTTTAGGAATATTTATTAGCTCATTCGATTTTAGGAATATTTCACCGAAATTTTTCGCAAATATATGTAAAAGGTGATACGATCGAAAAAAAAATATTTTTGGAAAATGCCATTTTTTGACCCATCCAGATTGATTAATCCCGTTAAATGAGCCCGTTAAATCCAAATCACTTTACACACGATCACAAACTGAAGCTCCTCGAAATTGACGATACGTTTTTTTTTCACAAAAAATAAAGCAAACGCTCGTCTCTCGTTTTGATTTTCAAAATCTTTTGTACGCGGAATTTCGCGTAGTCTAGAATGCAAACGATCGCGCAGAGAGAAACACATTGGCCGAAGGACATTTCTTTTTTTAAACAAGAGAACATTTCAATGAGCGATAAGCTTTTGCGGCAGATGTGCTGTTTTATTGATCGGCGAAAGAGTAACGCGCGAGGGTACAAGGGTTGCAAGAGGGGTTGGTAAGGCGCTTGATGAAGGGAATGTACAGAGAGACAAAGAGAGATAGAGATAGAGAGAGAGAGAGAGAGAGAGAGAGAGAGAGAGAGAGAGAGAGAGAGAGAAGCAAAGATAGAGAAACGTAAGTGGGAAACAGGGTCGTTTACACTCTGGCGACTTGTTTAGCCGCAGAATAAAAAAACATATAAAAAGACGAAGTGCCGAAGGGGTGCCGAGGATACTACATAGTACGACGAAATACGTATGTAAGACAGTGACGCCAACAAGCGCAAAGCCAACGCTCTCGTTGACGAGGCGTCATATTCTCTCTCTCCCTCTCCCTCTCTCTCTTTTTGCCTCATTCTCTTCCTCTTTCGCTCTTCCTCGTAAACGATGCGACGCCAGGGCGTCCTAATCTTAGATTTTCGATATGGCATACACTTCGAGGAGAGGGCAGGGAGGAAGAAGAGAGGGAAGAGGGAGAAAGTAGCGGCGGGATCGCCGGTTCGGCCGCAACGCGTGTCGCACTTATCAAGGTGGAAGAGGCGGCGGGACACTCGTCGCCAGGAAGGCGAAGAAGCGGGGGGATGCAGGAGCGGATCAATGGTTGTCCGAACGGCCGCTAGGAGCGCAGCGAGCGTTGAAACACGTTTTATAATATTGAAAAACTCGCTACAAGACAACGGCTTGGCAAGGTCGGCGCGCGAGACATTTCATGAATCTTTCGTCAACGGGAGAAACGCCGCTGATCGATGAAACAAAAGATCGCCGTTCCTCAATTAGAATAATCGTAGAAAAAGGAACTCGCCCTTCATAAATAGCGACAAGTTTTTTTAATTCATTTTTTTATCAATGGAGTCGTTGATCAAATTGTTCAAGTTTTCATGGTCGTGATGCAACGAAAATTCGTTTTTTTTTTTTTCGTTCGTTTTTATGATTGAAATTTGCATTGTCGGAATGCAACGAAAATTATTTGTTTGCATTTGCTCAAAGTTCTTTTCGCATATTTTAGCTAAGGAAAAATGTCCGAAATTTTTTAAATTGCGCATTGAGAAATCCATTATCTGAATCGGCAAAGAAAATTTGTGGCATGTTAAAAATGCGGGAATAAAAGTATAGAGATTTCGTTACTTCATTTTAAAAGAATTCAAAATATGGAGAATTAACTTCAAAGTTTCACTTTTATTTTACCCACAATCTCGTTTTGCAGATTTACGTTGTATATCTCTAATAAAAATTCGAAAAAAGAGGTTTGAGTGCCTTCCGTAGTCTTAAGGGGTTAGGCTATCTGTGAAAATGACGAAAACTCGTTCGTCGCTTGAGACAATTCAAAGAAAGGTCCACCATGTGGTGCGGGAATCGCAGATTAAAAGTAAACTTATGATTACAACGATTGAAGTGCTAGTAAAACTTTGAACGCGTTTTTCTCGAAATTATGTTTTTCAAAACGGTGTGCATGATTTCTCGACATCCAATGAACGAAATGACTTGAAATTTGGTACACTTATTTAGCTTAATAGTAGTTTAGTCTTGACCGACGTTTTTCTTCTCGACATTTTTTTTTATTACTAATTAACAATGTCATCTTTGCTCGAAAAATCGAAAAAAAAATAAAACTTTCCCAAAAAATCGAAAAAAAAAATCAATTAAAAAAAATTAAAACACGACAAAAAACTCGGTTAAGACTCAGTCAATTTTATCTATGTTAAGAAACAAAAACCCGTTTTTGTTTTCGTTCAGATCAACCGAGTGGCCAAAATCAAGTACACCGTCGAGTCCCTCACGTTCGAAGGTCCTTCGCGAGACTGTTTATAACTTCTTTAATTATTAATATTTTTTGAAGAAATTTGTTACACAATTTTGTTGATGTTCATACAAATAAATGCCCGTTGTTCCTTCACAATTTTTTTTTAAATAACCCTTATTTTCAAACAAAAACATCTTTATTGCATCCTAGAGACGTCAACTTCAATATCGCGTCAATGTTTTTTTTTCTTCCCATTTTCAGAATGGGGCAATCTGAAATTTCATTAACGCCGCACTCACCAGCATGCACCCATATATCTATATACATAATTAAATTACATTACTATCTGCATTAAAATAATTTCTACACCGCAAAACCCCAGAGAGAAAAAAAAGTTTAATGCGTGTGATTTTACGTGCGGTTTGATGGACAAGACGTTCACGCTACGGGCAATGTAATTTTTTGGCTAATCAACACCAAAATAAACCATTTCTAACAACGGATTAACGCAAATTAAACCTTTGTAAACATTCAGAAAAAAATCCCATCTTGCCCATTGTAAACCATATATATTCAATATTTAACCATCAAGGTATGATGAAAGATTACGAATCTTGGCTGGCCAATAAAAAGCATTGCTGCCAATCTCATTGTCGCCGAAGTTGCCGTATTTCCGTAGCAATTAATATTAATTAATGGTAATAATAAATAATTCCGTGACATAAATATTCATAGGCATTACAAATTACTCAAAATTTAATTCTGAGTTGTATGAAACATTCGCTGGCGCAGTTTTCTTTCATAATAATCATCGATAACGTTATACTTTTTCAAGTTGGTAGTAACACAAAAGGTGTCCTCATTTTCATAATAAAAATATTAAAATGCATAATATTGCCTTTTAATGATATATTTTACGAAAAATTTGCATCTACAGAAAAAATCGCTACCTCGTATGCATTTTTGTGAGGTTAATTGAAAAAAAAAATGCATAAACCGTCATTTGACTCAAGTGGACCGCTCCAACCTCCTTAAAACGAAATCAAAGTATTGCACGATCCAAATAATCGAGTACTAGAGTACTTTGCATCGAAATTCCGTCGTGGCAGGTGCTCTACGCGAGGTTTAGTAAAACCTCTTTTACATCAAAAGTCATATCATTTATCCTGCCACGAAGTGACTTCAAAACACCGTCACGTTTGTTTACCCTTTCTTTTCATTTGACGTTTTTTTGTTTGTTTATCTCAATATTTCATAACGTCGTTGAAGAATGAATTGGCGAGAAGGTGGGAGGTCTCGAATACGTTGATACGTCACTGGGTATGAACGTAAGAGCGTGCTCTCCCGTAATCTACGACGCTTTGGCTGACGCCCACGCGAAACGAACGAAAATCGTCGCGCACGTCTCCGCCATCTCTCTCTCTTTCTCTTCCTCGCTCGTGACATGTCGCGCGCGCACTACCACGATACGATATATTTCCCGTTCAAGGACGCTAGGACTGCGAAACATCGTCGAGTTGTAAGGACGAGACAAAAAAACGAAGACAATTGCGGTGTATCGTGACAAGGTAGAAAGAGGAGCGTGGCTGAGGTGAATAATTCAAAGTAAACGATAGAGAATTATGATAGTAAAAGAGTGATGGGAAGAAAGTGCGGTGGAAGCTTCTGCCACTTGGCAACAGAATGGACTCGTCCAAGATGGCGCCGCGCGCGCGCGTGCTCTCCATCACTCGAGCGACCGCCACCAGAGGCGCTGAAGATTTTGCCCTCGCCGGCGGTAGTTAAAAATTGACGATTTACTTGGCATTTTCATAGTGTAAATGATTTAATAATTTTCGTTACGCCACGTTCCAGATGTTGGTAAAAGGTGCGAGAGAAAGAGGGAGAGAGGGAGAGCGATTCAATATGTCCGCATGTGTTACGCGCGCTCGCCGGTGCCAACAATGGCCGCGGTCAACACGCCGGTCCTCGCGAGGCACCGACGTGAGGCGACCGGCGGAGGGGGGAGAGCCGCGGAGGGGGCGCAGCGCACGCACACTCGACACTTCCTAAACGCTGATCCGTACACGCGTCGCAATCTCGACTCGCAAATACATTTTGCATAACATGTATATTATATTTCCATTAGCTTAGAAACGGCGTTTAGCGAACGCGTGTACACCTTGCTCGATTAACACCCGCGTGTAACATGTTACATTTATCGTGCAACGCTCAGTTTCGACACGTGCCTACATTCGGTGCACCAACGTACTTGCTCGGCCAAAAATATCTTTATGCCGGTCCTTCGTTTAATTCGCGGAATAAAACTCGAATTGTAATACAAAAATCTCGACCAACGTTCAAAATATGTGCAGGTCGCTAGAATTCGAATTTCAAAATTTAACAGCCCAATTCTTCGCGTCCGCAGTAAAATTCGAGTTTTTCGACCAACTATTGTAGATCGTAGAGAATAGTCGAATCTTATCATGTTGCGTTCTAGCAGTCGTTTTGTTCCCTCAGAATCCTTACTTAGGGTTCCGTGGCGGTTGCCTCTTCGTTTTCAAAGCTCGTGCGTGCGTACGTGAAAAAAAAGAGGGTCCCGGGACTGACTCGTGCCACGGCCTGTAGAGGCGCCAGCGTCGCGCGTGCACACGCATGCGATCGCACTTCTTGTGCAGGTGACTACACCGATCGCTTCGACAATTTTTATCTACGATCAATTATCTTGTCGCGTGTGTATTTGCGATATTGGTGAAGTCTATTCGCAGTATAGTAATATTTTTCGATGGAAAGAAAAACTTTAAGACAAAAGATCGCACGTTCGTAGGTTCGTAGCGAGTCATCGATAGGTTATGTTCGCCCGGAATAGTTTTTACGTTCCATTGCGTTGAGTTGTAGATTTGAAATAAAAGCATCTACGCCGGGGGCTAAGACCGCCATTTTGGATCGAAAACTGATATGAAGATTTTTAATGGAACGGTCCGGTTGAATCAAATGGCGGTTTATGAATTTGTTTTCAATTAACCTCCAAAAAATGCATACGAGGTAGATTTATTCGGTAGATGCTATTTTTTTTAGAAAATATATAATTGAAGACCAAAATTATGGATTTTTATATTTTTATTGCGTAAATGAAAAAAACTTTTGTGTTACTACCAACTTGAAAAAGTACAACATTATCGATGATTATTATGAAAAAAACTGCGTCAGCGAATGTTTTACACAACTCAGAATGAAATTTGGAGTAATTTATAACTATGCCTATTTATATTTATGTCACGAGATTATTTATTGTTACTATTAATTACTACTAAGTGTTCCAGAAATACGGCAGCTTCGCGAACATTGAGGTTGACAGCAATGCTCTTCATTCGCCAGCCAAGATTCTTAATCTTTCATCAAACCTTGATGATTCAATATTGATTATAGTTTACAATGGGCAAAATGGGGCTTTCTTTTTCTAAATGTTTACAAAGGTTTAGTTTGCCTTGATCCGTTGTTAGAAATGGTTTATCTTGGCGCTAAATTGCCGAAAAATTACATCACCCGTAGCGCGCGTACCCTATCTAATCGCGCGTAAAGTTACATACATGAAACTATTTTTTACCTCCGGTGTGTCGTGTCGAAAAAACTTCAAAAAAATCGTAAAGTCAGTATAATCTAAACAATAAAATATATTTTTATTTCAATTTAATTTTGGATTGTGGCTAACGCTCCAACCTCCTTAACTCGAGCTAAACAAAGAATTAACTGAGTTTCTGCAATTCGTTTGCAACACTTCCAGAGGACGTGACAATGTTTACGCTTCTCGCTGTTTATTTTCAGGAGGCATTTGTGAATCTTTAACGAGGTTGATTAAGGGGCTGTACCAGAGTGACACTTTAAAAAAATCTATTTTTTGCCTTTTTCGACAGTTTATACTTTCAAGAATATCCTGTAAAAATTTCAAGGCCTCATCTCTATCATTTTATGTTGCAAACATCGATAGTTAAATCTTTAAACGGGTTTTTCTCAAAATGAGATTTTTCAAATTTGCTGACGTAACTCAAAGAGCAATTATCCGATTGACTTGACATTTGAACTGAGTACTCTTGAATATATTTGCTCTACAATGACGTAGGATATTGTTGATTGGATGAAAATTGACGATTTGGCATTGAAAAAAAACGACCATTTTATAGGCAAGAAAACAGACTTTTTTTTCATAACTACGCCATTTTGTCAGATTTTGATATTTTTCGAAAATCCTACGTCATTGTGCAGGAAATACCTTCCAGTTTAACGACGTTTTTTTCAGCGGTGGAGGTACTTTTTTTGGCGCCTCCAAAGGCAGCGCATAAGTCGCCTGGATCTCAATATTTTTCTATGAAAAAATCATGTAATATAGGTGAAACATAGCCAAATATATTCTTAATTTTTCGAAACATTTAATGGAGTACTTTTCTTCCAAAAAATTCCCGAAAATCACCCAAATTTTCAGCGCTCACACTAGTATAGCCCCTTAAGCCTACTCGAATCAATATAACATTCCCCATACCCCTCACCGCAACTTATTAACTTCCGGTTAAAATGTAAGTTGCAAAAAAAGTCCCGCCACAGTTCACAAAAATAAATGTTTTCCGCCGTGCCAATAGTTTCCGGTCTGTGTGAAAGTTTGACGTTTTTATTTTCTCCCAATCTTGGAGCGTGCTCGCTCCCATGCGGGCGTTTAGGCGCGCGCATAAATACGCATTTCTGTTTACACGGCTAACTCCGAACATCCATAAAACGCGAATGATAGCGTACACGCCGTGTTCCTTGACGCAATAACGAGTGTCCCGAGAAGAAAAGCGAGCCCCCCTCCCCCCTCCCCGCCGATTAGCCGTGCAACTTTTTCTCTCTTTTATCTCGCTAATTGATCGATTTCGCGAAAATGAGATTGCCGAATAGTTTGGCCGAGTTTGCCAAATTCCAGAGCACGTCGAACTTTGTTTCCGGGGGAAGGCTTCATTCACACTGCCCCCCCCCCTGCAACCACGGATATTTATACGATGCCCGACGAGAGGCAATAAAAATTAATCGCTTCGCGGTTTGCGATGTTTTCCTTCCCCCTTCGCGTTTTTCTCGTCAAAAATCCATAAAACTCCCGATTCAAGGATCGCACGTTCATTGAACTTCACCGCAGGCTTCGACAACTCGCATGCCGCGAAAAACAAAGAGCAAAGAAAAAACGCAGAGATTTGTTTGTTCGGGAAAAACAGGTTTCTTTTTCTCACGGCTGATCTGTAGAAGAATTTCTTTCGAGGGGATATAGTCCAGTAAAAGAGACGAAAACCCAGCACTTTTAGCGTGGAGTTCAAATTTTTTGACTGAAGCTAGATGGTTGCGTACTGAAAGTAATCCCAGTGAAATTTTGCCCCTCAACTCGCCCCAACCCTAAGAAATAGGTAAAAAATTTAAAATCGCCGTATCTCGATAACTAATAGCTCGATCGAAAAATGTTTCGAACAAAAGTTGTTTGGAATAATAAAATACGTATAAAGTTATCTAACGTCCAATCCCCTATCTTTGAAAATAGCGGCACAAAACAAGATTAATCAGAATTTTGTAATCATTTTTGCGCCGCTATTTTTGAATTTTTTAAAAATATAGTGACACAAACATTTTTTGAAAATAGCGGCACAAAAAAAGATTAATTAGAATTTTCTAATCGTTTTTGTGCCGCTATTTTTAAAGATAGGGGAATGAACGTCAGATAACTTTATGCGTATTTTATTATTCCAAACAACTTTTGTTTGAAACATTTTTAGATCGGGCTACTAATTATCGAGACAGGGCAATTTTTACGTTTTCAATCCCTATTTCTTAGGGTTGGGGCGAGTTGAGGGGCAATATTTAATTGGGGTTACTTTCAGTATGCAACCATCTAGCTTCAGTAAAGAATTCGAATTCTACGCTGAAAGTGCTGGGATTTCGTCTCTTTTACTGGACTAAAACACACACTGCATCTTACGATAGAAAAAGGGGGTGGGGGAGAAAAGAAAACAAGGTTTACGGTCTACGTGGACTCGGGCGAGAGCGGAGCAAATGTGCCACGCCGCACGCCATTTGTGTTGATGCCGCCGGCATATTGAATCAGTCCAATGAGCGAGAACGAGGGAAAAGTTCAGTTTTCTCACAATTCAGTTCTACCCGACATCCACACACTGCCCATTATCAGCCCGGAGACATAACTTGTTAAATTGATAAAAAACGTTTGAAAAAAAAAAAGAAATTAATTTTAAATATTGAAAAAACAGGAAATTATGAGAGGATGCGAATTCGTGGTCAAAATGGACCGAGGCTTATTCCGACCCGAGCGCAGCTCTCGGGAAGCGAGAATGGTGGGGGCGGTCAGGTCGAGAGGGAATGAATTAAATTAGAACATTTACTCGGCCCATAAAACAGAGAGATGGAGAGAGCCTGACTGATCGGAAGAACGCAACGTCCCTTTTGTAAAAATTGAATCAAATTGTTCATTCTAATTCAAACGAAAAAAATAAACCTTTTTAAAGGTATTTCTTTCGCGAACCCGAACATTTAACAAATAACTCATTTTCGTCTATAATCAAGTAAAAATACATCGCAGTATACTGGTAAAATTTCAAGCCAAGTTATCGAACTTGAAACGAAAAATTACGACGCTAAAAATCGTCTCGTTTATACGGCGCTTTATGGGGATGACGCGCTGGCCACATTTCTATCTAATAATTTATCTAATTTTTATTTGGTGTATAAATTATTTAATATAGTGATATTCAATAATTTGTACACTAAATAAAAATTTAGTGCGAAGAAGTCTGAAGATTCCGCAACGACTTTAAAAACATGGGGTCACCAAATGTTTTAAGAAAATATGAATAATAAAACTTGGAAAAACGTGACTAGTAAACGAATTTTCATGACGATGAAGTTTGCATCGTTGGAATGCAAGGATTTTTTTCTTCAATTTTTCATTTCTTTATTTTTATCATTGTCGAAAATATTTTTCTTTTTGCAAACTGAAGTCTCTCTAATAAGAATATGCAAAAACATTTGATTGATTTTCACAGCCCAAATAAGCAAAAGAAGTTGAGCAGTGCAAAGGAATTAGTTTTCGTTGCGATCCAACGATGCAAACTTCAACGTCATGAATTTTCGTAGGCGCGACGTTTCAGAAAAAAGGTAAAAATGTCTAAATCTACTAAATTTGGGCGTAATTTTTTATTCTAGATTATCGTTGGTAATTGATAGAAACTTATTTTTTATTAGGCGCCATTGTAATATACCGACGATTCAGAAGGGCCCCGCTTATGCCCCTACGAAATACGGCCCTCCGCGAAAGGAATACCTTAACGGGCTACATCTACTTAGGTGGGTCAATAAATTTCATTTTCCAAAAATAAGTTTTTTCCGATAGTATCACGTGTTAGCTATATTCCCTGAAAATTTCATTGAAATATTCCTAAAATTGAATGAGCTTCAGTTTCTCACAGTCGGCCGGGCGAGCGGTGGCAGCACCATCAAACTTTAAACGCGTTTTTCTCGAAGCACTGTTTTTAACGTCGGTGGACATGATATCTCGGGAACCACTCGATGGATTGTTTCCAAATTTACAGGAGATACGATGAGAAACATTTAAAGGTCGTTGACGATCTCACTTTATAAAAATCGATTTTCACTTTTTAATAGTTACGTAAAAATGACGACTTTTTTTCATAGATTTTGTATGCTCGAGATTCAATTCGTCGCCACGTTGTTAAAAAAAATTATTTTTAAAATCGCCCATCGTCAGGGACTCGTATTTATTGTTAACTGGAATAACCCGTTTAGTTTTAGATTTCGGATGGGCCGTTCAATCTAGAGAGTGTCCACCGCTAAACGCCGCGAAAACGTTTCTGTTTTTCTGTATTTTCGGTGTTGGACTGCAACGACTTTAATTTCTATTGGCAGATTTCGCCTACAAAATCCTTCAACAATTTTTTAGACATTTATTTAGCGATCTACATGATAAATGTATAAAAAGATATCGCCTATAATAATAAGATTATGGAAAATAAAACGTAAAACAATTTGCGTTGCGTTCCAACGATGCAAACATCAACACCATTACCTTTGTGTTAAAAAAATTCGTTTATTTTCACCAACCGTTTTCCAGAAAAAGAAATCGAAATTCAGCCATTTTATCCGGCCTCTAGGTGAACGATATTATTCCCCCAACATTTCAAAATGACTTTTGATAAAATAATGACCGAAAAATCGAAACGAAATTCCTATCACTTTTTCGCATTTCGATCGGGACACTTTCGATCGTCGAGAAAACGGAAAGTGCACGGGGTTATTTGCATAATAGCGACGAAATATCGTACGAGAGAATGAAACGTGCGCGCCCGATTGCGAAGCACCATTTTGAGAATTCCAACGGCCACGAGGGGCAAACCGGGCGAGAGAGAATTTTACGCCGGGTAAGAAAAAAGAACGAGCCGCGCGGCGATCGGCCCGTGGCAAGAACGGGGTCCCAGAGAAACAGGGAGAGAGCGGAAGAGAGCAGCGACAGCAGCGAGTGAGGAAGAGAGCGCGAAGATGCAGTTGAACAGAGCGGACGCTTGATCGTCGTTGCACCTGCCCGTATACACGTTCTTAGCATCCACAAACTGGCCACGTTCTCTCTAGTGAGAGATCACGCACGAGAAATGTTTCCGCCTTTGACCGAAAAAGACGATATACGAAGGAAAAATTGCGGAAATTTCAGCGACGCGAGGGATGATTTTTGAAAAAAATTCCGAACCGGCGACGAGCACACACACACACATATATATATATATATATAGAAGAGCATACGATAAGACTTCTAAAAAATTCGATCTTACGCGCGATTGGTCCCTCGTTCGCGCGTACAGCACCGAAAAAGTACGCTTTCTTTTTATCCCCTGATAAATTCCGAGCACGAAAAAAAGTACCAGCGATTCTAACCGTAATATTGAAGTACCCGAAAGAGGACAATTTGGAGAAAAAACGAAAATTACGCGAATGTTTGTATCGATGGATTGCAATGAGCATATTTTTTTCGATCGTCTAATCTTTTTTTGCCAGATCGAGCCTTATAAAATTCTCCGATCGCGTTTCTGAGGATCCTCGTTGGGGATCTACCAGCTAAATTTGAGAAAAAAAGATTTTGAATGGTAAAAATAAAAACCATCGTTGCACAACGATGAAAAAAGTAGGGGAAGATGGGCGCATGTAACGAGAAAGAGGAACAAGTTCGAGAAGGGCGCTTTACCTATGAACGTCGAGGGACACTGATCGTTTTTTTTTTAGATGTAGATATGTCGGACAAAGCTGGAACATCGTAGTTTCATGTCCACCGAATCGTTTCCGAGAAGAAAAAAACTGGGTGACTTAAGGTTTTCCTTTCGCGGAAGGCCGTATTTTGTGGGGGCGTGAACAGGGCCCTTCTGAGTCATTGGTAAATTACAGTGGCGTTTGATAAAAATTAAGATTATTTTAATACACTTATTTAACTATTTTTAATTATTTTTCATTATTTTCACTCGATTTACTTCAAATTTAAAAGTTGTGTTCCTAATTGCATTTCGCAGAGAAGTACGTACGGAATTTCTGATTAATCGAAAACTTTTCATTTTATGAGCAGTTTACGAGCAGTTATAACGACATTTTTCACTGAAAATTCATTTAAGTTCAAATACCTACAACTTTTGAATAAAACAATATCTTTTAAATTCCGTACGTACTTCTCCAGGTATTCCTATGTAGATTGACGAGCATTTTTGTTTTTCGTTCTAGGTAAAAAATTGTGGATGCTAAATGTCACGCCGCGAAGCGCCTAAAAAAAGATAACAAAAGAAAATATTAGTAGTCGGCCATTTTGTACGTCGAAAAAAATATATATATATTTTCTAACAGCTTGATATTCATACTAAATAGATGTGTAATTAATTTTATGAGTGATTCACTTTTTCATACGAATAAAATTGTTAAATTCGCACATGATTTTATACCCGTTACTGTGGCCTAAAGCCTTAAATGTATTTGTACTCGATTATGTGCGAAAATCAGTTAAGTGTTAAATATTCGGGTTCGTGAAAGGAATACCCCAAGACAGTTCAAGAACGCCGAATCCAGCGAAATTTGATAATCGACATTAAAGCTCCGTCTTAATTGACGATTTCGCACAAGCTCCTGTTCTAAATCCCCTAAACGCAAATCTTTTTTTTTCTCTCGTAAACGCCGTGTCCGAACTAGTCGAAACTTCGAAGTTGAAAGTTTCGTCTCCGTATCGGCGTCTAAAAAAATCGTCCTCCAACATTCCTGCCCCGAAACGCTCGACCCTCCTCAACAAAAAAGTTCGTGCAACTGGCGAATTGAGCGTGAAACGTTAAACAGGCCATGCGATTCTCAACGAAAAGAAAAGAGAAAACGCGTTTAAATCACAAAACGATCCGGGTGTATTGAGATTACGAAAATTAAATTCCATATAAAAGCTAGTTATCGATAACGATGGCCAATACGAATAATTGAGGAGCGACGAAACGAAAATGTCGCTGCGCGTGTTGCGGCAAACGCGCTCGCGCGCGCGCCCGTCTTACTCTCGGCAAAGTCGTCGCGGTGTTTTCGTCTTTTTCGTCTACGTTGCCGGGTTTATTTCGTGCTCTGTTTTCTATGTATCGCGCGCACTGTCGACTCAGCGCGCTGTACACGCGTACTCGAGATCGAATAGGCGAGCCTTTCTCCAACCGGGAAAAGTCGGAAGCCTCAAAAAGGAAACAAGCTCGTAAGATGTGTCGAAGCGAAAAACCCAAAATAACCGAGAAAAAAAACGGACAATCTCGATATGCCGAAGACGCAAATACCGGGGGCAAAGAGAAATCCCCCCGCCCGTAAAAAGCACGCCATGCTGTTTAGTGTTTCGTGTGTGTAAGAGGAACTTCTTTTCTCTCGTGTCGGCATCGCAGCGTTACGCGGCCCGCGGTGGAAGGGGGAGGTGGCGATATGTCGCGAGACCTCCTCGAGGAATCAACCAATTTCCACATAAATCACTTTTTTCCCCCCCACGAGCCAAATTATTTTCGTAAAGAATTACGAGCCAACCGCGAGCGAAAAAAAAATTCACGAGCACGCATCGACGTAGAGCATCCGTGTCGATTACGCGCGATGAGGACACGAGACGAAAAAAAAGACCGCGTACTCGGTCACGTACGACTCGCGTTTATATCGAGGGAGGAAGAAAAAAGAAGCAAAGATCAGCGTGAAAATAGCTAGAAGCGTTTTACGATTGTGCATTTGCGTTAATTGAGTCTTTCGTGTGAATTTTTTGTTGGGCTTACTTCGCCGGGATTCCTTCCCCGTTTCTCGAGCTCTATCCGCTTCTTCATGGCCTTCAGATTTTTGTCAAACTGGACGACGCACTCCGGATGAAAGAAAAAAAAAAGAAAACAACAACACCGTTGGCACTTCTGGCTCGGCACAGTCTCCTTTGAACGCGGCTTTTCTTTCTCTTCGGTCGTTTTTTTTGTTGTTTCTTCTTTGATACGCGCTCCTCTCTTCTTCCTGCGTCGCAACAACTAGTCGCGCTCGTCGCCGCACCACCAACCTTGCTTTCAAAATCGGGGGGAGGGGGGATATATGACACGGACGGACGGACGGACGAACACGAACGAGAGAGGCGCACACGATCGGTCGCTCGGTCGCACACCAAGTCGTGTTGGTTACGAACGTGAGAGCCGCCACCACCGCTCTCGTCGCCAGTTGTACGCGCTATAGTGTCAAGAGAAAGAGAGAGAGACGCACGAGCGCCTCGAGGGAGGGAGCGAAAGAGAAGAGAGCAAACTCAACCGCGGTTCGATTCTGGCCTAGGCCCTACGCCTTCTACATACTGTACTATAAAATCGCCACACGGATCTTTATTCCCCTCTCTCTTCCGTATACTGACGCTATCTCTCTCTCTTTCTTTCTCTTTTCCTCACTTTCAATATCCCACATCCGTTCTCTTTCACCCCGAGAAAATTGTTTCGTAAAGCTTCGTGCAGAGGCCCTCGCGTCGCTCACAATAACAAGACCGCGCGAGGCGGCAAACGAAACACATGTCCGTGGCACTACTTTCGAAGCGACCAATGGCGAGCGACTCTTTCCTGCGTAGCTCCCCACGCCGTGCCGATGTTCAAGAGTGGCGACACCTATCGACGCCTCTGCAAAAGCTAACGCTAAAGCGCGCGAACGCTTGAATCGCCCTCAAAGTCGAACGTTTCGAATATTCGAGTACGAACGTCGTCCAGTGTGATTAGTGGCACTCGGGGGTCGATGAGGTCGCCGGCCACGTGCCTGCAGGACCCCCGAGCCCTTGCGACGAATAAAAGAGAGGTCTCTTCTTTTTAGACGCTTTGGATAGAAGTACGGTTTGTTGGGTCTGCTCCGTTGGTTTTGAGGAACAGGATATAGTGAATTCTAGACCAGCTTGCGCAGCTTTTAATGGAAAACAAGTAAGGTTGAAAAATAGTTTGGACATTTATTCGTATGTACAGTATCGAAATTGTGTATTAAATTTCGAAAAAAATTGTTAATAATTGAAGAACTTATAAAAAATGTCGTGAAGAACCTTTGGACGTGAGGGACTCAACGGTGTTTTTTGGCCACCCGGTTGATCTGCAAAAGAACGAGGTTTTTTTTTCTTAAGGGGGGTACCTTTGGGCGAGGAAAAATTGCTGATTTTTTTAAGGAAATATTTCTTCACCGTTTTTGAGAGTTAGGGTATGTTTTGTTACTACTTCTGGCTGTTACATGGTCTTTTTTATCAATCTTAAAAAAAAATTCTTTCATTTTTCTTTCTCTAACACTCATACGCAGAATATGAACCAAGAGAAAGTGAGAAATGTTGAAAATCGATTAAATGGCACGCTTTGAAAAAAAAAGATTGAATTTGGCGAAAAAATGACTACATTATGCAATAAAAAAATACTTTTTACAATTAAAATACTTTATTCGTAACTTTATTTGTTACTTTATACTTTGATTAATAAAAAAATATCTTGTAACAGCCAAAAGTAGTAATGAAACATACCGTAAGTCTCAAAGAGGGGGAATCAATTTTCGTTTTGAAAAAAAAAATTGACAATCAGATAATCTTCTCCTCGCCTAAAAGTATCTCCCCCCTTAAAATAGACAATAGCATTTCAACCATAAAATTTTTTATTTTGTTTTCTTTTCGTATTTTCGAGCAAAAATGACATCGTTAATAATTTATGAAAAAAATATCAAGAAGAAAAACGTTGGTCAAGACTGAACTACTATTACAGTGAATAACTTTATCAAATTTCAAGATCCGTTCATTAGATGTCGAGAAATCGTGTACACCGTTTAGAAAGGCATAGTTTCGAGAAAAAACGCGTTTAAAGTTTTACTAGCAGTTGTAATCATTAGTTTACCTTTAATCTGCGATTCTTGCACCATCAGTTGGACCTTCCTCTTCAATTTGAGTCGCCTCAAGGGACGAACGAGTTTTCCTCATTTTCACCGTAACCTAACCTCTTAACGTCGATGTTCAGGTGTCTGCGGGAGACCCGCGGCTAAGTTCACAATCATGTGTGGCTCACCGTGCCAAGTCGCCGAAATTTGAATTTTTTTTCTCAACGTCCCAGAATAATTTACGAACACTTCGAAGTGCAACTTCCATTTTGGGGTTTTTTGACCGGAAGCCACGACGAGAAAGTTCCAAAGATACATTTTTTTCGGCCATCAATCTGTTTAACATTTCACGGTCGGACTTTTTTCCTTCTAGATTTTTTTTTTCAATCCTCATAGTTACCGAGCTACGGCGCGTACTCGAGAAGTGCACTAATTTACGAAAAGCCGAGTGACCTTCTCGGAAAGGAACGGAAAAAAGAATTCACAGAGGCAAGCTGGAGGCAACCCTAGGCCATTTGTCGAAAAATGAGCGGCAAATTTGGGAGAAGGAAAAAAGTTGAAAAAAAAACAAGTTCAATAAAATACTCTTTTATTTTATTCATTTATTATCATTTTACATAATAAATTTTTCAAAACTAGGTACCAGCCAGATTTAGTCCAGAATTAATCCATGTCCCCCCCCCCCTGTGATGGTACCGTAACGTTTCTTGTCTATTTGAAAAGTCATTTCGTTGCGCCCATTATTCGCTTCGTTTACGAACGCATGAAACGGTCATACAATTACGCGGAATTTCGGAGCCGCCGTTGATGTCGCGTACGATGACATTTTATTGCTGCAAACTTCTTCCAACTTTTACGTAACCGTGCCACCCGAGAAACTATACCCCCCCCCCCCGACTGTAGCGCCAGTCCGATTCTTCAATTCCGTTGCCGAGTGAGGGACATGAATGGCGTACATCACGGAGAATAATCGACTATTCGATAATTTCCCAGCGCAAGCGGACAGAGGGCCACGAGATTTGCGCATTTTCAGACGTGAGATCCGAGAGTGCATGAATCGTTTCAGCCATTGCGAAATTCGTAATACGAATAGCTGTGGTATAGCGTTTCCCGATCGAAAATCCGAGGAACGGAGACTCCCTCGTGCCTCGTCAGTCCGTACTCTCATGTGTCATACATAACCTCAAAAACATACGCTGCTATAAAGGATCATCACGGTGTAACGGCTCGAAATATAGCTGATTTTCGTGATTATTTTTTTCGACGGTTCAAGGGGCTATCCCAGTGTGACATTTTCAAAAAATCTATTTTTTTTGCCGGTTTCGATAGTTTATACTTTCAAGAATATTCTGTAAAAATTTCAAGGCGGTATCTCTATCATTTTATTTTCCATAAATCGATAGTTAAATC